>OZ023205.1:6538521-6841021 GCA_963995525.1 Escarpia spicata
GAGAGAGAGAAGAGTTGAAGAAGGGAAGACAGGGAGAAAAACAGACATAATTTGTATAGAGGAAGAGATAGGGGCATGAATACAGACAGACAGCATACTAGTTGCGACTACAACATAGTCAAGCAACCAACGCTACATTACCAAGTTGCGACGGCTGTTCTAATATTATACGTGTTAAACCGCATGTAATAATCAGTCACCCTATAGATACTTGTCTGAACTTGTACAGGCAACGAATCGGAGAAACTTGTTTTAGCTAAGTACTTCTTTTAATTAATAACTATCACATTATCTAAAGTCAAACGTATGCACACGACGTACCTATACACCACAATAATTAGCTAAAATGCATGTTAGATATGTAAGTAGTCTGTAAACACAATTTAACATTATACGACATAACACTCCTACAATCGTCATATTATAGCTGGCATGATCGAAGAGACGGGTAATGGGGCAACAAGAAGCAACTTAAGTTACGCATGTTTCGAATAATATCACTATTATATATAACATATAAACATGAAAAAATAACTCACCAGGCCGCGAATATTGATACTCGTAATACGGAGCCGAGAGAACTGTAGGTATATCTTTGTGGACACGTCCATGATCCCTAGCAAACTGCGACTGGGTGTGACTCGAGCTACATTACCCGCGTCTGGCGCATGACATAACAATAGCCTATACAACCGCTTGCACGAAACAATTCCACCAGGGTTACATAATATAGTATACTTGTTGTGTTACAGATTTGTTGTGGGGTCGTACATGTCAACCGGTCCAAAAGTCGAACGGATTATATGCCCACGAATATTTGTAAGTTAACAACTTGATATTTACTCCTTTCCAAACATGGTTTGTTCGTTTTATTATGCCATTACATTACCTTCCAACAATTACCACCTTCGTGAATTGCAAGCATGACTTGATTTTGAGTAATGATAATTTTGTTTGCTTTATAATATGTTTCAACCAACATGCAATAAATATTAAATGAAATTACTGCCGAATATTCCAAAAATCTCAGATGTCATAGAAGACTCCCGTAACTTGGGCATGTGTGGCGTCTACCAAACGAAAACCCTCTGACCGTAGCTTTTTGTGTATTAGAAGATTTGTTTTTTGAAGCGCAGTATCTTGTCCTAATAACCTCGGTATGCGCTTTACAATTTACCCTTGGCGCACCTATTTCTTCTTACACCATTGTGAGAATTAATGATTACTTTTATGACACAAATATCAAATACATTTTCAAGCACGCGTAAAAGGAAGCGTTATGCAACGAGGCCATAAAATATTGTGTTACCTGTAAAATCGCTGTTCAGGATGAAGGCACAGCTCATCAAATATCAAAGTGTTTATTGATGATTTATGCAATATAACATTGTAATATTTTGTATATTCATAACATCATAATTGTTAAGGAGCAACCAGAACCCGCAACAACCGGGGGGTGAAGGAACCGAGCTTGTGTATATATATCTAACAACAACCAATATACGTATGCATCTAAAAAAACTGAAAACACGCAAACAAACAAACAAACAAACAAAGACGCACACGAGCAAAGTCGCGCATAACTGCCAACTTAGTCAAAATCCAGGATATTCAAAATTTGTGATGAGCTTCTACAGTTCGGTCGTATCGGATTAAACGTCACAAGACAAGGAGTTCTGTTGAAGGTCTAAAGAGAAAATCCGAGATATGTCGTTCTTTTTCGCGAGTCCAGAAGATTCGTAAAAAATTCGAGAGATTTCCAGAACATCAGGAGGACAAATAACTATTAGGTAAATTCTTCCACAGTTCATTTTTTTACATCCGACAACGACAGTAATGTTATATCTAGCATTTATATTCGGACAAATCACTGAAAGTTCCTCTCCAGGAAACAGAATAGAAAGCATGCGCTCTCATAACAATTCAAAATATACACGCAAACAAGATGTGTCCATATTCACATTCATGACAAAATATAAGACATATTCTGCATAACTTACATTTTATTCATACAAACAATAGACAGTGTGAAAATATAAGTCTACTAAGTAGAATACGTTTACATATATAATATATATTAACAGCTGTAATCATTAAATGATGTTACCACGATCAAGCAAATGAAGCCCATAACACAGACACTACTCACCTATTATAGCAACGTATCTCTATCCGTATCTCTGTCACATTCGTACGTTTGACGTCTGGGGTGAAAGATATGTTGTAGATCAGGCCACCTCTTCTTCCAGTATGCCATATCCATCAATATAGTCGTTCGGATTGCTGTTTACTGAAATTATTAAACTAACATAGCATGTGTTAGTACATAGAAACTTGCAATGAAAACATGTTAACTAGGTTTGTCGTCAGAAGACTTTCCAGTGTTCGTGCAGAGAGTGGCTGTCTATGATTGTAGGCCAGCCGGTACCGTCCATTTTAATAACATTTCCTGAATCACCGGTTCTAATAATCTACACAATGACTACACTATGACTACTCCGGTTCCGCTACCCTACCCAGTTACTCATCCGCCCGGACCTGAACCTGGGAATCAGGTTATCTAAGCCGCCACCCGCTAATTCGCGGAAAAGTTCACGTGTAAAAGTCGCGCAAACATTACAATGTTTTCTCGTTAAAATCACAGGACAACTACTATGCTGTAAATTATTATTTCACAATTCTCATAAAAAGACGCTCAAAGTAACGTTCGCGACAAAACTACTATACGAATAAACTATTTATTTTCCACAATACTGTTTACTTTTTTATATTTCAAAATACATGTATTATGTTACATACAACCCCAACATTAATGCCATATTTAATACATATTTTATGACAAATCACCAATACACCTCTCCGTGAAACAGAATAGAAAAGCGCGTATTCTCAAAACAATTCAACATGCACACGTGAAGGATAAGTTAAAGAAGACGAACAAAACACATCTGAAGTAGAATTAATAACAAACAACACAAATTCGATAAAACATGGTTAATTCCATTTATTTGAAACCAACAGCGAACGAACATAACCAACTCTTAGTGTAAATTCACAGTCATGACAACACACAAGACACATGCAGCAAATCGTATATTTTATTCATGCAAACCATTATCTGTGAGCAAATAAAATTACCTATATACTCATGACCATGTCATATACCTCTGGAAAGCCTACTGTCTCCCGGTAAATACGGGATACCTTATGGAGCAAGTGGTGTAGTAAGTCTGGAGTGAAGGTCAAGCACGTTCACCACCAAATGATGAATGTTCAAAACTGCGCCATTCCGCAAACGTTGTATAATTACAATGTCTGCACATCTATTTTGTTTACCTACGTTAGGCCATGTTATACACCTATGCGTATTGTATCCCCGTCAAAATGAGGCTAACTGTGGAGTGGAGCTTGAAAGTGAACGTTGAACAAGGACGCCGTCAAAAGATGCATCAACCAACATCACTACGTTTGATGAATATTACAGACACTTTTGGTGTTCCTCGCATCACGAAGCACTTAGTTAGCTCTGACAGTATTGGCCTCGTTTTGGGACACTTATGTCGCCAGTAGAATCAAATAATCCACAAAAGAGAAGCGTATTAACGGGACTCTGGTGAAGGTAACATGAGACAACAAGGTGCCAATAAACTGGAAATATTTTCATCGCGATGTTACCAACAAACAGGAGCTATTTGCATTTCTCTCCAATAAGGTTGCAAAGCTCCACTATCCAGGTTGAAAGGAAGTGTTTGACACTTCAGACACCTCAGCTGTCGTCAGTAAGTGCAACTATGACACGCTACATCCAGTATGATGAGAGACTTGACACGTAACTATTGAACCTTGTGCAAAATGCTTTGTGGAAAAGGGACCAAAACCATGCTTGATACGCAATGTGGACACGTTGCCCTTGTGTTTCCGATCTTTAGAAGGTATGAGTGTGTGACTTGTATGTCCAGCTGCATGCATTTGGATAGCCTTTGGGTCAGGCAATAACTTTATTAATCTTAATGGCAACGACATCCGTCATGCTCTGGGAAAAGCCCAGTCCACGTCCTTGCCCGTTTTCAATAGCATGGGAAGCCTAAACTTCTTACCGCAAAGGAACCACAGTGTTCATACATCCATTTGGATCTGGATTCGCGACACTTCAACTCCTGGAACGCATCACCATTGCCCTGTGCAGCTATAGTTGCAGCGTGCATGGTCTTCGTCATCGAGACAATGAGAGATGTACTATCCGAAAGGAATAAAAATAATCATTAAGATATTCTACCAAACCAGGACGCTCTGTAGCTGTATTCAGAGCGTATAGCATACCAAGTTTTTATTTGGTTGACCAGTCCACTGGTTCATCAGCAGACGCTCACTCCAGATGGCTGGGTTGGACATGAGACAAGAATATATCAGTTAATTTATAAAAATATGTTGACACAAGTTTGAGTTTGTGGCCCTCAAAACTACATTTTCTCATCCCATGGGTGATGCAAACATTTTAAAAAGTACATCACATGTTGGCTGGCCTACAATCTGCGGAATGGCACAATTTCGAAAATGCTTCTTTTAACGGTGACCTTTTCAACTTTCACTCCACAATTGAACTACCAATTTACAATTCCATACCATGCCTCGTTTTGACGTGGATACAATACGCATAGGTGTATAACATGGCCTAGTGTAGGTAGACACAGTAGATAGAAAAACATTGTAATCGGTTAACGTTTGCGGAATGGCGCAGTTTGGAACACGTTAGTAATACATAACGACAATTATATTAACTATACCTAATTCCATTTATTGGTAAGCAACAGCCAACGCGCAAAACATGCAAACAACACTGTGTGGAAATATAAGTCTGCTAAGTACAATATATCTACATAAGACGTGTCTACCAGATCGCAAACACACTACTTGGTCGAGCTGGAGACCGACCGCTACCCGAGGACGCTACACAAGCTACTGTTGCAGCGAAATTCCAGAAGAGTTTCTCCGAGAAGATCGATGTGTTGCGCCGCAATATGACTCAATCGTCAACCGAAGACGTAGTGACGAATGTGGCTGCACGTTTAGTATGTTTCGAAGCTGCTTCACCGGCAGACGTGAAGAACATAATTTTAGCATCTGCTACCAAGTCATGCGAACTGGACCCGCTGCCAACGTCACTCCTTCAACAGAACATTAAAGTGCTGTGTCCAGTTATTACACGCATAATTAATGCGTCGCTCTCCACTGCCTTAATCCCACAGTCGATGAAACACGCCATTGTAACGCCTGTACTGAAAAAACGAGGTGCTGATGTTATACAAAATGCCGCAAACAATACCATTTGCGACAGACCTACAATACCCCCGCTCATAAATTAATTGTTCTATAACACTATTTCCTTTTTTCAGTTTAAAGTACCTATGTTACGGTATAACCGTAATAATAATATCACATTTAATATGCATTTTTGACAAGTGACCAATGCCCCTCTCAGGGAAATAGAACGAAAAAGCGCGTGCTCTCAAAACAATTCATTATATATAATAAGTGAAAGATAAATGAAGAAAGAAGAACAAAACACATATGAAGTATAAGTGACTGAAAAAACGAGGTGCTGATGTCAATGTGCTGTCTAACTTCCGCCCAATATCGAACATTTCGTTTGTGGCGAAGACAATGGAGCGCTTCGTCTCAAGACAACTGCAACGCTTCCTGAACGAGAATGGCATACTGGGCGTCTACCAGAGTGCCTACCGACCACGCCACAGTGCGGAGACAGCACTCTTACGCATTCACAGTGATGTGGCGCAAGCGATTGATGCTCGTCGTGGAGTACTTCTTGTGCTTCTCGATTTAACAGCAGCCTTCGACACAATAAATCACGATATCTTACTACGGAGACTATTTGGCTATGGCATATGCGGCGAAGCGCATGCGTGGTTGGCGTCATACCTATATGGTCGTACCTCAGCCGTGCGTGTCGGGAAAGAAGTGTCTGGGTGTACCGTGATGAGATCCGGAGTACCACAGGGGTCGGTTCTTGGGCCGGTGCTCTTCAACGCCTACATTGCGCCTCTAACGAATTTACTCAACCGACACGACGTACAACACCATCTGTACGCCGATGATACGCCGATGATACGTATACGTCGATTTTCCACCGTTTGAGCATACAAATGCTCTCATCAGAAAGGAGGCTTGCATCAGTGAAGTTAAAACGTGGCTCTATGACAACGGACTGGTTCTCAACGAGAGCAAAACGGAAGCAATTGTTATAACAATATAAATACGTTCATCGAGCTTGCGCAGACCAATACTCATTGATCATGTCGACATATGCGGACAATATGTAGCGATATCGACCATCGTCCGTGACCTTGGTGTTGCAATCGATGCTGATTTATCGATGGCGACGCAGGTTGCAAATGTATGTCGAAGTGCTTACTACCATCTCTCGAGAATTGCTCGTGTACGAGGGGCAATGACGACCAGTGTCTGCAAATGTCTTGTCCATGCACTTGTGACATCCAGAATTGATTATGAAAATGCGATGCTGTTTGGTATACCTGACCGTCTGCTGCACCGTCTAGAGAGAGTCCAACGGTCAACCGCTCGTGTTGTGATGCAACTTCGACGAGGTGACCGGCGATCTATCACTGCGGTCCTACAACAGCTACACTGGCTCCCAGTGAGAAAGCGCATCGAGTACAAGTTACTCATGGTTGTACACACGGCACTGTGTGCAGGCACGCCAGTGTATCTCGCGTCACTGCTACATCGTTACGCACCACGCAGGACCCTACGCTCTGGCGGTGGTCTGCTTTTGAATGTTCCACGCGTAACCCTAGAACGTTATGGTCGCCGGACATTTGCATGTGCTGGGCCGACATTGTGGAACTCTCTGCCTCTGGAACTACGCGCGATTGAGAACACTAGACAGTTTGGAAAATTATTAAAGACATTTATGTTCTCAAACTAATATAACCAGACATCATTTAACCTTTGCTTTATTCATGCATATAGTTTTAATACATTTTTAGTCTTATTTATCTCAGAATCACATTTTAGTATCTAATCAAATTATTTAATGTAAATTAGGCTTTTATTTTATTTATTTTTTATTTATTTATATATATATTTGTATTATATATATATTTTTTCCAGTAGGTTCAGCTGTTCAGCACTTTTGCTAATCGTTTATTTTATCATTGCATTTACCCGTAATTTTACTATACTTAGGCTTATATATATATGCATACACTATATACTAGGATATTGTTTGCTAATTTAATTTATTTTCTTATTTATTCTGTTAAAAGTGTTTTTATGCTTCTTAGATGATTGGCAATTTGTAAACACCCGTGAACGGGGGTCATTAGTCCCGGATTTGATGGTGTATAAATAAAGTTTATTATTATTATTATAAGTAATATACATTAACAGCTGTAATCTGGTCGCGTAGAGAATACATTAAATGATGTTACCTCAATCAAAACATTTAAGTCCCTACAGCACAAACGTCACTCCCCTATCGTAGCAACGTACCCCTAACTTTAGCTCAGCACATTCGTACTTTAGACATGTGAGAGAAAGCGATGCTGTATATCAGATCACCTCTTTTTTCACTACGACATATCCGTCAAAATAGTAATTCGGATTGTTGCTTACTACAATGAATATACATAATATAGCATCTGCAAACTGTGTACAATCTGTATACAAACTTTCTACCAAAAATGTTAAGTAGGTTTGTCGACGGAATTATTTCCGGTATTCGTGCAGGCCGTGGCTGTCGATGGTTGTAGACGAACCGACACGATCCATTTTAATAACAGTTCCTCCATCAACGATTCTATTTAAATACCCAACGACTATTCCGGTCCCAGTTATTCATCCAGTCAGAGCTAAACGTGGGAGTCGGTTTACCTAAACCGTCGCCCGGTACTTGGTTGAAAAAGGTTCACGTGTAAAATTCGCGGAAATATTACGTTTTCTTGTTAAAATCACAAATTAAATTACAGATAAGTAAATTCTGACACATTTTATATATATATATATATATAATATAAGATACCAAAATAACATTCGCAACAGACCTACAATACCGATCAAACACTAATTGTTCCACAACGTTTTTTATTTTAAAGTATATATCTTGTGTTATATATCTATCTGTAACAAAAATATCATATTTAATATGTGTTTTATGAAAAAGACACCAATGCCCCTCTCCCGGAAACAGAATGAAAAGCGCGCGCTCTCTAAAAACAACACAGACATGTGAGAAATAAGTGAAGAAAGACGAACAAAACACATCTGAAGTAGAAATGTACAATAATAATAGATAACACCAATACCCTAAATATGCCTAACTCCATTTATTGATAACCAATAACCAACAAACATAACCGACCCTGAATCTAAAGTCACATTCCTGACAAAGCATAAGACATATGCAGCAAATATTATCTTTTATTCATGCAAACCATAGACTGTGAGCTTATATATTGCATCCTTTATTATAACAACATAATTCTAACCTTAAAACATGGTACATCACACATACGACAGAAAGAGATGTTGTAGAGCAGGTCATCTGGTCTTCCTCTGTGACACAGCCATTTTACTTTCCAGACAGATTGTTGTCTACTAAACAAACTTAACATAATATAGAATACGTTAATACATAATATGTTTAAGTGAAAACATGATGATTACGTTTGTTGTCTGAATACTTTCCGGTATTCGTGCAGGCCGTGGCTATAGAAGGTTGTAGACGAACCGACACGATCCATTTTAATGACATTTCCTCCGTCAACGATTCTAGTAATCTAACTAATTAGTACTGAGATACCGATACCCTACCTAGTTACTCATCCGGTCGAAGCTTCACCTGGAAATCAGGTTACCTAAGCCGTCACCCGCTAGTTCGCGGAAAAAAATTAGCTTTTAATATTCGC
This sequence comes from Escarpia spicata, assembly GCA_963995525.1. Classification (NCBI taxonomy): domain Eukaryota; kingdom Metazoa; phylum Annelida; class Polychaeta; order Sabellida; family Siboglinidae; genus Escarpia; species Escarpia spicata. Next base: position 6,547,467 of record OZ023205.1, read on the forward strand.
AGAAATATAACAACGCCTTCTCGTTAAAATCACAACGTAAACTACAATTAATAAATACTTACACTTTGTTATACAAAATGCCGCAAACAATACCATTTGCGACAGACCTACAATACCCCCGCTCATAAATTAATTGTTCTATAACACTATTTCCTTTTTTCAGTTTAAAGTACCTATGTTACGGTATAATCGTAATAATAATATCACATTTAATATGCATTTTTGACAAGTGACCAATGCCCCTCTCAGGGAAATAGAACGAAAAAGCGCGTGCTCTCAAAACAATTCATTAATATAATAAGTGAAAGATAAATGAAGAAAGAAGAACAAAACACATATGAAGTATAAGTGACCAATAACAATAGACAACGCCAATTCCCAAAAATACGCCTAATTCCATTGATTGGAAACCGACCCTGAATGTAAATTAACATTCATGACAAAACATAAGACATATGCTTCAAATAGTGTCTTTTATTCATGCAAACCATAAACTGTGAGCAAAAATAAGACTACTAAGTATAATACATTTACAAATATCATATATGATATTAACAGTATCTATTTGCATAACAAATACTCATTAAATGGTGTTACCTTAATCATACATAATAATTCCCTATCACAAACGCTATTCCTATATCATAGCAACATAACCATCACCCTAAAATAGACACATTCTAGATTATTATCTGCCATATGCTGTAGATCAGGTCATCTGTTCTTCCTCTATGACATAGCCTCAATCTATTCATTCCCACCGTTGTCCACGAAACGTACTAAACACAATACATCGGATGTTTCCATGAAACATAATAATTAGGTTTGTTGTCTGAATACTTTCTGGCATTCGTGAAGGCCGTGGCTATCGACGGTTGTAGACGAACCGACATGTTCAGGTTACCGAAGCCACCATCCGCTAGTTCGGGGGAAACGGACATATTACAGCGTTTTCTCGGTTAAATCTAGTTAAAAAATTACATTAAGACAAAATTTAATTTTTTTTATTTAAAAAGACGCGCAAAATACAGTTCGTGACAGAAATACAATACCGATCAAACATTAATATTTCCACAACACTATTTCCTTTCGTTGTTTATACTACTCATATTACGTTACATTACGTTACAACCGTAACAAAATAACATATTTAATATGTATTTTTGAGAAGACAACACTGCTCCTCTACCGGAAACATACTGTAAAAACGCGTGCTCTGTCAAAACAATTCAACAGACACATGTGAAGAATAAATGAAGAAAGACGAACAAAATAGATCTGAAGTAGAAGTGTACATTAAAAATAATAGACAACACCAATTCCCTAAAATATGCCCAATTCCATTTATTGGTAACCAATGGCTAAAAAAAATAACCGACCATGAATCTAAAGTCACATTCATGGCAAAACATAAGTCATATGCAGCAAATGTTATCTTTTATTCATGCAAACCATAGATATATGTGAACTAATATAAGTGGGCTATGTAGAGTACATTTTATAAATGCCATACATAAAATTAATAGATGTAATGTGTTCGCGAAATGAATACCCATAGAATGGCATTTCCTCAGGCAAACAGGATACTTCCCTAACACAATCCCCTTTATCACAGCAACATAACCCTCACTCTCTAACACAGACACATCTGTACATTATTATCTGAGAGATGCTGTAGATCAGGTCATCTGGTCATCATCCTCTATGACACAGCCATCAAGTAAGCTATTCATACCTATTGTTGTTTACGGAACTTATTTAACGTGATATAACATATATTAGTAGATCAGATGTTTCAGTGAAAACTTGATCATTAGTTTTGTCGTTTAAAGAGTTTCCAGTATTCGTGCTGGCGGTGGCTATCGGTGGTTGTAAACGAACCGACATGATCCACATTCCATTAATCTACACGACTACTCCGGGTCCACTACCCTGCCCAGTTACTCATCCAGTCGAAGCTGAACCTGAGAACTATGTTACTTAAACCATCACCCGATACTTGGCGGAAAAATTTCACGTGTAAAATTCGCGAAAATATTACAACTTTTTCTCGTTAAATTCACAATGTAAACTACAGATAAGTAAATTCGTACACATTTTTATATAAAAAGACTCGCAAAATACTGTTTGCGACAGAACTACAATACCGATCAAACATTAATCGTTCCACAACATTAGTTCCTTTTTAATTTTAGAGTATCTATATTATGTTACACAAAACCGTAACAAAAATATCATATTTAATATGTACTTTGTGACAAGACACCAATGTCCCTCTCCCGGAAATAGAATGTAAAAGCGCGTGCTCTCTCAAAGCAATTCAACACACACATGCGAAGGATAAGATAAGAAAGACGAACAAACCACATCTGAGGTAGACGTGTACAATACTAATAGACAACACCAATTCCCTAAAACCATCTGATTAAATGTAAAAAACGGAATCCAGACCCGCAGCTTGTGGGTTTTGATAGGTTCGTGCGCCCACCCCTTCCGCTCAGACAAAAAAGAGTACGCTTGAAGGAAAATAGTACCGCTCGATAATAAAAACTCTTATACGGTTAAATGTAAAATACACGTAATCCAGACCCGTAGTCTATTGGGCTGCGATGGGTTCGTACGCACCCATCCCGCTGAGGCAAAAAGCGGTTCCGCTTGGGGGGAAAATAGTTCCGCTCAACAATACAAAAACCAGCGCCCGTCTTTTGATGTCATATACAACAGCATCCAAGGATTAAGCAATAATGTGGAACATAACCCCCGAAAAAATCTCTACTAAGAGCAGCACCTCCTCCCTCCCATAGGCGTGTCTAAGGGGGTCTGGGGGCACGTGGCCCCTAGACCTTTGGAATTTTCACGTGCCCTAGACCCTTAGAAATGTGCCCCTGTTCTTGTTACAATAAACTGAAGTTATGCCGCGATAAATGTTCAATAGCACCCGCCATTCCCCCCGGTCTTCCGATGTCACCAGTCGAGTCGAGCCGAGACAGCGGACGGAAAAGCTGGAGTTACGGCGGTGCGGCATTTCTACACCATTTGGTTCGGCCACTAGTGGAGGTTTTGTGCCCCCCCCCCCCCCTAGACTACGCTCTCTGGATACGCCCCTGTCTCCCCCGCCTCCCCCGTCTCCCCCGTCTCCCCTGTCTCCCCTGTCTACCCTGCCTCCTCGGCCTCCCCTGTCTCCCCTGCCTCCCCTGCCTCCCCTGTCTCTCCTGCCTCCCCTGTCTTCGGTGTTCCGATGTCATGTCCAAGACAGCCAGAAACTGGGGCCTGAGACCTTGACACAGATTCCCAAATATGTTCCACTTTTCCTAAAAAGACACCCGCCCGAGTAACAAGTGAACTATACAGCCGTAGATGCATTTACATTAATAGCATACGTTGTTGCAAAAATGCTGGTCAAGATGAATTGATGGTTACGAGACACACAAAAAACGGCTTGTGCAACGAATTACTATAGACCTTCCTCGCACGCCCGGGGAACCTGCTGATACACAATGGCTGCACTCGATTGGTCAGCCCGCTGTAGCACGCGGTGCACCCGGTCTGCTTATTTAGCATTGTTTTGACCCGGCGGTACTGCGCACGCATCACTCCGGTGTAGCACGGATTGCTCGTCCAGTTTGGGAGGGTGTCAAGCGGTTCAAGATGGCGACGTTAGTTGACTATAGAATAGAACACAAGTTTGCATTTATTCTAGTGAATTTATTTTCGTGATAAAAACAAGTTGACATAATAAAAATATAATGCTTTGTCACAGCCGTTTTGTTTTTGTACATCAATCCTTTTAAAACACTTGCACAGGTTTGCAAGATGAAAAGTTCTAGATTACCATATAACTAGCCACAATAATTTATTTTCACTTGCTTTTAGGAAGCCAATCATCAAAACATTAAAGCAACAACGGTTATTTGCATCACCGTGTTGGTAAAAATAGACTCTGCTACTTGTTCTTTTCAGTTAAAACCATTTTAGTGCTTGTACACCTGGGCAATGGAATAAAATAAAATTAAAATGTCTGCCATTGAAGAATATACAGAATAAAACAAAGTTCATACGAATTGCCATAAATTTGCATCATCAAACCAACGGATGTAATGTAGACGGGGTGACCAGTAGTAATGATAACGCTTAAACCTTTGATTACAGATTGTTTGTGATGTTAATCCTCTTGATTCTTCCATCAAGTCCACAATTGTTTGGGATCACAACATTTCCTACAGGCTGCATCACAACCTGATTGACGTTGTCATTCTCAACATCATCATGGTCATAGTCCACAAAGTCTTTCTGTTTTTGTCCATATACCAAACACACCTGTACCGCGACCCGATCTCTCCTCGATTAACAAGTACACCGATCTCGTGGTAGGGTGAAGTTGGGATATCTCGCAGGTGCAACTCTTGCCAGACCAGTCGGGTGCAGCCAACACCGCTCAGTGGCTCGAGAGAATGGTCGAATGGGTAATTACATTGGGTTTCCTGGAAATTGGGAGCTAGTCGGACGAGTGTCTGCACTGTTCTCACGGGTGGTACAGCGAAGTCAGTTATGAGTTTGATTCAGCTAATTTCCATACAATGTGTAGGAGATCTGCCAGGGGTAGCGTACGTAGTCACACCCCAGGGGTAGCGTACGTAGTCACACCCCAGGAGTAGCGTACGTAGTCACACCCCAGGGGTAGCGTACGTAGTCACACCCCAGGGGTAGCGTACGTAGTCACACCCCAGGGGTAGCGTACGTAGTCACACCCCAGGGGTAGCGTACGTAGTCACACCCCTGGCTTGTGAGGATTATATAGACCGTGTTATTTGCTGTTGGTAACAGATAAATGTTAATTTAAACTAAAACGAGTCTCACCCTTGCCCGTAGTGCCCCTAACAGTATATGTACTCATCTGTTCAAACTTCGCTTTACCTTTCCGCAGACAGTGTAGTAGTGGTTAGCACATCCGCCTGACACGCCGGCGTCCCAAGTTCAATACCCGGACCCGGCAGGTATGGAATATTTGATGTAAAAACCTGGCTCTCAACATTGGGGATTGTGTATCCCTCGTGACTCGGAGATCACGTTAATGTCGGTCCCGTCTCAATTTGGGTCGTACAAGAACCCTGAGGACGACAAGCACCCTGGCAGTGTCCACCCTCAGTGCCAGCATAGAAACTAGAAAGGTCAGCTTGGCGATAATGTTCTGAAAAAGGCTGACTAGTTGAATGAGACCTCATAAGATCATAACATATAACCACTATATACACAGACCAGTCAGTTAATAGAACGTTGCCGAGTGCTGGAAACAACTAGAACTAAAACTAGAACCTAACTTCAACAGTGGTTCCCGACGGCCGGCCATGTAATTAGCAACGTCTATGACGTAATTCGCGAGAACCCGAGTCAACGTGGAACTCGTGCGAGCAGTGCACGCTGGGTGGCGCCGCTAGTTTAACGTCATCGAGATGAAATTGTTCACCAAACATAATATATATCTAGTGTGTGTGGGTGGGGGGGTCATCTATTGGATGCGCCGCGTGGTATAGGAGGTTTTAATTTTAACAATTCGTAGTTCAGACGGAGGCTGGGTGTAGAACTCTAAGTTCTTTTCTGGTACTTCAAAACAAGAAATAGCTTTAAAAAAAAAATAGGAAACCACATTTAGTTATGTTAGTGGCAGGTGTTATAACCGGCCGTCTTGCTAATTATTAAGGGGGACAAACTGGGACAAATATTAGGACCAATTTAGCCTCCTATTTATTGTTAAACGTAGGTCATCAAAAGTACAACGTCTGTTTGTTTGTTTTTATTATTAAATCATATCATACAAGCTTAGTATAAGCAATATTTTATTATTAGGCCCAACAATATATGACGCGCCGAGATGTGTCTTAATAGACGTCTAAACCAAAAGTGCTCATATAATTCATCCGTCTGTTTAATTTGAATGGTTCGGCTGGAATATCACGTTTAATTTGCATGCTGGTCGGCAAGATCTATATATTCACAAACCTATGACGGTCACGTGCTATTAAAACATGTTGTGGTTCATTACAACACAGTTGGGCTGTCTTATCAATTTATGCATAGCTCATAATATAAAGAGGCTATCAATAAAATACATCACCCTATTTATGAACAATCACCTATCATCTTCACTGGCGTCGGGACGAAATGAATATTGAGGGCGCCGAGCTAGCCCGTAGATTCAGTTCAGCACTTCGCTGTCGCTGTCGGTTCGATCATACATGACATCGGAAGACGGGGGGAGGGTTTGCTGTTGACGATTTTTCGCTGCGACTTTCACAATTAAGCTCATCAACAACCTCGATTTGCTCGCCAAAAACATTCCTTCAGGCTCACCAATGACCTCGATTTGAGGCCCGACAAAACCATACCTTCAGGGGTCAGCACACTGATAGTTTTCCCATTGGCGACCATGTTAACGTTTTATCTGATTGTAACAAAAACGTGACCTAGAAAATGTATTAAACGTCTCCCCTGCCGTTGTCATCATCTCATTGACATGCTGGTCGAGTTTAGTCAAAATCTAATATTTGTAGCTCTTACAAAATGCCTGTATGTATGACGTACCCGTCAATATTTACAAATGGATGTAGGCAGTAATCCGGCCAAATTCCATTCCGCTTAATCAAATCAGCTAAAAAGACACCATTTTACTGTCAACAGCTTCTACAATCACATCTAGAAATATTACTACTCAAATGCACTTATATCAAGTGAATATTGTAAAAAGTCATTTCTCAAAAATATACTACACTTGTTTTCGTCTGTAACCAAACAGGAAGTCTAACAGTGTCCTAACCCCTTCAGGCTCTCCAAACACATCAAATTCCATCAGAAAATGCATCCCCTTCCCTAAATATTGGGGGAGCTAATCCTATCTTCAGCTCCTCCATCGAAAATATTTGGGGCTGAGCCCCCCAGACCACTCATCCCCGTTTCGTCGCTTATGCCCTTGTCACGCTGGAATGAATTAATATATCTTTCTGCTAATATGAGATAAATAGACTATGTTGAAGTTGTATTGCCCCACCAACATTACATTTAATGTGCCAGAAACATTGTACATTTGAATGTTGCGTCCGCGAAATGTTCAAATTGTAGAAATGAAACATTCAAGCAACAGCCTAAACAGCCGCAACTGGCACTTACGTACAAGTTGGATGGTTCCCACATTTCTATCCGCAACGTGGGATGAGAACAACAGGCATATTAACCATTCACTGCTGATATTATATATAATTAGGACATACTACCCTTGACTCGGGGTAACATAACACATCTCGTTTTAATCGACGAGCATTTTGCTGCCCCATGATGAAAACTCGTATTTTTGTAGAGCTCTTTGAATACAGCAAAGGAAAGTGACTTCACTCACTCACTCACTCACTGGCTCGTAATCAGGCGGTCTTTGGAGCACCACTGACAGTTCCCGCCATATCTTTCGATTTTCTGCAGCCATCTGAGAGGTGCCAAAGGTCAAGCCAGTGCACTCCTGGATGTTGTCTTCCCACCTCTTCCTCTGTCTGCCTCTCTTTCTTCCTCCTGGCACAGCGCCCAGTCCACTCCTGTATGTTGTCTTCCCACCTATTCCTCTGTCTCCCTCTCTAGCTGTATACCCCGAATATGTAAAGAAAAACGACACTGCGCGTGTGCATCACACAGGATTTCAAGAAAAACTCTTAATGCCATAATGTTAACAAATTACAACTGTCTGTTCCTGGATAACTATAATGTCATGGAACGTATTTAAATAATAATTACTATAGTATAGGCCAACTTAAAATATAATAAAATAATAAGATACTTTTTTGTGCACGTTAATCATCGGAAACCAAGCTCAGATCGAGGCGCATCAATGCAAAAGGGTTAGCCAATATCAGAATCGATAAGCCATATTAAAGTCGTCAACAGATGGATCGATACGCTAGGGAGCTAAGGTGGATACGCAAGGTTATAAAAGTAAGTTTTTAAATGACTGCGAAATTTTCTAATATTTTCAACTGATCTAACACTAAGATCGAGGGAGCATATTCCAGAGAGTTGATGCAGCAACATAAAATGCCCTAGTTCCTATATTAGCTATGTCAAAATTACGGAGAATACGCACGAGTGAGAGAAAGTTGACTTGTGCGAGTCTGAAAATAATGCGTTTCTCGACGCTCGCGCTCTCGGGATAGCGGCAAACAGTGGCGCCACACCACGGAGACTGTATAATCGTGGTTAACTGACGTGGCGCTCACACGACGGCTCATGCGCGAATGACTGGCAGATATCAACATAAGTGTCGCCGGAGGCCGAACGGCCGTCAGGATGGTATACGTAACTGGAGGTACCAAGCTTACATTTAGATATAGGATAATGTATTTCGGCAGATAGATAAAGGAAGTATTGGGTCGACATAGGTTAGGTTTGTAAATCAGAAAAAGAACATGTTTCGCTATGCGAGCGAATATTTGCGTTGATGACAATTCGTTTTCTCTTATTATCGCCCACGTAGCTAGAACTAAGCAATTGAAGTAGACTGCAGTGTAGGGTGACGATGCATTTCCTTTCAGTTTAAGTGTCGTGAATGATTTATAAAGTTTGGGAATTGTGTTACATTTTTATATTCTGTCGTTGGATTTATTTCTTTATCTAACCGATCGATGATCAGTCATAAATGTTAAACAATGTTTGAAGGAGTTTTCTTTAGGATTTTGTAGTTCACTTGTCTTGGCCCTGGGTTTGCAGCGCTCGGCAACGTTCTATTAACTGACCAGTCTATATTATCGTGGTTACAATGTAATGTTCTTATGAGGTCTCATTCAACTAGTCAGCCTTTTTCTGAACATTATTGCCAAATTGACCTTTAGTATAAGTTTATATGCTGGCATTGAGGGTGGTCATTGACACAATGACAGGGCATTTATTGTCCTCGGTGGTTCGTTTACGTCCCAAATTGACACGGGACCGATATTAACATGATCTCCGAATCACGAGGGATACACAGTCCCCAATGTTGAGAGCCAGGTTTTTACAGCAAACATCATGCCTGCCTGGTCTAGGTTTCAACTCGGAGCCCTGGCATGCCAGGTGGATGTGCTCACCACTACACTAGCCGTGCTCCTGTGCCAGAAGCAGAGACAGAAAGAGGATGTTGTGCCAGAAACAGGAAGCAATTCCTAAATGAATGATCAGTCCAAATGTAGTCTTGCTTAATCGACTTCGCCGAGAAGATAGGTTCAGCAACCGCCTTTTGAAATATCCGCCAGAGAGCTAGTCTCTTCTCCAGAATGAGTATGAGTCCATGACCCACAAGTTTTATGAGTACTTCAAAAATGTACTTGAGTACTTCGACCCCAGGTCTGTCCAGAATGTTTATCTATTATGTATGTATGTTTTCGATAACGAAAAGAAATTACGAAATACTATTAAGATATTATGAGGAAGAAAAAAAATGTGTACCCTACAGGATTCAAACCAAGAATCTTAAAATGCTTGCCAAAGACGCTATACACTGTATCCAGTTAGCCACAGTTTGACTTTCGTGTACGTAGGCAGCTACATGTATTGTTTAGCAGTCCGACCGCCATGTGCGACATTGGTTGCCCTTTGTTTAGTTAAATTAGTTCTTGTTCGGTATTTATGTTGTGTTTATTCACAGTCTTTTGTCTCTGTCCGAGTATAAGCAAGGCAACATCGTTATGAAATATTTTACTGCTATGAGAGCTGCCACCTAGTGATTATGCATGTGATTAAAAGGCCGCTAAGCAGATATGGTATAAAAGTAACTATCAAAATTCCTTTATTATGTGTGACATGTTTCAATCGAAGTAAATTTATTTAATAGTTTTTAAAGCACTGTATTAACTTCTAAAAAATTACTCTATTTAATTTTGATATTTTTAAAGTTAGCATCTGAATCTGGGTAATCCGGGACCACAGGCGGACAGTTAAAAGTCATTAATATTTTAGGCATAGATCCCCAATCTGAACTAATTGTCAACACAATTTGCGACTGAACAATGATAACAGACATCACAATTTACAAGCAAGAAACTGACAGACATAAATCTGAACATTGCTAAAATGGAACTGATAAGTAAGACATTTGATTCCACTAATTAAAACATTTGTGTATGTTTCCTCAATCCAAAATGGATTCCTAATTTCACTTTGCATTTTCCCCTGAGAAAACAACAAAGTTTGCTCCATTGACCACAGTGCCCAATTTTGTTCACGCAACGGTGCAATTTGCATGTGATTAGTGGTATGAGAATAATATGAACATTTTGATTGGCTGGTTACAGTCAAAAGGAGTAAATCAGATGTTTACTCTCTTCATGTCAAGTTTGGTGGTTTTTACATGTTTCATATACACTGTATATATATATATGTGTGTGTATATATATATATATATATATTGGAACAACCCTACTGATTTGTGCAATTCCCTCTGTGATTATAATTGCCTGGTAACTGGTAGGTGGAGCAGCTAGTCATCACATCACTTATTGCAATGTATTGAAAGTTTGATGTGTTGTTGCAGACTGACCACTATTTAAAAGTATGCTAGTTAATTTGTAACGTTTTATGTTTGTTGATCTATAACAAGAAGTCGTAGTTAGTGTAAGCATTATGTTATAGAATAAATCATTCTGTTTGCAGGACGTATTGTGAACTCAAGAGTTTGGTCGCCATGGCGACTCAGTATCATACCAGAGTTTTTCTGGGGCATTGTCAACTTTGTCATTCTGTTGTGAGTATCAAGGATTGCTTCCACTGTCAGATTGTGTTACAAAATCTCGATATTCTATGTCTAATTATGATATGGTTACCTAAGTTTGAATACAATTAAACTACGCTACAAGTGTATCTCGTATTTAAACCCACCTGTAGATCAGTGAACAGTTGCATAAGTTAACTATTCAATCTGCCATAATCTGGAAGAGTAAAACAAATGTTGATTTTTGTGGAGTAATTATTGATTTTTGAACTCGATCAACTCATGATTATGCAATGATCCTTAACTGTTTGCTTTGTCTTTTGCAGTTTTCAAACACTAGTGAAGGTGAGTGCATATGCTTTGGACTATATCAGTTGCCAGAATTACTCTATATCAAAGAGAGGGCATGACAAGCATCTCAGCCTCAATTTTGTGATGGACGTCCTATTTCACATCTGTTTGGTGCCAACCTCCTGTTGTATTCCAAAATGCACCTCTCAGGCTCTCACCTAGCTTTGAGGTCAGCATTGTACCAATTTTTACGACCAACCTCCCATTTCCTGTGACACCATCATCAGATAATGTGCCAGCACCATCAAGTAAATTATTTGGAACTGATCTGTAGTATGTAAAGATCACATTCCTGTATTTGTGGGAGTCGGTGTGCAATAATGCAGTGACAAGCAGTGCCTTCACTTTGTATAGTAACAGTTGTTTTTGATTTGCTTCATTCGTGATATCAGTTGAGAATTTAGAAGTAAATTTGGTATGTTGATTTTGTGGTTAAGATTCATTGTTATTATAATATTTTTATCAATAACAAATTGTGTGAAATTAATAGCATGATGCAAGTAGCAATTTATGAAATATAGATTTGCATTCTCATTAATTTTTTATTACAAAAGTTAACTTTTCCACTTTTAAGGGTTCATCCTCTGTCATATGTTGACACTCATTTCATTAAAAAATAAAAATAAAACCAACCTAGTATCTGCTACCACCAGTTGGTAGCAAGTTTGTGCAAATTTTTATTTCTTTTTTACTTTTAGTGAAATCATTCGGAAAACGTTCGCATAGTTTTTGAGTGAATCAACCAGTGCAACTTCACCACCTCAGTGAACCCTGCTGGAATTTTTATTGGGAGCCACCGCTTTATACAACAGTTGTAAGGATGTGTAAACACAGCAATTAAAACACATCAGTAGCAGTTTTACAGAACTTTGAATATGCTTGTAATTTATTATGAAATATATACTGTAATTAGCTAGGCTATGTTCTTAAATGGAAAATGTGATATTGCCTACTCACAGTACACGTTTATTCGATTTATGTTGTTTTCAGCCAAACTCAACGAGTAGAGGAAGTAGCTACTCGACCGACTACACAGTGTCAGGGTATGTAATTCAGGCAACTGAAAGTACAAACTGTCCTGAAAGACTGAAACTGTACTAACATTACATGTTGTTTGCTATGAATAAAAACTATCATTTTGTATCAGCATGAAATATGTTATAAATTCAAAAAAGTTGTGTTGACTTTGTAGACCCGATGTGATTTGTAGGGGAGTTTTATTGGCACTTTTGTTTTATTTAATAACGATAGTCTTATAATTGTACTTTGTTGAAAATAGGACAAAATAACGGGTGCAGTTTTAGGTGTTTACCCCTTATTCACATAATAGGACATTACATACATCATTGACATATGGCTCAATGGTGGCCACTTAACCTTTGTTTAAGATTTAAGCTGATTCTGAGACACCAGCTATTTGACCATTGGGTGATTTGACATTATTTGATAAACATTATATTGTTCATTCAGATTAATACTTGTCTGTGAGCCGGTTCAAATGAACATTGAATTTGCAGAGAAAGAATGGAATTTTAAAAGATGGTAAATCCAGATGAAAAGTAGACAAATGCTAAGAAACGAATGGCAATTTTATGATGTTTAAATCCAGTGGATGTACATGTATTAAAATGTGTAGTATTCCTAGAATTGTTTTATAGTTGTAAATTTATGTCCAATATTGTTACTTTCTTTCCTGTTGTGTTGCAGTTCCCGGCCCGGGCCTGGCGGGGGTGGAGGAAGACCACAGAGGAGGATGGGAGGCTTCCGTGGAGGACCGGGTAAGAAGCTTTGTGCAAGTTTGACCTGATTTTTTCTCTTTAAACGGAGACCGTCTGTTCCTAATTTTTCAGTTATTAACTAATATAATGTTTTAAAAGGGAGCCAGTCAGTTCCTCTACCCGTAATTAGCAGGCGTAGTAATTTGTAAAAGTCTGTTGTGTTGAACGAGGGAAAATTGGATATTGTTGAACATCAAAGGATATTGCAGCTAACACAGCCCGACTCGGCGGTATTGCAATTTGCAAATAAAGCTTGTTTTGAAACTGGATGTTTTGTTTACGTTTTTAATTTGACAAATTGTAACTACGTTTTGTTCCTGTATACACATGTATGTAAAGAAGTGAACAAACATAGAGACGAGTGAACCTTGGCATCTGCGAGGAGATACAGCTACAGTCTTTCGCAGCTGACAAAGACAAAGTTTAAAGTATTAATATAATAAATATAGATACTGTATTAGTACGGATGTCAACAGATGGCACAGTAAATTCAGTGGGATGACAATCTGTTACAAATTTGCCGATATTCAACTTGCTTGCTTCAACTTTAAAGAATGATTACATAAGCATGCTTTGAAGCTACTGCCCCTTGGGTGGTTTGTATGGTTCTTTTGATGCAGCCATGCTCTGTGTTTATGGGAGGGCACCTACTTCAATGGCTTTGCAGCAGGTGCTCAGAATTGTTCTAGATAATCTATTAATAATAATTAATAAGAAAGTTTAATTAATTAATAATATATCGTTATGTCTACACAAATAATAATAATACCAAACTTCTATAGCACCTAAATCCCCAGGAATCTAAGCTCGTAGGTGCAACAACTCAATTTGGGACGTAAAAGAACCACGAAGGACGACAAACACCCAGGCAGTGACCACCCTCAGTGCCAGCATAGAAAGGTCGGCTTGGCGGTAATGTTCTGAAAAAGGCTGACTAGTTGAATGAGACCTCGTAAGATCATAACATTGTAACCACAATATAGACAGACCAGTCAGTTAATAGAACATTGCTGGGAGTGCTGGAAACAACTAGAATAGAAACATACAAGAATCATTGTCAAGTATTTAGTCTTTTGGCCGAAAGTCCAAGGGACTATTGCCATCACTCTCCGTCCGATGTCCGCCGTTAGCTGCCGTATCTCAGAAGCCGTTCAGCAACTTTTTCTCTAATTTTGCATAGACATCTTAGGGCACTGCCACTATGCACGAGAAATCTGTATTTGATTTAATCATTCTAAGGGCACCTAAGGGGCCCCAAAGTGCACAAGTTTTACATTATCTAATGATGTGGTTTTGAGAAGGGCCCTTGAGACCACCCCCAACAGTAGATTTTGTTTAATGTGCCAGAAAGCCAGCAGCATGACTAAACTCTGCAGCCTAGTGCTGTTCTTCCATTGAGACCTTGACTAATCTTTAATTGGTCACAGGGCCCAGGCAGAGTAGACACACTTAACCCCTATTACATTCGCTTTGTTTAGGTATGTGGTCAGTCTGGTGTTCTGAACAATCACTAAGGATTAATGAACACTTGTGCAGAATGTCACCCACTTGGCAGGTTTAATTGATCTATTCAGCAATGAGGACACTGCTTAGGCCTCACTCTGGACACTGTCACTCACAATGTTGTGTATTGTCTTAGTTGGTGCATTGAGCTAATCTACTTGACTATGAACCAGTGGTGGCTCTGGTTGTGTATTACACCCAGCTGTGGAGCTAAGATTCTCTGCCTGCTGTTTGATGGAAACTGTGACTAATCTGTAATTGGTCACTGGCAGTAGCTTGTGTCAACAGACAGCATTAAGCCACTAGACCCCTGTTAAACTGGACAGTTGCCTGTTTTAAACTGTGTCGAACAGTGAGTCTACCTTTTGCTCTCAAATAATCTGTCCTCTTAGTTTTACACATAAAGACATACTCTGGCATAACTTGATAAGTCTTTGTAGCAGCACATTTGTACTTCCAGTGTATCATTGCAACATAACATACATATTACATACTGTGTGCCACATTTGAATGTTGTGCATGTAATATTTCCATGCAATCCATTTGCTTAGATAATGTAAAACTTCAACAGCCGTTTTCTTCATTTTCACTTTTTGATCCCTACCATGTTCAATGCTCCATAACATCGCCAATTTTTGTAGCAGTCATATTTTTTGAAACCGTGTAAAGCACCCTACCAAACCTTTACAAGGATATAAGAAAACATTGTTAAAATTTTTCCGACTTATCACTCATTTGGTCAGCCTGGGTCACATATAGATGTATTAGTCCAAAGGACTTCAGGGCAACTTGGCCCATTTTTTATGATAGGTATCTATATTCTTTGATGATTTTAAAGCGATAGGGAGTTGATTCCAGATTTTTGGTGCAGCTACAGAAAAAGCATGTTTGCCGATATTACGCTTGGTTTTTGGAACAAAAAGTCGTTGTGAAACAGATGATCTGAGATTCCTGGGAATATTGGAAATATGAAGGAGCCTAAACAAATAGGATGTTGCGTAGAATAGGATGGGTGTTGCATATATATATATACATATGTATATATATTTATCGTTGATATATTTATCAATAGCTGAGTTTATCCACTTTGAGATATTTGACATATTACATAATATATGGTGTGTCTAGTCAGTGACCTTTCTCCTCTGTCAACTTGTTAATCAAATAAATGTGCACATTTAAATTAATCAATTTCTTGTTTCATCTACAAGAAGTGTAGACACTTTCGAATGCAGCTTCCGTTTGCTAGATTAAACATGATATTCACAACAAAATAATTCAACAAATTACTTTTATCATATGTACGTATGTTGTATACATCTACTTTGTTGTTTTTATTCAATTGTTAATAAAGAATTGAATTGAAATTGAACTGTATGAGAGAGGCCAGCAATCTGACAAAAATTAAATTTGGTCAATTCAAAAATCATAGTTGAACAGATTTTTATATTGATTTGACATTTCGATTTTCTAAAGCAAACCTTTTTCTCAAAATTATACACAACATTTATTTGCAATTTGAAGTTTTCAATGACATCCCAATTACACTAACAGTACACTAGTTCTCACCTCAAGAACGGTCACAATTTGCCATTCATACCGTCTCAATGTTTTGTTTTCTGTACTAGTTTTCCAGTTTTTCTGCTAGGCTTAATTTTAAATATAACATTAGTTCATGTGGGATAAGGAGATACCTGTTCTTTGAAGCGGGTGCCACTAACTGTTGCCTAATAAAGTCTAAAGCCTTTAAACTTTGTCTAGTCTAAAGGCAGGCATGTAACTGGAGGGGGGGGGGCAGACAGGCATTACGTGCGCCAGCAATTATTATTATTGGTATATTGTATTTGTAAATGTATTCAGGGCAGTGCGGAGTGGGTCTTTGCATTCGGTCTGGTTGTCTCCTGTTGTGATCAAACATGAACAGGCGTGACTTTGAAGCTATGGTGTATACGTTCCCTTGCTGTGTGTACTGCAGTTTGTTCGGATACGTTTTGCGTGTGATTAGGCCACATGTATTGACGTTAGTTACTGGCATTACATTTTTTTAACTGAACAGCTGTGTATTCGTTCTCCACATTTCTTGTGATTTAGGTTCAGTCTGAGGTGTGAGGATTGTACAGCGAGATGTCAGGAGGAATTGGGGGAGGAGTGGAGAGCGAAATATAGTGATTCAAGATTCAATCACTTTATTGTTGAGGGGAGTGGAGATGGTTTGTGGAGACAGTAGTGTAAGAACAGTGGGGGCAGAGACATTAAGGGAAAATATTTAATTGATAACAATTGTGGAGGCGAGAAATTCATAGTAAACAGATAATGGGAAAGTTGTACTAAATGTTATATGTGGCGACACTGTTGTGTGGAAGCAGAGTGGGGTGGGGGTTGACATTATTGGAATGGGTAAAGGGTGCAATTGAAAGAAAATAGTTTCTGTAAAAGGTGGTTGTTGTTGATATAGATAGCGAATCAGACAATCTGCCTTTCACGATCAACGGAAACCGTCTTGAAACTGGGTAACGGTCTGAGAACCATGGCTCGGTGACTGAGACCACGTACTATTGCATGAATATAAACTATCGAGCGCAGTTTGACCATCGTTGAAATGCCGGTCTTACTTACTTAGATCCTTGACTGACTTAGTCGTCGGGGGACAATAAATGACGCTGCAGCTGTGGTGTTCCGCCATTCCTATCTGTCAGTGGCTGTGATGAGGAGCTCTGGCACGGAGATGGCCGTCCAGTCCATCCAACTCTTCCTCTGACGTCCACGGCGACGTCTGCCCTCCATGGTGCCCTGCAGGATCGTCTTCGGGAGGCTAGCGTGACGTGTTATGTGTCCAAACCATGTCAGTTTCCTTCTCTTGACAGTTGCCAGTAGAGGTTCTTGTGGGCCCACCAGGGATGTGACCTTGCTCCGCACACACTCAGTGGTCTTATGCTCCATGTAGGAGATGTGGAGCATCTTCCTCAAGCACTTGGCCTCGAATGCTTTGATCTTTTTTTCATCCTTATCAAGGAGTGTCCACTACTGGTCAGGGAATAATAAAGATTCTGGAAACCAGATTATTGTTTCTTGACTACACTCAAGACACGTTTGATGCGAAACAGTTTTTGCAATGAAAACGTACGCGTGTATGGGTCATTACTTAGATTTAGCGGCTCCCGCATCTAGACACGCAAGAGGCAGTCAAAGCACGCCGTCCAGATCTGTCACATGCTAGTGTTCTGACGGCGGTCCAACTTTTGTTGACCAGCTGATGGTCGCGATCGATTGTTTGGTGCTAATTAATTCTTGGTCGTCCCTTCTTTCTCTGGCCAGCTGGTATCCACCATATCGCTTGCTGGGCAGGTCTAGTAGGTGGGAGCCTTGTGGCGTGGCCGAGCCAGCTCATTCGTCTTCTGCAGATAGTAGATGATGCCAGAGGTTGTCCTGATTGTATCCGGAAATCTATATTCGTCACGTGGTCGCTCCAGTGTATGCCCAAGACCTTTCGCAGGCAATGGGTCATGGTCAGTGTAAAAGTTACAAAAGAGAATTAATGCATTTGAGTCACGATGCTATCGTAGACTCTTGCGCATGCATACTGGGTTGGTCATATAAATAATCTACGTGCTGGATAAGATTAGGCCAAAGCTGATTTTACATGCTACAGTTTCAAAGCGAAAGGTTAGATGGATGGAAATCTTTCGAAGGTTGTGTAATAGGGTTACTTTGCAATCTATATTTGCATCCATTTTGCGATACAGACGAAAATCAAATTGTTATACTATGTTTGTTGGATCAGGTGGACGTGCGGGAACATTAGCAACATTAAACCAACATTATTACTGAATATTCTTCAGGATAGTTCGTTTTCAAATCAGAAACTTTCATTTTTCATATCCAAGATGTTTAATTTACCTGGTAGAGGCTTTCGTCAACATATCACGTCGACGTATGAAGTCGACGTGATACGTTGACGAAAGCCTCTACCAGATAAATTAAACATCTTGGATATAAAAAATTAAAGTTTCTGATTTATTAAACCAACAATTTGGATACGAACCAGCACACACAGAACCTATGTTTTACCTGCAAAGCGATCAGAGACCACAACATCTTGGAGATATATAACAAAGGAATACAGGAATAGTTGATAGTTCATAGAACCCCTGCCGATTGAATTAGGATTATGTAGTAGAAACGGCGATGGAGGCAGCGCGGAAAATAAAAGTAACGGACTGCTATATTTTAGACAATCTTGTCTAATTTCCGTGTGATTCGATTATTATTGTTGTCGTTTGGACTGACGTGTTTAGATTATTGTATCTTGTTGTCGTTTGGACTGACGTGTTTAGATTATTGTATCTTAACCATAGTTGTGCCATCTGGCATTTTGTCCCAACGAAGCTCAAACCATCTTTCGTCAGTCTTTCGTAGACCTACTGCAGTTAAAGCTATTATGCTTCCGGAAGTTCTGGCGAGTTCTCGAAAGCATATAGTATACGAGGAGGCAGCCAGCTCGTCAGGTTGCTGTGGGTGGTCGTTGTGTTGTTGTCTGACGTACGTGTATTCTCTGTGTCCACAGGTGCAGCGGGACCGCCTCCGATGGCCGGCGGTGGATGAGGACGGTAGATGTCTTTAGCTGCGTGCTGAAGACAACCTCCAACTGCCGTACACGTCACGTCTCGCATGCTTGCTACACCAGTCGCGGCTGCTTCGGGGACGTCCACTACTTGTCGCCGAGACAGAAAAAGGCTGGCCTGCGCAATAACTATATTATATACCGCACTAATAACACGTTACTGAACAGTTACGATGCAATGCATGCCGCCACTTTACAATAGACATTACGTAATTCGCAGCATTGGAAACATGTTTAGCTCGGTTCAGAAACAATACCAGTACGTGTTGTGTATCTGGGCCGGGGTTCAACATAGTGCCATAACATTTTTAGAAAAAAGAACACCCCATGTATACTGCCATCTATGGGCTCGAGAACATTACCGAAGCACGATCGGCCAGTAGACAACGCAAAATTCGACGGCAGTTCCTCAGTTACCCCTTGACAATGTGGTTGACACGAGGAGGAGAACAAAGAGGGAAGCGAGCAGTGAGACCTGCCTGTACGGTAGTGGCGTTGGCCAGCTAGGGTCGTGCGTCGACGCGACGAATGACACCAGCGTGGACAGTCCGGTAGGAACCGCGCTGGTCGAACACCTGACTGACCAACACCTGCCAGTCATTGCTGGCGTGTACATAGTGGACGCTGCGTCCGATGGGTGGAGCAGCGGGGCTGTAATAAATGATGCAACTACTACAGTGATCGTGTCCCGTGTGTGGTGTACCAAGTTAATGGTTCAACCATAAAGTACGTCACGCTTATGTTGTCTATGGGCAAGCGTGACAACGCATTAAATGGGGTGGGGTATAGGGGTAAGCGTTACGTAACGAATTTTGAAACGCTAGCTCGTTGAGCTGTCGAACAACAAGCAATGTACCAATACTTGTATTATGCTGCATGCTTATATTTTACGAGTAAAATTATTATTTACTACGTAAACAACGAATCATCGCACAGCCAGTCAACGATATTTATAATACAATACAATATAATACAAATATCAATAATACTTATTATAATAAGTATTATTGATATTTGTGTTTGTATCACACATTTCTTAAAATTGAACGTAATTGATTTTAGGGGGTGTACATGCCAGCGTGACAACTAAGGAGATGGTGGGGTGTAGAAGATGTCCACAAATAGCATGACGTTCTTTATGGGTGGCCACCTAAAGTTAGAAGAAGGGCAGGCCAATCCCACTCTTGTTTAAATTTGTATTCTTCCAGAAACTTATTTCAACAACACTGAAAACAATCAAAGACACGCGCGCATCACACATGCGCGCTCGCACACACACACAATTACTTTTATGCAAAAACAACAGAATCGGTGTTCTGGGTGAATGAGGATGCGTGGCCGGGTGTGAATGTGTATCCAGCATGCATCCAGACGCCATATCAGAACATGGCGTACTTAGAGTCTAAGCGCTACGTGCGGCTACAAGAAGCCGATGTCATGTTACGTTAGATCCTTGCCATCCCTCCTCGAACAAAATCTCGTAGTACCGTATACATTCGGCGATCTGTTTTAAACAGCTGCACCGTTTGAAGTATCACACCTTGTAACATTACACCAGCTGCAGTCGTACACAAGTTACAACTAACTTGTTATATTACTATTAATTCTTAATTTCAAAACATCGTCTGTGGTTCTTGTGATATGCCCACGTGAGCACTATAATTAAGACCACACACCCGACATACGCCCAATCGGGCAAATTACATAAGGAAATTCAATCAATTGATTTAATAATTTTTTAAATTATATTTAATTTTCAACATATCATCAGGGGCAGATCCAGAGAGGGTAGTCTAGGAAGGGGCACAAATTTCTATAACTCCCTTTGAAGCACGCCAAAAAACTCCACTGGCGGCCGAACAAAATTTATATTCAGTGGTCTGATCCCCGCTGTTGCGGTATCGGAGTCGGATCATGACATCGGAAGACAGGTGGCGGTGCTGTTGAAAATTGTTCGCCGCCGCATGATATTCACAACAAAATAATTCAACAAATTACTTTTATCATATGTACATATGTTGTATACATCTACTTTGTTGTTTTTATTCAATTGGTAATACAGAATTGAACTGTATGAGAGGCCAGCGATCTGAAACAAATTAAATTTGGCCACTTCAAAAATCATAGTTGAACAGATTTTTATATTGATTTGACATTTCGATTTTCTAAAGCAAACCTTTTTTTTCAAAATTATACAGCAACATTTATCTGCAATTTGAAGTTTTCATTGACATCCCAATTACACTAACAGTACATTAGTTCTCACATCAAGAACGGTCACAATTTGCCATTGATACCGTCTCAATGTTTTGTTTTCTGTACTTGTTTTCCAGTGTTTCTGCTAGGTTTAATTTTAAATATAACATTAGTTCATGTGGGATAAGGAGATACCTGTTCTTTGAAGCGGGTGCCTAATAAAGTCTAAAGCCTTTAAACTTTGTCTAGTCTAAAGGCAGGCATGTAACTGGAGGGGGGGGGGGGGCAGACAGGCATTACGTGCGCCAGCAATTATTATTATTGGTATATTGTATTTGTAAATGTATTCTTGTTTTTGAGATGCGTTGCCTGCGGGCTATCAGAGGTGTCTTGGGCAGACAGATTACGAAATAGCCAAATCAGATATGAGACTTTAAAGGACACAAAAAACGAGGAAGGCCACGGAAAAGGTGGAGTGACCAAGTTAGACAGGACACTGGACTCCCACTTTTAACAGCAGAGCGGTTGTCTCTCGACAGGACAAAATGTTAGATATCAATGTGTTAAATATATAACACACAATCCATCAAATTTCTGCAAAAAAAGTTGTTTGAGTGAATTACTTACGAAAATAGACCGGCAAAATCGAAACCTCGTAAAAAAGACGCCTACGTCAAAAACCGTGCGTCCTATCTTTGCTGTGTATATTGCTGTATGGCCAGAGCATGTCACGTAAATCAGTGCGAGATCGTGTAGTGCATTAAACTAGAGGCCAATAGGGTTAGAACACGGGGTTTCAATGACACGAATTTGGACCTGGAACGAATTTTCCGATCGTGAGTATATTATTAAATCGCCTGAATCGTCCTTGTTATCATCGTTTCGTTGGTAGTCGTTAGGTGTCGCCTTAAAATGTTCCGTCGATGTTCGCAAGGTGCTTCAAAGGTCGTTGCTAACTGAACGCGCTCAGTGACGCGGAACTATGGCCGACGCCATTTGTGTCGGCGGTTTTGGACTGTTTTGTTTCATAAATTCACATTACGAGTTTAGTTGATAAAAAAACTGTTAAAATTGACATTAATACCCGTTTCTAATACAAAGCACCTCGATGAAAGGAACGTGAACAGTGATTTTCACCGGCCTGTTGACGTCTGCTGGCATTGTTATTGCCATGCATGTTGGCTGCAACAACAACGACAATATGATATCAACAACAACTGCAGCAAAATCGCAACACTGGTAAATGCAGGAAACTAATGCTACAGTTTAACGATGAGCATAAATAAATCTGCAAATATAGTAGTGAATGTCAACAAGATTCAAGAAAATAAGCGTCCGAACGTTTTGTGTGCAGATGAAGTTCATCTTCATGAACTGGCCGACATTAACGACAGCCAAGGTGGGGATATGTTGGCTTATGTGAGGGCGATAGAAACACAACGGCACCAACAAGTTGTGGTTGAACATGATGACGGTTTTTGTTATTGCTCAAACGACAATGGTGCGTTTACCGATGGAGACGTAGAGTTCTGCAATTGCACTGCCGCCTCGTGTCAGTGCTGTTGCCCACCGGACTCGTCAACGCAAAACGAATTGACAACAAACTACGGCTTTGAGAAGTTAATCGGAGCATTGAACAGATTCCTTACGCGTGAGGTGTTACACACTGGATGTCAGACGCATGAGCAGCATGAGGAAGTCACGTCTAGACCATATCCCATGAAACTACTGGTCCGTTTCGCCGAATTACCAGCAAAAAAACCGCTGCGATCGATACTAAGCAAGACAAAGCTGCCCGGTGTAAAGAAACCTTGGTCGGAAGGAGGCGGTGTGCTTTCATCTACCACCACAATGTCAGACTCCGTGCCGGAGGAGCAGGGGTGTGAATGTCCCAAAGAAGAACCGACGGGAAGCAGTTGCTGTAACACGTTGTTCGCAGCCTTGAACAAAATGCTTACGCCTGAGGCCCGTGAGACGAAGGAGTCCGAGACCCAGACCCAACACCACAAGCAGGAAGAAACGCCTCCAATTGCTCCCAGGAAAAGACCAATCCGCTTCAACGCTGTCAAGAGCGCACCGCAACAAAAGCCAGCAGCGAAACGCCAGCGTTCCTCGAAGTCAAGGGAGGATGATCCATGCGCGGCACAGTGCAGGGGATCGAGTGAGGATCAAAGTGGGGAGTCAAGTAAGGAGCAAAGTTGTGAGTCAAATGAGGAGCAAAGTTGTGAGTCAAGTGAGGAGCAAAGTGACGAATGTTTGCCTCCTCGCAGGAAACCAACCCCCTGTTGCAACGATGCTGTGCCATTTTGGAAGCCAGCACGACGGCATTCGCTGAGACAAGAAGCCCCGATCGGGTCCAAGCGCAAACAGAACAGCGGTCGGGTACGGAAATCTCCGCCGCCGTGTTGCTGAAGACCGGCGGCAATTATTGCTGTTAAGGGCAGTGCGGAGTGCGTCTTCGCATTCGGTCTGGTTATCTCCTGTTGTGATCAAACATGAACAGACGTGACTTTGAAGCTATGGTGTATACGTTCCTTTGCTGTGTGTACTGCAGTTTGTTTGAATACATTTTGCGTGTTATTAGGCCACATGTGTTGACGTTAGTTACTTGCATTAAAACATTGTAACTGAACAGCTGTGTATTCGTTCACCACATTTCTTGTGATTTAGGTTCAGTCTGAGGTGTTAGGATTGTATAGCGAGATGACAGGAGGAATTGGGGGAGGAGTAGAGAACGAGAGCTAAATATAGTGATTCAAGATTCAATCACTTTATTGTTGAGGGGAGTGGAGATGGTTTGTGGAGACAGTAGTGCAAGAACAATGGGGGCAGAGAAAACGAAAATGGGGACCAGTATCGAGGTCACCTGTGGTGTTCCGCCATTCCTATCTGTCAGTGGCTGTGATGAGGAGCTCTGGCACGGAGATGGCCGTCCAGTCCATCCAACTCTTCCTCTGACGTCCACGGCGACGTCTGCCCTCCATGGTGCCCTGCAGGATCGTCTTCGGGAGGCTAGCGTGACGTGTTATGTGTCCAAACCATGTCAGTTTCCTTCTCTTGACAGTTGACCGTAGAGGTTCTTGTGGACCCACCAGGGATGTGACCTTTCTCCGCACATACTCATTGGTCTTATGCTCCATGTAGGAGATGTGGAGCATCTTCCTCAAGCACTTGGTCTCGAATGCTTTGATCTTTTTCTCATCCATATCAAGGAGTGTCCACGTTTGGTCAGGGAATGACAAAGATTCTGGAAACTACGCTCAAGAAACTTGACTATCGTTTGATGCGAAACAGTTTTTGCAATGAAAACGTACGCGTGTATGGGTCATTACTTAGATTTAGCGGCTCCCGCGTCTAGACACGCAAGAGGCAGTCAAAGCACGCAGTCCAGATCTGTCACATGCTAGTGTTCTGACGGCGGGCCAACTTTTGTTGACCAGCTGATGGTCGCGATCGATTGTTTGGTGCTAATTCATTCTTGGTCGTCCCTTCTTTCTCTGGCCAGCTGGTATCCACCATAGCGCTTGCTGGGCAGGTCTAGTAGGTGGGAGCCTTGTGGCGTGGCCGAGCCAGCTCATTCGTCTTCTGCAGATAGTAGATGATGCCAGAGGTTGTCCTGATTGTATCCGGAAATCTATATTCGTCACGTGGTCGCTCCAGTGTATGCCCAAAACCTTTCGCAGGCAATGGGTCATGGTCAGTGTAAAAGTTACAAAAGAGAATTAATGCATTTGAGTCACGATGCTATCGTAGACTCTTGCGCATGCATACTGGGTTGGTCATATAAATAATCCACGTGCTGGATAAGATTAGGCCAAAGCTGATTTTACATGCTACAGTTTCAAAGCGAAAGGTTAGATGGATGGAAATCTTTCGAAGGTTGTGTAATAGGGTTACTTTGCAATCTATATTTGCATCCTTTTTGCGATACAGACGAAAATCAAATTGTTATACTATGTTTGTTGGATCAGGTGGACGTGCGGGAACATTAGCAACATTAAACCAACATTATTACTGAATATTCTTCAGGATAGTTCGTTTTCAAATCAGAAACTTTCATTTTTCATATCCAAGTTGTTTAATTTACCTGGTAGAGGCTTTCGTCAACGTATCACGTCGACGTATGAAGTCGACGTGATACGTTGACGAAAGCCTCTACCAGATAAATTAAACATCTTGGATATAAAAAATGAAAGTTTCTGATTTATTAAACCAACAATTTGGATACGAACCAGCACACACAGAACCTATGTTTTACCTGCAAAGCGATCAGAGACCACGACATCTTGGAGATATATAACAAAGGAATACAGGAATAGTTTAGAGTTCATAGAACCCCTGCCGATTGAATTAGGATTATGTGGTAGAAACGGCGTTGGAGGCAGCGCAGAAAATAAAAGTAACGTACTGCTATATTTTAGACAATCTTGTCTAATTTCCGTGTGATTCGATTATTATTGTTGTCGTTTGGACTGACGTGTTTAGATTATTGTATCTTGTTGTCGTTTGGACTGACGTGTTTAGATTATTGTATCTTAACCATAGTTGTGCCATCTGGCATTTTGTCCCAATTAACGAAGCTCAAACCATCTTTCGTCAGTCTTTCGTAGACCTACTACAGTTAAAGCTATTATGCTTCCGGAAGTTCTGGCGAGTTCTCGAAAGCATTAAATTATAGTATACGAGGAGGCAGCCAGCTCGTCGGGTTGCTGTGGGTGGTCGTTGTGTTGTTGTCTGACGTACGTGTATTCTCTGTGTCCACAGGTGCAGCGGGACCGCCTCCGATGGCCGGCGGTGGATGAGGACGGTAGATATCTTTAGCTGCGTGCTGAAGACAACCTCCAACTGCCGTACACGTCACGTCTCGCATGCTTGCTACACCAGTCGCGGCTGCATCGGGGACGTCCACTACTTGTCGCCGAGACAGAAAAAGGCTGGCCTGCGCAATAACTATATTATATACCGCACTGATAACACGTTACTGAACAGTTACAATGCCGCCACTTTACAGTAGACATTACGTAATTCGCAACATTGGAAACATAACATTATAGGATATTATGTTCAGGAAATACTGTTAAGAATGTTTAGCTCGGTTCAGAAACAATACCCGTACTTGTTGTGTATCTGGGCCAGGGTTCAACATAGTGCCATAACATTTTTAGAAAAAAGAACACCCCATGTATACTGCCATCTATGGGCTCGAGAACATTACCGAAGCACGATCGGCCAGTAGACAACGCAAAATTCGACGGCAGTTCCTCAGTCACCCCTTGACAATGTGGTTGATACGAGGAGGAGAACAAAGAGGGAAGCGAGCAGTGAGACCTGCCTGTACGGTAGTGGCGTTGGCCAGCTAGGGTCGTGCGTCGACGCGACGAATGACACCAGCGTGGACAGTCCGGTAGGAACCGCGCTGGTCGAACACCTGACTGACCAACACCTGCCAGTCATTGCTGGCGTGTACATAGTGGACGCTGCGTCCGATGGGTGGAGCAGCGGGGCTGTAATAAATGATGCAACTACTACAGTGATCGTGTCCCGTGTGTGGTGTACCAAGTTAATGGTTCAACCATAAAGTACGTCACGCTTATGTTGTCTATGGGCAAGCGTGACGACGCGTTAAATGGGGTGGGATATAGGGGTAGGCGTTACGTAACGAATTTTGAAACGCTAGCTCGTTGAGCTGTCGAACAACAAGCAATGTACCAATACTTGTATTATGCTGCATGCTTATATTTTACGAGTACAATTATTATTTAGTAAGTAAATAACGAATCATCGCACAGTCAGTCAACGGAAATTTATAATACAATAAAATATAATACAAATATCAGTAATACTTATTATAATAAGACTTGTTGATATGTGTGTTTGTATCACACATTTCTTAAAATCGAACGTAGTTGATTTTAGGGGGTGTACATGCCAGCGTGACAACTAAGGAGATGGGGAGGTGTAGAAGATGTCTACAAATAGCATGACGTTCTTAATTTATGGGTGGCCACCTAAAGTTAGAAGAAGGGCAGACCAATCCAACTCTTGTTTAAAGTTTGTATTCTTCCTGCAACTGATTTCTACAACTCTGAAAACAATCAAAGACGCACACACACAATTAATTTTTTTGCGAAAACAACAGAATCGGTGTCCGTGTTCTGGTGAATGAGGATGTGTGGCCGGGTGTGAATGTGTATTCAGCATGCATCCAGACGCCATCTCAGAACATGACGTACTTATAGTCTAAGTGCTACGTGCGGCTACCAGAAGCCGATGTCATGTTACGTTAGATCCTTGCCATCCCTCCTCGAACAAAATCTCGTAGTACCGTATACATTCGGCGAACTGTGTTAAACTGCTGCACCGTTTGAAGTATCACACCTTGTAACATTGCACCAGCTGCAGTCGTACACAAGTTACAATTAACTTGTTATATTTTTATAAATTCTTAATTTCAAAACATCGTCTGTGGTTCTTGTGATATGCCCACGTGAGCAGTATAATTAAGACCACACACCCGAAATACGCCCATTCGGGCAAATTACATAAGGAAATTCAATCAATTAATTTAATAAATTTTTTTTATTATATTTAATTTACAACATATAATCAGTGGCAGATCCAGAGAGGGTAGTCTATGGAGGGGCAAAAATTCCTATAACTTTTGACCATATTTATGGTCATTATCACAGTACAAAAACAGGTATATGTGTAATGTCATAAGAATAATGCAGTATAGTCACCTACTCGCGGTTTCTGCCCTATCTGAGTTTCTACCTCATTACGATTATATAGCTGGATCTCATATTAAATGCATATTTAGTCAAATATATCGGACACAATGAGCAAAGGACGTCTACAAACTTGCAACAAAGTTATTTGTCTCAAATTAAAATGAGGCAAACAGGTTTTTGACAGATATTTGGATAGCGAACGCAGACCACGTGACTACAGTGCACTATATCGGTGACGGTGATGTAAACAACCGTAATATTAAAATTTATCGGACGAAATTGTAAGCAACTATTCATCCTAATCACCACAGGAAAGTTAACGAACAGCCTGTGGAGTGTATACAGTGAATGCGTTGCGATTTGTCGCACAGTGATGATTTCGAACACGATGAGGCAGAAACCGTGTACTTCCATTCGGCGCATAAACTTGAAGTGATTATAGTCTTCTTCTTCTTCTTCTTCCAATACACGCCTAGCCTCAACATGCTGAGGATACAGGCGGTGCCGTGGCATGGCAGGCGAACAGGAAATTGTTGTTTTGTTTTTAGAGTGCAATATATAAGAACACAAATTATTGTGTGAATAAACAGAAATACGTGCAGAAGAACTTGTTAACGTCTAAAACATGGGGTAGTGCAAAGTCTGGATGTTGCTTTTAAACAACCAAATTACGAATATTGTAAGTATTTCAATAAAAACTACTTATTTGACGCTTCGTTTGCATGCCATTGATTAAATGAGTGGTTCTGATTAATAAAATTGATACGTTGCTGAACGATAAAAAAAATTGTTGGTGAAAACTGGATATTATGCTTGTGTAAGGCAGAAACCGGGTGGTCCAGTATATTAGTAGTAAGTTTCGTTATAACGGGTTTGCAAATGCCAATTGTATAGCGCAACATGTTTTGGCAACTCAACAACTTCCTGTTACTTTTGTAAACTGACAAACGTTCTGAGGCTTCTGCCCCGTTTGTATTTGCTGTAATGTAACAAGATCACAGTAAAATCTAGAGTCTGCAATAATGGCAGTTGACAACAAAGATCTGATGCCACGAGCTTTCCAACAGCCAGAGTTCGACGACGAATTTAAATTAGATATTCCACCTACTTCTGGCCTCGAATATCTCAGACGGGTTCAGTATGTGGTCTAGAATTTGATTGGGGCATATCTGGATTGGGGATACCGAGTCGAATGTAGGGCCTAAGGTTTTGTGTAATGTGTTAACACAAATAAGAAATAGTTAACTATCACGCCCAAATTATGGCGATCTTTTACTTTCTGACCTAACCAAGAAAACGACCACCTACGGCTACACAGTACACTGGCTACAGACACCAAACTTCTCCTGAGTCTGAGATCTTGCATACATACTAACATAGACACACACTGCGTTACAAAACATATTCTCTTACATTCCTATAAACCTAAAAACTTGATGATATAACAATACATATGTAGCAGACAACATTACAGCAAATATGAAGTTGTCATTGCATAGTATGTTATCTCGGACTCAGGGGAAGTATGTCCACGGAAAATTTCAAATTGATATGTACACAAATCATGGAGTTACAGTATTTGTAAGTAACATGGTGAACGGAAGGTGTACTCTTGAGAAAATACACTTTGAAGTACCATAACTCATTGTTTATACAGTAGGGCATTTCCATGAAAATGGGAAGTGTTCTTAACATTTTGTTTAATAAATTTCCAAAGAGTATTATTTTTTTACGGTGGGACATAATTTAAAGTTGTTAGAGAAAAACATTTTCAGTGTTTGCACACTGCATTATGTCAAAATTCACCATTCACACATTATGTGCAGAATTCACAAAATTCACTCATCCAACATATCAATAATTAGGTGCCCCTTGCAGCCCTATTTTCTAGTTCAATCTGGGTTTGACTGACCAATACTATTTTGCAAAGCCTTAGTTTCATGTATTTTGAAAACAAAAATTGCAGGTCTATTCTGTTTTTTTCTGTAATGTGTAAAGGCTTCTAGACTCAGGTAGTGAAATTAATGGAACAGGTCATTCCGTGTGAATGCAACCAATGGGAGCGGCACTCATCTCTTCAATTGTTGAATGAACCAGCTTGGTGAAAGCCTTTGGAAAGATAAGCAAGAATCCAAAAGTTGAGTGTTCTAGCTTCAGTAGTTTTCGAGTTACGGCAATTTGAAATTTGGGACTTAGACATTTTGTGACAGCTTCTTAAAAATAAATAAAATTATTCACATTTCACAGGTTAATATCTCTTTCACTATTTAATTTGTGTCAATGAAACTTTGAGGAATTGTTCTCTACAATGTATAGATCACATAAATATACTTAGAACATAAATACAGTGTATGGTTAATGTGCACCAAGTTGATAAACATAATGATTTATTCAATAAATCACTCGCGAAAGCTTTGTCAGACCTTGATTGTGAACAAAATACACAAACCTCAGACACTAGTTGTATATAATTGGTATATACACATGCAAGTGTGCAAATGAGAGTAATATGGCAGGTCTGGTTCTCTTATCTATGAATCTGTAGATATGGAAAGATGGTATGTTGTTATATTTCTTAAAAATTGACCAACTTCCGACCCAAAAAAGTCAAAGAGGCATAGCATGTATTGTCACAAAACTGTTTCTAGGTGTAAGCTTGTCCTTATAACACAAATAACTAATAACTCCCAAAATCCTTCCGTGCTTCCTTCACAACAAAAATTTTATACTTCTGGGTGCCCAAATTTTTTCAATAAATCACTTGCGATTTGAGACTGCCAATTATAAATCTCCTCTTATAGGAGGTACCTAACTAAATGATATTAACAACATCCATATGTTGTCTAAACAGGTTATGATATTGGGCACTGAATATGTGTAACGCGAGTCTCTTGTAATGCGTCACGCAAATTGGGTAGCGTAACGCAAGTCACAAGGCTTTTACGGCAGTGGCTTATTATTTTTTTTTTTTTCTGTTAAAATTGTGGATAAGTTAGTTGCAAAGACTTCACATAGAGGCAGCATTAGTACTATTATATCGCACAATCATTTTTATTTGTTGATGAACAAACATGCTCACTCAAAACATTGTTTTGATCCGACACCTTCCATCATCTATTCATATATATATACAACCAAACCTCTTGGAAAATAGTACTGTAATATATAACAAGAAACTATAATATCTAAGACAACACTTATGTTCAATAGAAAAATAGTATTTATTGAAAAACGATGCAACTTACATATGCATTAATTAATAATGATAATGTACTCGGTGAATGCTAGGCCGGCACATACAGATTGTTCCTGCTCTTCACATGATGTGTTTATATGTTTAAATCAATTATTTTACAGAATAAAATACTGAATTATAGGTTGTCTGGTACTAATTACAGAAATAGATTAACGTGATGAGCCATATATATCTGAACCCACATTAATTATCATGAAAACATTTTGGTGGTGAAAAGGGAACTCGTTTTAAAAGTTACTAGTACATTTTGTGTAACATTTAACATTTTAAATACCAATAATAAATTGGTAATACAGACTGAAGTCACCCATCACTGTAAACCACTGTGGCTAGTTTTGTTTTCTAAATCTGTAATTAATAATAATAATGGAATTACTTCATTAGCGCCAATATCCTCTGAAAATCCGAGCTTTGTGGTGCAACAAATCAAGTACAGAGCAACAAATCTTAAACAGATGGATGGAATTGCTAAGAAACTAAGGAGAATATGGAGTATTACAAATATAGGTTTTTAGATGACGGAGAAATGAAACTATATTTCTGACTGACTTAACACCAAAAATAGGGAGTAAATTCCACAAAGTTGGTGCAGCAACCGGAAAGACTCGAGTTCCAGAATTCATGATTAATCATAATTTGCCGAAATTGTTTAAGTTTCTTTGCAGGAGTAAGCATAGAATATAGGTATACAGGTTGTTTGGATGATAGGGCTTGGTAAATAATTACTAATCTATGGCTTCAGAATTTAGTTGGATTTATAGATCTACGTAATATTATACATGGAGGTTAGACTGGATAATTATAATTGGTTGCAGGTGTTCTTGCAAAGGTAATTATGTTTGTGGGACCACTGACCTAGTGGTTTTCAATTTGTGTGCATTACACATTTCTTGATTTAAGCCACCATGTTCAAGTTGGCATTACTTTGTATATTATACATGAAAGGATTAATGCATATTTTTAACTAATGTTGTCTCCTTTCTCCATTACGTTGTCTTCACAACATAATACAAACAGAAAAAGCCATTACCCTCAAGCTAAAGTGTGCCTGATCAGTTACTAAATGATAGCTGATTTCACGTAACGTGAGTTACGGTAACACGAGTCACGTTGATTAAGTAATATTTGTAAAATTTCAATTTACTAATTGTGTTTTCTTAAACCGTATTTATTTGTGATCCATTCAAGGGTATTCATTGGTTTCTGTCATTTATACTTTGAGGAAAAATGTACCAAATCAAGGTAGTTTTTTGTGTTTTCTTTTTGTCGTAACGCAAGTCATGCTATAATTAGATGCAATTAAAATCATATCATGTAATCAAATTGTTATTAGTTGATATAATTTAATACACTATACCAACAGGTTCCTATTCACAAAAGATGGAATTTTGAATTGCATTATTATAGCACATATGCAAAAAAAATGGAGATATATTTTCTGAGATGGGCAAAACTGTAACATGAGTCAAGGTGGAAATGCTTTTGTTGTAAAGCGCTGTGAACAATATTGGATGTGGCGCTTAACAAAATAAAATATTATTATGCCCAGTGAATATCAAATAAAATCTTCTGTAGCATATAAAAATGAAATTTTTTCAAAAAATTAATAGTTTTGACTATGACCAATGTTTATGGCTATGACTGCCCCCTTAACAATAACTGGCTTAAATTAATTGTACATGCACTAATCGTAGGGGTAAGCTGAGTTGGCTAGGTGATTCGGCTGACTATGACAGTCAACAATTTAGACCAGTTAAATAAAAGATGCAAAAATTATATTATATAATTTTTTAGAATAATGTTAAAACCAGTTAAGTAGCTAAAATGTTATTTTATCCGCATATTAAACAAAATAATTGTCTGCTTCAAGAAATTATACTGATCATTGCACTGTGTTTGAAGAAGTTGCTGTAAGTGGATCTCGGCTATGTAGCATCCAATCTACTGGTAGTTGACAATGGATGCACTTCGTAACACGGTCTCAGACTCTTGGCAATAGCCTTGCAACTTAACTAGCCTGGTCTTGAAGCAGAAGTGATGACTAGTGAATGAAACCAATGCAATTGTACCACCACAAAGCTAGTCTGTGGAAGCTGTTCACTGTTCAAAGACTACAGCAGCAGTATATACATGGACATGTATATATTGCTGTTGCAGCATGCGCGGTTGTAATTTTCCAAGAGTCTGACGTTGTGTGACATATGCAGTTGATCTACAGTCACTAGCTAGTGTACATGTTCAATGCTATTTTAAAAGGTCACAAATTAAAAATATTTAGTTTGGTGCTGAAATATTGTGAAACATTCAGAACAGGTCATGCTTTAGTAGGCCGATCACATGTTTAATTTGCTGAATGTGCATTAATAAGACTGCAGTCCTTTGTTTTTACCTCAAATGCCATCATTTGACATCCAGACTGAACATTTTTTGGGTAGATAAATGTAACCTTTTATAATAACATATTGATCAGTAAAGGAATTAACCCAGATAGAATTATTTTCACATGTAACAATCCATGCACATTGTGCCATTTTGGTACATTCTGATTGCATTAAATACTATTTGGTGGTGACTGGTGTGAGTCATTTTCTTTTTGGATTTGTGACAGATTGGAAGCGAAGCGGTGTCCAGACGTTGTAGTTGCCGGCCTCGATCCATGTCTCTTTCACGAGAAACAAACTGTTCACATACAGGA
This sequence comes from Escarpia spicata, assembly GCA_963995525.1. NCBI lineage: Eukaryota > Metazoa > Annelida > Polychaeta > Sabellida > Siboglinidae > Escarpia > Escarpia spicata. The sequence continues at coordinate 6,581,315 of OZ023205.1, forward strand.
TGTAAGTGGCACGTGTTGTGATCATTGACTTATGAAGATCATGAAAGTGTGGAATTCATCTTTAATCATACTGCAGAATTACTGACTCCTCAACAATGACCTTGTGGCTATAGAGGAATTCATTCACTGTGCAGTATGACTAGAGTTGAGAAAGAAATACTAGGCTGAGTACTAATACCAGGTAGTAGTACAGCTTTATGTGCATATTTTTATAAATTATATTTTTTTAGACTTATTGAATTCTGTGTGAACATAGTTGTCATATTATAAATAGTATAGGTCTGTACACTTTTAGACACTGCTGATTTGTATTAAAAACTTAGATCTGACAGCCACCATTGAATGTAGCAGTTATAGTTTTTATACATAATTACATCAAATAACCTTTCACTATCATTCATTTGATGACATTATGAGACCGCTCTATTGTATCTCAAGCGATCACTAATCAAATGTATTGTATTAAAATAGTAATTGTAAATATCTCACATGATCACTGTGTAGTGCATGATCAGCGTAATGTATATTAATAGATCACTGTATCGTATCTCCTGTGATCACGTGTATTTGATGTCGTGCAGTGTTTTGGCCTGCAGCCAGCGCCCTCTGGCTACACACCGAATGTCGAGTGGCAGCGACATCAAGTCTTGGACTTCTCTCAAGTCAGACAAGTAAGTAATGTGTGCATTTTCTGAATACACAAGAGTTCTTATGTGGCATAGTTATTGTAGAAACTCTTACAGTTTACCGTGTGATGTTGACCTCGTATTTAGTAGAATTTGTGCATTTTTAATTCTACAAAACTTCAACTCACTGCATATGAGTGGACTAATGAAAGCCACTGTGTACTGCCTGTAATGAATCTACTTTGCTGACCATCAGTCTCCTAGAATTTAGACACTGAAATGTACATTATTACTGAACAGTCTTCAGGATAGTTTGTTTTCAGATAAAACTAATTTTTTTTAATCCAAAGTGTATTTTTATTAATTAAAGTTTTTGATCTGAAGTGTATATTATTTTTACATTTTACTTTTTTTACTGATCACTAAGATTTTGCTGGTTGTTTGTCGCCAGTTAACAGATCCTCATAGTGTTTATCACGGATTGTTCGTCATTGTTATAAAACTTGTGTATGGCCATACCGCCGTGTAGATGAAGGCACCTAAAGTATGTGACGGGTGGTGACTGTTCAGACCACAAGGTACAGTTTGGCTGTATGGAGTTATGAACAACATGGAACAAGGCAATGTATTAGTTTTACAATGACACTAATGCTAAGTCAATTTGTTGCAAACTTATGGGTGATTTAATTGACTGAATAATTCAAGTTTTGAGACCAACAACATCAAAGTTAGTTATGTGTACATTACAAGTCACATACCATTCAATCCAAAACACACATTAAAAGACATTTTTCAAGACAATAATTCCAAATTGCATTATTCAAACTTGTAGCAAATTGTTTAACAAAATGCTATTGTTTATTGTTTCAAAAAGTGACATGTGAAAATCTTGTGTCATGTGGCTTGTGTTGTAGAAACTTGCACGGTATAAAACAAGGAACCAGAAACACAAACAGCAGCCGTCAGTGAAGCTGGTGAGTCTAGGTGGTTCATGTGCATTTATAGGTTTAGTAATTTATTTCTATTTAATACCTGTTATATCCTGATAGAGAGAGGATAGAATAGCTGCATTTGATGTAAGTAATAATATAATTTTAATACTTGTTTATTTAGTTTTGTTTCCATTATCTATACAAGTTATACCTAAAATAGTGATGAGATCATAAAATCGAATCAAGGAATTGATTGCTTGGTTTCTGATCTAACCAAAAACACTGTCACCTAGAGCCACTCACAAACTAACGAGTTAGCCCTACGCCCTTACCAGAGGATGCTGTTGTTCTGACTGTTCCTGGACTGAGTTTCGGTTGTGTCCTTTCCAGCCTGACAGAGGGAACGTGGAACACTGGTGCAATCTGTGTTTTGGCAAGTTGAATCCACGAGGTGAGACCAACGGCCCTCCTCCCTCTGGCAGCATTAACAATAGCCAATCAGCAACAACACAGAAAACATGTGACTCTACTCCTGGAGCCTCAAGTGTCAGTGGTGGAGGGACGGCCAAGACTAATGCTGATGTATCAGCGAACAAAGGCCCAAGTACGAGCTCGGTGAATTCAAACACAGAGTCAACTGGCACACCACCATTGCTCAGTATCATTGCTAACATGGACCAGGTTTGTGCCTTTGTCAGATGTTGCCATTTCGTTGTAAATCTGTGTATGTAATCAAATCGAATGTAATGTATCATAGTTTCTGTAATAAAACATTATTATTCATAGTTATGTACAAAAGCATGATTAACAAAAGTTTATCTCTTGGCATCATATAATTGTTTAATACGAGTAATGAACCGTTACATATGTCAGTTTTGTGAAAGGAACAAATATTCTGCATGTTCACCAGAAAATTTGTCATTTTATTTGTGTGATTCAAAACGTTTGCAGCACATGCATAAGCATGCATGCATGTTTTATATTCCTTACAGTTAATGGCCATATTAACCACCGTATTTGGATTATAAAGGTACTACGAATACAAATACATTTATTTCAAGCAACAAAAACCATACGCAATTGGTACATATAAATAAAAATACGTAACTTTAAAAAAAATAGGTAAGTTAGACACATAAATAGATTAAAAAAATAATAAGGTAATCAGTTAAATATAGTTAATAAATAAGTATTAAAAGATTTTTAAAAATCATTAAATAAATATGTAAAACATGATATAAAATTACCGTTTCACAATGTACAGAGATTCGGCCCAGCTAGACCACATTGACCCATTTCTAAAACCGTAAACATTCTTACGCAATAGGGCATCAAAAGTATTAATAGCATTATTAACCAACATGCTACACGCACTGTTCCATCAGTGGTATCCTAGGATCCGTCTATGCATATTGCTGTAGGCAAATTTAAGTTTCAAATATGTGCCCTTGTTGGCTCGGCTGCGAAGGTTCAAGAGATGATCATTTTTATATTGTAAAATCATACTATGAATATCGATCTAGCTGCACTGTACATTCATAAACACTTGTCTATACTTACTAATACCTGTGGATGCAGGTGATCAGGATCAGACATTCAAGTAAACATGATGTATGCCCAAACACATTCAAATGAAAATGGGCAAAGTAATATTTTAATGTAATTTATTGAAACATTTGGCAAGTCGATATATTAGAATAGATGAAGTTAGTATTATACAACATAATTTTATTATGAAATTGATCAGACTTTCTACCTTTAAAACGGGTTTATTTGAGTTGTTTTTTCAATAAAAATACTGTTGCTTTAGTACTGAATCTTTCTGCAACAGCCGACTGTCATCAGAGTGCTGGAGTATCATATCAACTGGTTCGAGGCGACTGGATTCACCATGGAGCAGGTTTGTAAAGCAGGGTTGGTGTCATGTACTTGTACTTAAGTACTTTTGTAGTACTTGTACTTGGGTTTTTGAAATGACAGGTACGTTTACATGGTGAATCGTACTTGCCAAAATATAAAGTACATTTTAAAAACATTTCAAATTCGTCACTTGAGTATTTACAATTTAGAATACAAAATAATACTTTTCTACTGTGTGAAGTTCAAAATTGAATGCCAATCCTGGTCCGGATTGTATCGAAAGTTAATCTTATATATTTTTTAATAGTTACTAATTGGCACTGCACAACAATTACAGCGTAGTTGAATTCCTCAAAAGATGTTGAAATTATATTTGCATGAACAGGTCTGCCAGGGGCCTAGTGTGACCTGTTCTGAGCAATGATAATTAGTGTGGTGTGATGTAAATTGCCTGCCTTACTTGCAGGGTTGCTGGTTCTACGCTCTACTCGTCTGTCTGGAGAAACCACTCGTCCCTGAGGCATGCGCCCTACTGCGGGTGTTGGCACGTCACTGTGCTTGTCTGCGGGCGTCACTGGCAAGTGTCTATGTCAACATCATTCGACATTTTAAGACCAGGATACTCTGTCATATATGGATTTTTTAACCAACAAAATTTAAACTTATTAAATATTACATAATGACAATACATAAAATATATCTTTGTCATTGCATAGAGTGATGTGTTGTAAATAAGAACTAGAAAGAATTACATTGATTACTTCATTATTGGAGGAGCTACTGTTTCCAAATTATGCTATGTTTTCCCTCTCCGGCAGCCATCTTTGAGTGTTGCCATGGAAATGGGGATCTGGCAGAAAACATTTCAATATATTTTATTCAATAAGACATACTCTACAACTTGGGCACAAAACATTGCATTAACTGTGCATTAAAAAAAATGTCCTATCTAGCTGTTATATCTTCAAAAGTGTTCATAACAGTTAAAACAGATGCAGATAAACACACTTTACAGGATGATCTAACCAAATTGGTCAAATGGTCTAAAAAATGGCAAATGTTATTCAATTTTGGGAAGTGTAAATGCATCCACATAGGACATGGAAATGTGAACAAAGAATACATAATGGGGGATACTATATTAGGTAAAAATGTAAAAGAAAAGGACTTATGAAGTAACGGTTAGTACTGACATGAAAGTTTCAGAGCAATGTGGAATTGCTGCTTCAAATGGTAACCAAATACTAGGGCTAATTATGAGAAATATCATATAAGGAGAAACAGCTAAATAGTTAGGCCACATTTGGATGTTATATCGTAAGAAGGACATAGATAAGCTAGAAAGAGTGCAACAAAGAGCATCAAAGGTGATTCCTGTACTGAAAGAACTTGGTTATAAAAGACACCTATTAGATTGTGGGTTGACAACACTAGAGACTAAGAGACTAAGAGGAGACTAAATAGAAATTTTTAAGATATTGAATGGTTATGAGGATATTGATATAAATATTTTCTTCAAACTGAAAGAAGGCAGTATAACCAGAGGGCACAATGCAGCATTAGTCAAGGAACAGTGTAGGTTGGATATGAGAAAGTACTCATTTTCCCAGAGAACAATAAATGACTGGAAAAAATTATCTGATGATTGTGTTAATGTTAGCAGTGTGAATATCTTCAAAAATTAAATTGACAGCTATCTGGCGAGGGCGGGTTATACGTAGGTGGAAAATTGTTGGACTCTCGATATGCCAAAGGCTTCCTTGTCCACATGCCGTCGGGAGCTTATAGCTCTGGACGGCAATCTTGTTAAATTTCTCCTTAATAGTGTTCTTCTTGTGCCCAGTTTCTACATGTACTGTTGACACAAAGGCACTTATAAAACAATTTGTAAATGTATCGCCAAGGGTCGGTCCTGGTGGTGCGTTGTCAACTGTTTGTTTTGCCTTTCAGTTGGTGACAAGTTGTGATAGCAATCGGTGTCAACATATCATGTTAGCATGGAGTTCAAGTTACTGTTCAACACTTTGTGTTAGCACTAAAAGTCAACATTTGGTGTTAGTTCTCAACACTAGTACTTGGTGTTAGCCCCTGGTGGCAGCACTTGTATGTCGATCTTGATGCCAACACTTTTCGTCAGGTTTGTGTTACTGTTAAAAAATATCACTTGATGCTAACTTTGAACCAGGATCATTTGTGTTTGTGCTTAGTACTAAATGAACTATGAGTAAATATATTGAACATGTTATGTCCACCAGTTTAGTAAGCAAAAACAGGCTTCACCATTGTGTTGGGTAACAATTGTAAACAAAACTTTCATATTTTAAAGACAATCAACACCTGATTCAGTGATCTTCCTCCTAATAATTACCACCTCTGGCATGAGAGGTTGATTCCTGGTAACCAGACAGACAGCCTTGCTTTAGACATTAGCAGCTGATGTTAGTTTTTTTTTGTTACACGTGGTGTTAGTTAACTTAGTACATGATGTCGATTCTTGGTGTTAATACTCAACGTCAGCACTCTGAATTTGCACGTCAGCATTTGGTGCGACTTGTGTTATATTCTTTAGCTCTCCATTAGGAGATGTTTTACATCTCTGTGTGCCGATTTGTTGCAGGAGAGTGCAGAAGATGAACGTCTTGTGCCTCTTAATCTTCTTGTGTGTCTAGTGGCCCGATACTTCGACCAGATGGACTTGGCAGATGGCAGCTAATACTAACCGAGGAGTTTACTGTGGCCCAATACTTTGATCAGTAGCCCAATAATTCTACTGGTGGCTCTATACTTCAACCACTGGGAAGATGTCAGCTGATACCGATCCGACTGTTGAACATTCCGGGATGTTGGGAGTGATGCAGAACAAACAGGGAGCAACCAAAGCAGAATCTTTTTAATGCGTAAATTTGATGTGCTATTAACTAAAGTGAAATGCACTACAAGTCTACAACTCAATACCAAATGACTTTAACCACTTATTGAGAATGGAATAATACTGCTATAAATGGAGCATGAAAGTGTACTATGAAGTTGATTTATATCTTTGACATTAAGTGTTTGTAACAAAATTGATGTTTTATTAATGATATCAACAAGTAAAATAACTGTCTCTTGTTTTTATAGAACCTGCAATTAGTACGTTCTATGTAAATAAAACATTATATATAAGACATGGTTATTTTTCACATGATTTTATTTCCCATATTTCGATGTGCATTTCCAAACCCTTGTGCCAACAACAGACTGGCAACACCATGTACTCAATATATACATACAAAAATAGTCTTATTTATACATACTTACATATCATGTAACTCGCAGTACTTAGGAATTACAGTTAGTATCATACATGGACAAATGTACCACTTGACCATGGGTTTTGTTGAACGTCTTATCGGATTCAAATAAGGAAAACAAAAGTGCACCAACAACCCAGCTACACAAATCACTACAGTTGGAATAACATCACTGAACAAAAAAACAACATTGTGAAATGAAATACTGAAAGGAAATCCTGATTCTAGATTCCATATGTTGGTTAACGTCCGTCATTGACAGATCCAACCCCCTTGAGTTTATAACAATTCTACAATCTACATAACAATGTGCTTCACCTTTGGCAGATCAGCAACCAATACCGGTATGTAGACACATCTTGTTTTCCAGTTTTGCTAACTTGATTAAAATAAGGAATGCTATAGTACAACTTGACTACGTGATAACATTTAGTTCTCTACTCGGGATGCTGGTTATGACAACTAAAACTAAATGGTTTCTTAATTTTTGTGTTATACTATACAGTTGATGCAAGATGTGCTGGAGGTGTGCTGATGTACACAAAGACAGCATGGCTGAAAACCTCAAGATTATTATCAGCAATAAAGGACCAAAAATGTTTTGTACATAACTTAATTACAAATTATCCATCGTAATGACAAAGTAATACTTGTCTTAAATAACCTTATAATCAGTATTAAAGATACCACTGATGCAAATCAGGGTGGTGTAACACTTAACAAAATGTGCAACTTAACAGCACAAAGAAATGTGCATCAGACAGAAAACAACATTCATCTAACAAAGAATTTATCACAGAAATGAAACGAGTGTCAAACCAAACTTGGTGCCTTGGGCATTTCAAGTAGAACTTTTTGTCAACGTCTGATAACAAAGATGTTATGTTTTGTACGTATGGCCCAACCAAGATGATTGTTGCAATAGATCGTGCACTTACAAAACATCCAAATATTTGAAACGTCTGATTTTGACACAACATCGTGCTTATCTGCATGTGAACCACAGCTGCAGCCAAGTTCTGATCAGTCTCGGTGACTGTTCCATGAGCCAGTCTGATGATTTCATCTTAGACAGAATGCCACTCTAGACAAACAATTTGCCACCTTGGAAGACCTTCGATCTGTCTCAACAGCTCTCATAAAAGTTTCTTTAATATCACAATGAAAGGCTGTTTGCTCGAGTCTTGCACGTGCAAGAACAGTGCTATGATTAATACGGTGTTAAACCTGCTATGTAACTACATGAACCGACTTGTTGCAAGACCCAATTTATGTTACTATCAAATTAAACACCATCAACACAACAGACAATAACTATGAATTAGATATGAATACAAAAAATTGTTAAGTAAATTATGTGACAGTTTGGTGGTAATGAACCCACACTTTCGTACTATAACCAGCATCATGATGAGTTTTGTTTCGTCTCTAACTTAATGAAGTGGATTAAGTTTTCATTCAGCACCTGCCACCATTCTCGGTTCAACAGCAGTGTAGTCCTTCAATTGTCTAAGTTCCCGACACATCACAGTTAACCTACTGAGCCAGAAAGATACACAAGTCAACATGAAATGATGGCGACTCTTTCACCATGATAATGACCTCATAAGGAAAATTTAAGGACCGTTTTCAAAATGCAAAAAAACTGCTGCCACATTACAGAGGACACTATTTCCATGACATACCCGCAAAAATTTCAGTGGCACAACCTGGTGTTGAAAGTTTTTGCTACACAAGATCACTGTTGTTAAGGAGCGAAATCAATTTTAAAGAGAAAAATCAGGCTAACAAGCTCATAAGAATGTTATCAGTGAGACAGTCCCTGATGTCCAGCCCAGCTGTGGACGGCAGTCATCACCTCTTCGTCTTCCTTGCCTTCTGTCTCATGTCCGCCATGTAGTGGTGGTGTAGACATGCGTTTATCTGAGCGCGACCAATCTGCTTGACCCCCGACCCCACAACCATCCCAGTCTCTAGTCTCGGCGTGTTCTCCATCGAGTAGAGACCGAGACGGACGCCATTACGAGTCCGTCGCTGACTCACATGGACGGAGGGGAAGGGGTTGAAGATGCGCTCCGTTGTTACAGGACTAGTGGCGCCACCAGTCTGCGACCTCCTTGACTGCCCATTTCCGCAGGTTGTCAGGTGGGCGCCCTCGGGCGTGTCTACGGTGCTGTTACCTGGTGGCAGAATCTCGCCACGGGCGAGTTGTAGCAAAGTCGGGTGGTAGTCAACGTTGGCGGCACCGTATCGTAAATTATCACCGTCTTGTTTCGGCTGATTGTCGCAAAAGTTATTCTTCGTCTGTCTCACTGTGTTATGTATGAGGTGGCTCCCCCTACTGGTGTCACATAATTGTGTTGCGTCATCTCCCTGCAAGTGTTTGTCATCAAATAGCTTGTTGTTACCATCAACGTCATGTGTGTCTTGTGACAACTTGTCGATGACTTTAGTCTCATCAAACTCAACGATTTCATCTGCCTCCGCTCCCTCGCAACTCACTCGTCTGACACTGATGTTGACGACACTGTCACCGACATCACTGATGTCCTGCTCCTCGCCACGCCCATTTTCAACGTCACTACTTTTGTGTGACTCTGACACACTGTCACCAACCGGAGCATCATCATCCGCGGTGCCTGACAACCAGATGAGGTCTTTTACATCCTTGCCTGCTGCAGGACTATCACTTTCACTTTTGGCGACAGAAAGCGAAAGTTCTGCGGGATCACTTTCACTATCGGCAGCGCAGATCGTGCTACCACTGGACGTGCTGCTTCGTCCACAGATACTACTCGTGTTTGACACTTCACTGTCGGTGCTGTCTTTCCTCTTGTGCGTCCGTGTCACTCTGTCGTTTTGCGTTGCTGAGTCACCGTGCGTCACCACAGTATTCTGGCCAGGGTTTCTTCGTTGTGCTTCGAGAAAAGACTTTGCCCGAGCGATTGCGACAGTCTTTACCCCTAACTGGGCATTGACGATGCCACTGCAGGCGTACATGGGTGCAATCTGTGGGGCACCAGCTATGGTGCGGTTACGACCTCCAGAGCCGGGCTTGCGTCGCACAAACAGGTGGTTGACAACGACGGGACACTCGATGGGAGCGACCACCTGACTCTCCGCCCTCACACTGGCCGCATGCTTCGCAGTTGCCGCTGTCAACACAATGGGGTGTCAGGCATTAGGTATAGAATCAGTCATTCAGTCACTGATTTCCAACAACAGCCAACAGTACAAAATCAGTTTTAAATGTTTATTTAATAAACAATAGCGTTGGTGGAAAAAGGTAAGTGTGGCATCCAGTTGTTAAAAATTGCTCAAAGCGCTTTACATTGGCAGACCTGTTCAACCAAACACCATCTGAATTTCTATGAGAAGCATTACTGCATGAAGACTTTATGCACAAATATACCACTGTCTATAACCAGATACTCATTCATACAGCTGAGTGAACTGCCAAATGAGTGTCTACCTGCCAATATGATCCATGTATACCATCAGTATGATCCATGTATACCGTAAATACGATCTGTGTCAACCTTCCATTAAAAAGGCATTATGAGTGTCTACCAGCCAATACGATCCATGTATACCTGTCAATATGATCTGTGTCAACCTGCCATAATGCTGTGTGCTTACTGATAATATGATGAGTGTCTACCTGCCAATACGATCCATGCATACATGTCAATATGATCTGTGTCAACCTGCCATAATGATGTGTGCTTACTGACAATATGATGAGTGTCTATCTGCCAATATGATTCATGTATACCTGTCAGTATGATCTGTGTCAAGCTGCCATTATGATGTGTGCATATTGACAATATGATTCATGTATACCTGTCAGTATGATCTGTGTTAACCTGCCATTATGATGTGTGCATATTGACAATATGATGAGTGTCTACCTGCCAATACGATCCATGCATACATGTCAGTATGATCTGTGTCAACCTGCCATAATGATGTGTGCTTACTGACAATATGATGAGTGTCTACCTGCCAATATGATTCATGTATACCTGTCAGTATGATCTGTGTCAACCTGCCATTATGATGTGTGCATATTGACAATATGATTCATGTATACCTGTCAGTATGATATGTGTCAACCTGCCATTATGATGTGTGCATATTGACAATATGATTCATGTATACCTGTCAGTATGATCTGTGTTAACCTGCCATTATGATGTGTGCATATTGACAAAATGATGAGTGTCTACCTGCCAATATGATTCATGTATACCTGTCAGTATGATCTGTGCCGACAAGCCAGTATGATGTTTCTGCCAATATGATGTGTGTCTGTCAATATGATCTATATCTTCCTGCTAATATGCTCTAAACCTACCTGCCAATATGATGTTTGCTTACCTGTCAATATGAAGCATGTCTGCCAACATAAGTAAAGGTTACCTAATAACATAATCTATACCTACCTGCCAATATCAGTATAATCTGTAGTATCTGTACCCACCTGCCAATGTGTGTCTGCCGATATGATCTGTACCCACCTGTCAGTATGATGTGTGTCTGCCAATATGACCTGTATCGACCTACCAATGTGTGTCTGCCAATATGACCTATATGGACCTGCCATTGTGTGTCTGCCAATATGACCTGAACCCACCTGCCAATATGATGTGTGCCTGTTTCTGTCTCTCCCGTAGCCGTGTATACTGTAGGTGCAGCGTGTGTAGATCAAGTGTCATTCGCTCAGCGTAAACTGAGGTGCTGCCCTCTGGTGTTGCTGCCAGTGGCGGCGTCACTTCGTACGCACTAAGGCCGACCTTTGATATATCATTTCGACTGCCAGTCACTGTCCTATTTGCATCTCCTGAAATGGAAGAAAAAACACCACAACTTTATTTGTGGGGGAAATGTTTATATATACCGGTAGTACTCATCTGAAAATTATTATTATACTAAGTTTGCTGTTTTTGGTGTATACCACATGTGTAGTTAGTCCTGCACACACTTGCCTCACTGGTCACTGCAGAACAAATTAGTCTTCTCCAAAAAAGTAAAACACTATATATGACTAACTACACTGGACTATTCTTATAAGGCCTGCTAACATCCATGTAAACGGAAACCCCAGTTCAGGCCTGCCCTGTTTTATGTATCCATTGACGTAAGGTACACTGAACAGTTTGACCTGGTTCCAATGCATTCCTTATGGTGGTAGCCCAATGTATAATATAAAAACATTAACACATAAGAAAACAATGCAAGAACAATAGTTTATTAATATTTTAGGTAATGCTGTGTAACAGAAAAAGATCGGATCCAAAAAAGAATTACATAAAAATTTTACACACTGTTGCAGGCATGGGACAATTAGCTTGCAATTAACTCAGAAACATTCCAGTTAAATTAACCAATATTGATAAAGATACAGTTGAACCTTAGTATTAAAGTCACCCACAGGACTGGGCCAAAGTGACCTTAATAGCAAGGTGACCTTAATACTGAATATGTGGACTGAAGCATCACGGGAATTGGGAACATGGCCATAGGCCTACATATATAAATGCATGCCATTTTAGCAGCAATGAACATTAAGCACTGAAGTACAATAACATATTGTCTGGCGTGTGATGTAGCGTATATTTAATTAATGGACACAAGTTATTTATCTGATGAATTGGTCAACGGCAACTTTGTTTACAATCAACATTTAGATAAGCACAATGTTCATAGTCGTACACATTCAGTACGCACACACCTAATCATGTTTGAGTATCGATGCTATTGATGGCATAGGTAGTTGTTTTTGTTATAAATTACACCACTAAATGTCATTCTTAGTACAGTATATTACTTGCTAACGTGATTCTTCTTTTGCTATTTGCTGATTATGATCAAACAGGCGTTGTGGTGAATGCAAACATAGTATCAAACGTTTGAACTCTTAAAGTTTTATATTATCCACCAGAGGCGTCACGGGATATTTTGGGTAACCTGTTATCACCCATCATGCCAGTAAAATAACATGATGATGTAGTTCCATCAGCAGTTTACAACAAAACACATTGTCTTATCATTCAAAATCAGGACATCTATGCTACTCGAAACGGACCTGTTCGGCCATTAAAGAAACACTCAGACGCCAATGTCAGACGGTGCCATATCATCAGCATCGAACACGAAGCACATCGGTGTTGCTTTCATGCCACTGCATTTGTCTGTAAAATCTTCTGTCACTAAGAATTTGACTTGCAAGTGCAACACAGAGGCTAAGATAACTGAGGTCACAGAGACTAAGATAACTGAGGTCACAGAGGCTAAGATAACTGAGGTCACAGAGGCTAAGATAACTGAGGTCACAGAGGCTAAGATAACTGAGGTCACAGAGGCTAAGATAACTGAGGTCACAGAGGCTAAGATAACTGAGGTCACAGAGGCTAAGATAACTGAGGTCACAGAGGCTAAAGATAACTGAGGTCATAGAGGCTAAAGATAACTGAGGTCATAGAGGCTAAAGATAACTGAGGTCATAGAGGCTAAAGGTATCTGAGGTCATAGAGGCTAAAGGTAACTGAGGTCATAGAGGCTAAAGGTAACTGAGGTCATAGAGGCTAAAGGTAACTGAGATCCAACATCTTTATATTGTTTTCAATGTCCCAGTCACCGAGTAAACATGATCCAGGCACCAAGTTTATGGCTTTTCATTGTCGGCGTTGCGTTGCTTTTGGTGGGCAGGCCCCCAGCCTCTGATCGGCTGCGTCAGTCACCAGTCTTGGCTTCCCGGCTGTGACTGACCGTAAGTGCGGGGGTAACCTGCGGGCAATCTCATCTTTTTGCACTGGGTTACTGACCGTATTCCTGAATAATGTTGTGACCAGATTAGCAGGACTAACATCCTATCTCTTACTGTGTAAATAAATTGGGACTGTCCCAAGGTGACCTTAATGGCGAGATGATCCTAATGGCGAGGTGACCGGATTACTGCAGTGACCGTAAACCGAGGTTCGACTGTAGTTACATTAAATTAATCAAGCCTTTCTGGACATTTTCGTTAAACAAAATTAACTTAATTAACAACTGAACTTAACCCACGCCTCAACTGTTGTCTCATCAAGACACACCAACAAAGAGAAGCCCTACCTCTGGAGTTAGATGCAGTGATCTGTGCAGGAAAGATGCCAGCAAAGCAGGTGATGTTATCCATTGAGTCATCGTCATCATCGTCATCACTGAAAATGCTCACTGCCGATTTATTTGGCCGTTTTCCCGTTGCCATGGCCGCCGAGAATGGAGTGATATTGTAAGTGTATTTCTCCCGCAGATCGTTGAGGTGTAGAAATGCATCAGGGGCCATACTGTACATTGTCTGCGAAACACAACGTCACTATTGAAGAAATCTAATCACCCTCTAAAACAATGATAATGCAGGGAGCTATCAGATTTAATTACAGACTGTCAAATATTTTTCGACAGTTTTCAGAGGTGAAAACACCTAAAAGATAGTACCAGTTATAATGCATTTAAAAAATCAAATTATATATCTATCTGATGCTTGCTTAAATTAAACTAATTTCTGTGAGGAAATATTATTAATTGATTAACTAGTGCCTAATTAAAAAGATGACTATTGTAATATTTCCCAAATGCAGTCTTCTATTTACTAGCACTGTAAAACCAAGACTTGTAACATGTACTACCCGGTACACATGTTATTACCTTGACGAGTTCGTCGGCCCCTATGATGCTGTTGTCGAGCATGTCCTGGGCTATAGAGCCCATCGCAGTGTAGAACTCATCGGCACTCTCCACCCTCATGATACGACTACAACCAGAGATGCCCACTTGCTAAATGACTGTCACACTGTCACACAGCAGTAGAACATTCATATCATTACAATGAAATATCATCACCCATATTGAGACGAACAGACAACATGCAGAATAACTGTAGTACATGCAACCATGATTATAAAACATCGAAACATTTACAAAATATTATTCACTAAAAAGTATTCACATGAGATTGGGTGTGATTGCTATCTGCTATGTGAAAGTCACACAGCTAATACCTTCGTTCATTGGCTGACAATCGCGGGTACAATAGGCATCATCGATGTGTCCACGTGAGCTGCATTTTCATTGATGATGCTTGTAAGTTTTTCACTAAAACCAACTTTTAAAACAATGTGTTTGCATCAATTTAATTCATAAATGTCAGAGAAACAGAATCTCTATCGCAAATGTTTCTTTTGATATTTATGAAGACAGCGTATTTCTATTAAAAAGTATGCTATGTGGGGTAGCCACTATACTGCTCTACCATCCAAAGGTGGTCAGTTACCTCTTCAGCTTGGCCCAGATGGCCAGTGCTGTCCGCAGTAGGACGTCCGAGTTCTCGAGAAGCACACAGTCCCACAGCCGCAGCGCCGTCGACTTGGGCAGACATGTCGCAAATAGGGTCAGAAACCACTGCATCGTGAACACGTTTGTCAGTGGTGGCTCGTAGTTGGCACCTAGAATTTATCAGTGAGCATTAATACCATGTAAAAATGCACAGAGGTAACATGCTTAGCTAAGAAGCCAGTGTCAAAGAAATATACATGAAAATCTAAATTACATATCCAGGAGACTGTTTTTTTTGCAAACAAATGGGTGCTGAACATTTTGCTCATTCTAGTTGCTCCTGGAATTGATCAATGGGCATTAATATCAAGTAGGCATGTAACAGTGCACAGAAATACTACGCTTAGATGAGAAGTCAGTGTTAAAGAACTAATAACACAAATTGAGAAGGCACGTCATGAGAAAGCCTACCATCAACCTACCAGTGTTGTGGTCACGTGCTGCCACCTGCAGGTGGTCAAGGTGCCTTGACAGTTGTGGCAGCTGAATGTGTAGCAACTCTCGAAAAACGGCCATGTCGACCGATAGCGCCCGCAGGTTGTTTGCAAAATAACTCTCTGGCAGCACATAGTCAATAAGGTAGATCATCACCTGTTGGAAGAAAATGTGGATCTGGCATGACCAAATGAAACTGTTGAGGCTTGAATTACCGTAAATTTCTGTGTATAATACGCATTTTTTTCCTTCACTTTTTACTCAAAAGTCGGGCTGCGTATTATACATGTTATTTATTAATGTTTGCAGATCAGGATAACGCTGCTGGAAAACTAGTAATATTATCAAAGTCGGCGTGATGTCACAATCACGTAAATCACCGCAGCAATGCAGATGAAAGGCAAGAATCGCACTCCCGTAACCGCCTCTCTAGCCCTAAACTAGCAGCGAGAAATAACAAAGGCTGGATGTCTGACATCGCGAATAACACCAATGAGCAGGAAAGGTCATCCTCGTAAGCCAGGACTGTTTGCAATGCAAAACTAGCTGAGGCAGATCTCCTACGTGAAGTGTGGAAGTTAGCCGAGTCAAACTAGTAATTGACTTCGCCAGTCACGATTGCGTCACCCGTGAGAACAGCGCAAATACCCGCCTCAATTTGAAGACGGATAAATGACTTTTGGGAATCGCAATATATAATGACCTGTTTGTCCATTCGCAGCTCAATGGTATTGTATATTCAAATAATTGCTTCTACTTCCTAAACATTGCATGTAACACGAGCCACGGTTGGTTGAAATTAGTTTTATTATGACCACCTGACCTGCCGACAACCACTGATCTAGTGAGCGATTTCATAGGCTGAGCTTAAATTCAGTTTCGCAAAGCGATCAGCCAGGGGGTACTGCTAGCTGGCACTGACGTAATCAGCAGCAGCGATGATAGGAAAGGTACAAGACCGGGAAGCGTAGCCCAGGAAGCGTCCCGCTATGATTATGATTGGCGTTCCTGAATCATGTGAATGATGCATGCATCATGGGTTGAGTGTCAACAAGTGTGACTCCATGTTTAAAGTTGTGAATGCAAGTGTTGTGAATGAGAATAAAAACGAATGCTTCGAAGTTGAAAGTACCAGGTTTGTATGTAGCATTTCAGAATAGGTGTTAATTTAAAAGTGAAATCAGAACGACACAATGTAAGTTCTAGCAAGCGCTGATTTAATCATCAAGCTACAACACAAGTTACGTAGTGCTTACAAACTAGTCACTAGTGAGCGACAAGCCGGCAGCAATGCCGTAACTTGCATTGGTGACACGTTTACGATTCTGAGACGGGTTCAAGCAAAATATTAGAAGCGGGGAAATAGGGGATTGATGTCAAAAGTCAGGGTGCGTATTATACATGGGGGCGTAATATAGACGGAAATTTACGGTACTGTGTCATCTCCTCACATGGCATTTATAAAATAATCAATATTTTGTCCTTTATTCTGACATATTTATTGAGGCATTAATACATGCATGTGTGCACGCATTGCTACTGTGCACGCATTGCTACTGTGCATGCATTGCGTGTGTGCTAGCACCTCATCTGGAAGACATAACATGTTTTCCTATCCGATACACATGCCCACATTAACTACACCAGCATACAGACAATAATCGAATCTACAGATACGATATCAGTCATGCTTAGAGACATGCATATTAGCGGTTAACCACATTTGACTGAGGCTTTGCAGAGCTGCAGTGATGTTAATATAGAGAGACAACCATACCACATTGGTTAAGACTGTAATTACACAAGAAAAACATCACTGCGCCAACACATTATCTGCTGTAAGCAGGATTTAGTTCCCATCACCTCTTCACTGACAGCTGTTTATCATTGTCACAACTGCAGTCATCTGGATATTCGTTGATCTTAAAAAGTCATCAATCCTGACTCTGATGTCACAGTGAGGTTTCTCATAATTTGTCATAATTTTCTCACCGTGTCTGTGTGCATATAGACATAAATGAAAATGTTGTAAACTTCTCAAAACTGACAATTAAACATCACTAGAACCAATGAGCCAGACAATCACATGCGATTAATTCCTTATCCCATGTTCTCTTACGATTATATCCATACATTTACATCTCCTGAAATGTTACACAATATTTCTAGCATGTGACTATAATTATACTACAGCAACAACATTAATCAACATCCGCAAATGCAGTTCATTAAAAATTAATGCATTATTAATTGATTCGTAGGCATCTGTACCTTCAAGGCATCCTCCTCCTTGCGGTCAACTACTTCCAAGATGAGAGCTGCGATGATGTTGAATCCCTGGCAGTAGCCGACATGTTTGTTCCAGCGTGCATACGCAAGCAGCACACGCTTCAAGCATGCGCGGTCCTGTTCACTGTCTTCACCAGTGAAACTTCGGCAACCAGTCCGATGTAAGTCCTAGGTGGAAGGAATCAACTGTTGCAATGTGCATGTGTACACGTCTGCATATCAGACACCAGCCATCCTTATGTGCTGCAGGTAGTGCAGGTTACATTAGTGTCAGCACCACTGCAATCAAGTAATGACATCAGGATGGTGAGAGCTGGCAAAAAAAAACGCATGAGAAGGTGGAAACTTTGGGGAGACTGATTGTGACACAAAGATGTTCCCCAGACTACGTCACAGAAGCAGTGCACTTTCATCGTCATAACTCATGGGAATATTGTCACGTCGAACACAACTATAGTCACATGACAGTGATAACACTGATGATGGTCAACGGGTTTTTCATGTTGACAAAGGTACTGAAAGCTATGTATGGATGTATATAATAGTAGTCTTTAAGACTCTGAAAAGTAACTGTTATGTTTACTATTTTTACTTCTACAATCAAAAATCCTAAAACAACAACACCAGCCAGTAGACTAGCTCACCTTCACAATCTGAAGTCCAAGTTTGTTGTCATCAGGATTGCTTCGTTCGTTGAATGCGAATCTCTTTGTCTTTTCCCAATCAATCCTCATGTTGGCAATGTGATTGTCAGCCAGGGACAGCCAAACCTGACAACAACAACACCAGCTGCATTATCCACACCTTACAACATCAGCTGCATGAGCCATACCTGACAACATCAACTGCATAAGCCAAACCTGACAACAACACCAGTTGCATAAGCACACGCCCACACCTGACAACAACAACATCAGCTGCGTATCAGGAAGCAGTTATTAAAACTACAAGTCATTGGTCCCTTTTACCTTGCATCTGTGTCAGGGAAACAAAAGATCCCACGCAGTGTTTACAACCTGTTATTGAGGACAATGTTCTCTGTGTCAAACACATCAATGAAGCGAATACATTCACTGTGACAAAATACTGATAATGCAAACATGAATCATAAATGCATGTACGTATGTATTCCAATGTACTTTTAGAAATACTTTTCTTTTTGTGTATTCTGCAAGATGTACAGTTCAAGTAATGCAATTAAACATGCCGAATGTATTACATCATTGGAAACAATAATATTTTAATAAAAACAAGTCTTCCCATGTGTTTAACAACATCAGCTGCATAAGCCACACTTGACAACAACAATATCAGCTGCATGAGCCACACCTGACAATAACATCAGCTGCATGAGCCAAACCTGACAACATCTTCTGCATGAGCCAAACCTGACAACAACAGCAGCTGCATGAGCCAAACCTGACAGCAACATCAGCTGCATGAGCCACACCTGACAACGACATAAGCTGCATGCACCACACCTGACAACAACATCAGCTGCATGCACCACACCTGACAACATCAGCTGCATGCGCCACACCTGACAATAACATCAGCTGCATGAGCCACACCTGACAACATCAGCTGCATGAGCCAAACCTGACATCATCTGCATGAGCCACACCTGACGATGACATCAGCTGCATGAGCCAAACCTGTCAATAACAGCAGCTGCATGAGCTAAACCTGACAGCAACATCAGCTGCATGAGCCACACTTGACAACAACATCAGCTGCATGCGCCAAATCTGACAACAACATCAGCTGCATAAGTCACACCTGACAACAACATCAGTTGCATAAGCCACCCCTGACAACAGCATCAGCTGCAACAGTCACACCTGACACCAACAACATCAGCTGTGTATCAGGAATCAGTTATTAAAAGTACAAGTTGTTTGTCCCTTCTGCCTGGTGTTTGTGCTACGGGAAGTAAATCATGCAGTGTTTACAATCTGTTGTGGACATCAATGTTCTCCATGCCTAACATGACAATAAAAATATGAACTCGCACAGATCAGCTTAGATTAATGATACTTCTAGTAATATTTCTGTTTTTGTCTATTTTGCAACATGTCTAGTTGAAGTAATACAACTAAACATGCTCAATGTATTGTACAGCGTTGGAAAATAACTATTTCAATAAAAAACAACTCTTCCCACGTGTTTAAGAAGCTGGATTATTAAAGTATTTATCAGCCCTGTATGGTATCCAATCAGGAATTACTTGGAAGGACAAAAACAAAGCATTTTACCAATGTAATCAGAAAAACAAGACTCGTGGCTTAAGGGATTAACGTGATGGAGAGATACGGGATGCTGAGGCACTGAGGGGGAAACTGGATGGAAGGACGAGGCAGCAAGGTCAAGCTAATGAGACTAAAGGCATAAGGGAAATACTTCTGACACAGCCTAAGACTGAACGCGGGGAGGATGGAGTGTGCGGATGATACAAGGCTGTGGTTGCGTCCCCGAGAGTCTTGCGGGGGGGGGCAATCAATACATGTGTCTGACCTGGTACGACAACACGCAGCTATACAAGAAATAGGAGGATATGTTGAACACATATTTCTCAACTAATATCGCTGTCAGTTCATGCTACTACCAGCTGTACACAGTTGACGGTGTGATTTAAATGTCTTTGAGGTTGTGTTACTACAATAGTATTCCTTGTAACTCCACACACATTTACCACAACCCAACTGACAGGTCCACCCTATTTATTACCGTAATAACTGTTTACATTCGGACACTGTATGTTTTCGAACACCACACATTATCTTGTGTACCCTATGTTTTCGAACATCACATTATCTTGTGTACCCTATGTTTTCGAACACCACATTGTTTTGTGTACCCTATATTTTCGAACACCACATTATTTTGTGTACCCTATGTTTTCGAACACTTCCAAAATAATAATTTTTCATGTGGTACACCAATTATTTGCGATGTATTACAAAATATAACTTATTTAACAAGATTTAACAAGATTGCCATCCAGAAAATTAACTCTAGATGGCAGGTGGACAAGGAAGCCTTTTGGCTTATCGAGAGTCCAATACTTTTTATCTATGTGTATCCCACCCTTTTAAGGTATGTGTTGATTTTATTTTTAAACATATTCACGCTACTAGCACCAACACAATCAGGAGATAATCTGTTCCAATCGTTTACAGTGCTTTGTGAGAATGAGAACTTTCTTACATCTAATCTACACTACTCCTTTACTAATGTAACCTCATGTCCTCTAGTCCTTCTATCTTTCTTAACTGAGAAAACAAATATTTCTATCAATATTTTCATAACCATTCAATATTTTAAACACTTCTATTTGATCTCCTCTCAATCTCCTGGTCTCTAGTGTTGTTAAACCACATTTTTTTGGCATATTTCGTAACTAAGATCCCTCAGTTTTGGTATCATTTTAGTTGCTCTCCTCTGTACTCTTTCTAGCACATCTAAGTCCTTCTTGCGATATGGCCTCCACGCTTGAATACAATGTTCTAAATGAGGCCTAACTACTGTTTTGTACAGTGGTATTATTAGCTCTTTTTCCTTATACGTTATGTTTCGCCTAATTAATCCAAGGATTTGATTTCCCTTTGAAGCTGCAATTCCGCACTGCTCTGAAACCTTCATATCAGCACTAATGGTTAACCCTAAGTCCTTTTTCGTTTACAGTAGTACTTAGTACAGAACCTCCCACTGTATATTGTACATATTCGTTCCCATGTCCTGTGTGGAGGCATTTACATTTCCCAAAATTGAACAACATTTGCAATTTTTCAGACCATTTTATCAATCTGTCAAGATCATCTTGTAAATGTTGTCTATCTTCATCACGTTTAATCCTTTTAAATTTTTTTGTATCATTACCACTGATAAACAATGTTATAAATCCCAATTAATAGCTTGGCTAGTCAAACGATACACAATGTCAGAACTCATTTGCATTAATAAATAATTAATATTGGGACACCTTTTTTGTGAATTACTTTTCTGTACCTGTGTTTTTGCATAGCTGACAATGTGATTATTTGTAGGTGTCTGAATACATGGTCATTACGGTAAGTGTCCTTAAATAAGTTTTATTTCTTACTGATGAAAAGAAACAGCATAACTTAAAATTGACAAATTAACTTCATTTTCCTGTTTACATGCACATGTAAACTGACAAATACTGCCTAGACATCAAATACTACCTAGACATCAACTACTGCCTAGACATCAAATACTGCCTAGACATCAAATACTACCTAGACATCAAATACTGCCTTAGACATCAACACATACCTAAGAGTAAACAACATGTCATATGCAGCAGACCCTGCTGGGAAGTGTAACATTATTAACATGACTGGACTGTCCTAGGATGCAGGGACTAATCAATAAATGAATCAATCATTCATTACTGCTCCCCGAGAAGGCCATGTGTTCAGGGCAGCTGCACCTCGTATGACCCTAGTTGCCCAGTATTGCTATGGCTGTTATGAACTGCTGCGTTTTCCTATTTATAGTTCTTATACACTGTATATATATATGCATGCATTGCCACATAGTATGGGAAATTGCTTGTTCAGACCTACATGGATTTTTGTCAGTCAATGCTTTCGCTGTCCAGTCTATAGTGTGCATGATAACATGCTAGCCTTTACAATACATCTAAGCACATCTATAGAAACCAGGACAAGATATTTAGGTTTACCTACCCACAGTACGTTTGCCACCATGATATGACAATTGGAATAGGTAATGTACGACTTATTATAAAAAATTCTGCTCACAAAAATAAACCTCAGAAAGAAAGAGATATTTAATAGAACCATGATGCATGCACATCACAACCTGCAATTAATGATTTTCTTTGTGATGGTTTGGCTAACATTGACAACTACCAGTAGCAAGGAGGTTTCATATATAGTCGCGCCTCGTTATAACGCGTCCCGTTATAACGCGGATTCGGTTATAACACGGTCGGTCGTGGACCCCGAATTTCTGCCGCCAGGGGGAAAATGGGCGCTATGACAAACTATTGTTTGTTTTTGCGCTGACATCAAACGAATTGTTTCCAATCTGCTAGTCATGCTCATGGTTTCCGCGGATCGCCAGGTTTCGGCGCCAGGCGGCTTGTAAAGTGCAATTGAAATTCACAAATACGCCTTGCTTAAGAATGGGTTAAAAACGTTTTAATACAGCTTAGTAGGCAAAATCGGTAAGCTAACATTGCGTAACAAATATTAGCTTTTCGCTGCGATGAACGCAAAGCTACTGCCTGTACTGGTGCGCCAAAATATTAACTTTAAATCCTTAATCAACTCTAACACAGCGTTTCTCAAATAATTTGCGTATTCGGCTGCTGAGTGCCAGGTCATTATTTTAGATCTTACGTCAGCGGTACCATATTATCGTTCAGTTGACCGTGGCTTGTTGGTCCGTTGTTTATTTAAAAACGGTACACAATTCATGAATTTTATTCAGTTCAACAGTGTCCAACAGTGTACGACATTTAAACAGAATACACACTGACATTGGCTGGCAGTTTAATAAGCTTCATAAACTGCATAAAGACTGCGCGACGTGCACACTTTGGTTGGCTTCGATGGCGTTCTTCGTGCAGCAGCGGTGTCGGTCGTCGTCGTAGTGCCCCTGACGGCAGATATGGGAACGCGCCACGTTTATAACGCGCCTCGTTTATAACGCGGATTCATTTCGTGGACCCCGACTACCGCGTTATAACGAGGCGCGACTGTATATATTTATATATATATATGATGTGTATTTGTCTAGAAAAGTGTAATTTTTGTATAAATCAGTCTTCGGCCCATATCTCAGCACATTTTGTATGTAGAAATACCTGCTTTTTCCTACGAGTACACAAATAACATATCTTCGCATGCCATATCAGATTATGCGCAATATTTTATTTGCATTATGAGTGCTTACTTACCTCAAAGTTACCAAAAATCGCTTGTCACACCGGGTCCCGTCAACATTCATTTACATTTTTTCTTATCTCTGATAAGGAGTACGTACAATACTAATACTATTTTGTAACAAATAAATATTTATATAGGCCACGGTACAATATTATTGTTACTGTTTTGTTAAATAATTATTTAGAGCACTAAACATGTCTGTCTCCAAATTTTACTTTATCAATACGACTTTTACTTTATCAATACGGCATGCACGCACGCCCACACACACACACACACACACACACACACACACACACACACACACACACACACACACACACACACACACACACACACACACACACACACACACACACACACACACACACACACACACACAAACACATCATGTACGTATTAAGTTACTAACCACAATACATAACCTTAAACGTGTACATACATTTTGCGGAACTGGTAATTTAATTTTTACTTCACATCAACAGCTCAGCCTTCTTATTTGTTTAAGTCTGCCATGGGAGGTCCAAGAAAACGACGAAACTGCTGAGAAGAAGGCTTATCGAGACTACATAAAAAATTATCCTGCCAAGTACAACGAGTTCAAACGAAAAGAGAGAGAACGATGGCACACAACAATTGTTACAACAGAAACGCGAGAGCACGTCATCACTTTCTTCTGCAGAGATGACATTAGCAGAGCAACAGCTGGTGTGCGAGAAACAGTGACCAAAGATGGACAAGGAATGCAGAAAAGGTATCTGTTGAAGTCAGTATCGGAGCTATACAAAACGTTCACTGCCGAGAGTCCTGCTACGGTTATCAGTGCCTCGTGGTTTGCAAGGCTGAAACCATTTAGGGTGAAGAGGCCAAAGATACACGAAAGAGAATCCTGCCTTATTCACTTCTGATGAGCGTGACCAAGAGATGACTTGGTGAAGGCAGTGGCAAATTGTTACAGAAACTTATGATGCTAAAACTGTGCACAAGATGTTGAAAACAAAGGTCCATGGCAACGTCAAGAAGCTGAAAGAAGAGTATTCCAAGAGCATCGAAAGAATATCGTGTCACATGTTTAACATCACACACCAGTACGAGACCACCTCCAAGTACCGACAGACACTTGGCAAACATGAAGCGTGGCTGCACATCGACTCTGCCGAAAATTGGTTTTGCAAAGAACTGGCTGAGGTACGGGCCACACACTTCGGAGGAATCCACAGTCAAGTAACTCTGCATACAGGCATCACATATATTGGAGCATCAAATGACACAGTCTCATTCTGTAGTCTATTTGAATCGATGGACCACAGTCCGAAGGCCATTTGGGGACACTTGAAACCATTTCTTGTCGAGCTGAGCTAAAACTCGCACATCCTCAACTGACCGGTCTCCATTTCATGATTGATGGGCCGGTCACGCAATACAGAGGCCGAGGCAACATGCATCTTCTGGCAAATGTGCCATTCGATCTGGTCTTCCAGGAGGTATATTGGAATTCCAGTGAGGCGGGACACGGCAAGGACCCCGCAGATGGCATGGGGGCAGCTATAAAGCGGCTAGCAAACAACATGGTTCTTTCTGGCAAGGGAATACCAGATGCTTCTGCTATGTTCAATAGCCTTCAAGACAACGTCAAATTGTTCTTAATGGAACGCAAGGCCATCACGTCGCTCCCCAAACACCAGTTGCCCGCTGTTGTTTATATAATGAAAGTACACCAAGTTCACTGCCGTGAAAGAGGCTTCATTTCTACCAGGCACATCAGCTGTTAAACCTCCAACGATTTTGCCAGTGTTATTCGCCCAGCCCTCATTACGTGTTGCGTGCAGAAAACAAGAGCCAGTCTGAGTGTGACCTGTCCTTCACAATGACCGAAGCACAGCTGGACGAAGGCAACAGAATATCCGAAGACGACTATGTGGCCGTGAAAATTTACACAATCAAGAGAGTAGCAGGCAAAGACCACCAGTGGCAGATATTTTATGCAAATATACGTTAGTACAACTACAACAACTACATTCGATGATACGCTATAATTTACAATACATTAAACATTTGAGAAGCGCAGTAGCTCAGTGACTAGAGCATCGGACTCAATCTAGAGAACCCGTGTTCAAATCTTGTGCTGTCGTGTTGAACCTTAGGCAAATTCGTTCATTCTACATTACTCCAGTTCACTCAGCTGTATGAGAACTATAGACAGTGGTGGATATTTGCATACGAATAGTCTTCACATGTTAACTGCAGCGTGGTTGAATGTTTCCCAGAGAAGTTAAGATGGTGTTCGATTGAACAGGTCTGCCAGGGAGTAAAGTGTAACGTGCACTGAGCAGTCCTAAGGACTGGATACTGCGCTATATAAGAACTTGCCTTTACCTTTACACCCTCGCCCACTACCAACATTTGAATTCACATCTAATCACTTAATGTAATATGTTTCAGGTGGATGGCATCACGGAAGATGGACAAGTAGAAGTCACTTGTTTGAAAGAATACTGATCGTATTTAGTGGAGAGGAGGAGTCAGAAGAGCCCATTTAAGTGGACGGGTTTGAGTAGTCAGAAGAGCCCATTTAAGTGGATGGATGTGAGGAGTCAGAAGGGCCCATAGACAATGTGCTAAAGATACTCCCACCAGTGTTTTAAACTCAAAACGAGGATATCTGCAAGTTCTCCCAGAAGAAGTTCATATTTTCACAAATGCGTCAACAGTTAATGACAAATGAGATGACTCACTAATGCGTTGCTGCTAACCATGACAATCAGTTGACGTTACTACGCCTTGCATTGTTCAAATTGTTCAATTTGTATCTACGATGCCCTTTGGATATTATAAAGTGATCGTGTTACCATTGGTATAATGTTGCCTTTTCATCATAGCTTACCAATACATGCAAACACCACTCCGTTTGACAACATACGGCTCCATTTACAGTGCTATTTTTAACCCCCTCCCACGCAACAGAACAAATATTTACACTCTGCTGCGTATGGCAATCGATTACGATGCTACATCAGCCTAATATGCAAAAAAAAGAAAAAAAAATATCGCAACACTTTGACATTTTAGAAAATTGAATAGCCAAAATAACACTTTTCTAGACAATTATATATATATAAATAAAACTGTTTGTCTAAATACCGTGTGTTGCTTCATTTTATATTTTTAATAGATACACATCTTTGTATATTTCAAGCACCCGCACTGACAAATGTATGCATGTTTCACTGCACAAATCACCTCCATACTGCTCTACCATTCCAGCGGGACTTCCGTCACAAAAGCTACTAAAATTTTAGTGATGTTGTTCTATTGCATCTCATTCCTGAGTAAATTTGAACTGTTGTACAGTTATTTCAAAGACCATGAACAGCTCTTTAATTTAGCGAAACAATATTTCAATTTGGTCCCAAAAAAATGGGGAAAAATCAGAGGTGAAAAACGTGACTTCCGTGACAGCTACTATTCCAAATATATAGACTTGAGTACATGTTTCATCCATTTCGTAGCCTTCTAAGAGAGATACACCATTTTATTTCACATAATTGGCTTCATGGAGGTTTGAAGATTCCTAAATAAGGCAAGCTATCAGGAATCAGTCATTTTCTGTTTTTAGAGTGTTGTATGCGCGTGACTTCCGTGATAGAACTACTGTGACTTCCGTGACGAGTAGCTCGACCAGTATAAAAGAATATTCAAAAGGTGCTAAATTCTTATTATTTACTTTAATAAAACCTCAAAACATAAAGCACAATAAACACATCAAGTCCAAAGTACCATTTGATGATAAAGGTTTCTCAAAATATTCTTATTTCCAAATCCGGTATATATATGAAGTAAATGAACCATAAAATGTTGCATGAATTACAGTTCAAAGTATGGTGTAATCTCATTTATTCTTGCGTGTACTTTAAATAAACCATTTTGATCTCTGGTTTGCTCAAAGCTAGTTTTTTCCTGGCTTCCTACTGTGTAGAGCAGAAAAGGTTGACCCCTATTATTATTAAATATAATGTATTAACTATATCCGGGGTTGGTAATACCCATATATGATATCCTTGATGGGATGCCAGTTGTAGAGATTACCACTTCTGTTCAGGAAATTCAGACAAACATCATTATTATTTAGCTGTCGCACCTAGAAGGAAAATCAACTTATTACAAGAACTGCACATTAACTAAATCTATAATAGTACATGTTAATAACACGCACAATGTAGTGAGTGTTATGATATTATATATTCAGTGAATAAATAATAAATAAATAAATAAAAGTACTTATATAGCGCCCAATCAATTAAAATTGCCCTCGGGCGCTTTACATACATGCACACGTATATAATAGTATATTACATAAAAAGAAATGCTAATTAAGAAATAAATATGTAAAAAATATAACATTAACTTAAATATAGTTACTAAAATAGAGAGATCATTAAAAAAGCGTTTACATAAATTAAGACATTTATAAAAACTACTAGAAATACATTCATTTATACAAGAAGAATAAACATAAATATGTTAAGAAACTAATAAAAACAAAAAATACATTTATCAATAGAAAGTACATAAAATGTCCTAGTCGGTGATTTATAAAAACGCTTGTTTAAATAGGTGAGTCTTCAAAAGTATTTTAAACACTTGTAATGATGTTGCTGTCCTGTAAAGTACATTGTATTACATAATTTAAGGTTTGAGAAGTTTTCTCTTCCTACATTTTCTTGATTTATTTGCTTCATTCTACACAAGTTCTGGCTCTTCTTCTTTTATTCACTTAAAACATCTCAATATTTGCTTTTCTTTAATTATTTTGTCCATCTCCTGCTGCTAACTTTGTATTCGGGAGATGCCCCACTTGATTGTATTTTCTCTCTGAGTGAGTGGTATCCTGGCTCAAGAGTATTAACTTAAGGAACATAATATCACTGTAATAACAAAATATGGTGTTGTTTTAAAAGCACAAAGTCCATCATTTGTATGATCATACATACTTAACCAAGTTTATGTGTTACTTTTATGGTGTGACTTCCATGGCAAATCAGCATGACTTCTGTAACAGACTTTGACGTGCATTTATTCACTACAAAAATACACTTAATTATACATCAGGCATGTCTCAGTTACTCTAAATGTAGGAGATTCATAAACATATCAAACATTTCTACATTGTGTATTTCCTACTAAATAAAAACAAAACATTTTGTGGCATGATTTCCATGACAAATCATTGTGACTTCCGTGCCAGACTTTGAGGTAGATTTCCTAACTACATTAAAGCACTTACATTATACATTAGGCCAGCCATAGTTAGTTTAGTACTAGGAGATTTATAAACATAAAGGATTTTTTTTCTAAATTATATATTTCCCTGGAAATAAAACAAAATATTAATTTTGGTGACTTCCGTGACATCAAAATGAGGTAGATCTTCTCAGCACAAGAAACTTTGAGCATCTGTCAAACCAAATGCACTTTGCTGTAGTAGTGTTGCCAATTGGCAATTTTTAGCTGCCATTTTCAGCCTGGCCAGATGAAGCTATCCACAGACAATTCACTAACCAAAAAACTATGTGCATTTGTTATATTTGAAGGCATTCGGAGGGGTGTGTCGTCTTGGACCAAGGTCCATCGGATATTTTGTATTTATTACCCCCAAATATACATCTTTGTAAAAAGTTCCAGTTTTCAACTCCTGGTGACATTTGAAAAAATTTGTATGATGTATACATTAGCTTGGAATGGCTGTGCTATGAACTGTCCCAGAACATGGCTGCCATCTGTTACAAAACATGGCCTACCCTTCAACGGTCACATCATATTAAACAACTTGGCCAGCAAAATGCATGATATTATAAGTGAGCCATTGCCTGTGGCTGCACATTAAAACGGCATGCCTTTCCTTGTTATCAGGTACCTCATACATAGAATGAGTAGATGGATAAATTATGGCATCACATTTGTCGTCTGAACCTGTGACAGATGTTCGATATGCAGCGACTGTACAGATTTAGTATCAGATCATCATGAATTTATAATATGAACAACACGCTTAAAATGTGATAAGCCAATGTGGGCGTCACACGATCGTTTGTCAATGCATTGTTAACTTCAAAGGTGTTGGTGATCATTAAATTACTGCCCACTGCCAGCCATGGTGTACTTACTGAACTACTGCCCACTGCCAGCCATGGTGTACTTACTGAACTACTGCCCACTGCCAGCCATGGTGTACTTACTGAACTACTGCCCACTGCCAGCCATGGTGTACTTACTGAACTACTGCCCACTGCCAGCCATGGTGTACTTACTGAACTACTGCCCACTGCCAGCCATGGTGTACTTACTGAACTACTGCCCACTGCCAGCCATGGTGTACTTACTGAACTACTGCCCACTGCCAGCCATGGTGTACTTACTGAACTACTGCCCACTGCCAGCCATGGTGTACTTACTGAACTACTGCCCACTGCCAGCCATGGTGTACTTACTGAACTACTGCCCACTGCCAGCCATGGTGTACTTACTGAACTACTGCCCACTGCCAGCCATGGTGTACTTACTGAACTACTGCCCACTGCCAGCCATGGTGTACTTACTGAACTACTGCCCACTGCCAGCCATGGTGTACTTACTGAACTACTGCCCACTGCCAGCCATGGTGTACTTACTGAACTACTGCCCACTGCCAGCCATGGTGTACTTACTGAACTACTGCCCACTGCCAGCCATGGTGTACTTACTGAACTACTGCCCACTGCCAGCCATGGTGTACTTACTGAACTACTGCCCACTGCCAGCCATGGTGTACTTACTGAACTACTGCCCACTGCCAGCCATGGTGTACTTACTGAACTACTGCCCACTGCCAGCCATGGTGTACTTACTGAACTACTGCCCACTGCCAGCCATGGTGTACTTACTGAACTACTGCCCACTGCCAGCCATGGTGTACTTACTGAACTACTGCCCACTGCCAGCCATGGTGTACTTACTGAACTACTGCCCACTGCCAGCCATGGTGTACTTACTGAACTAGTGCAGCATTGCTTCCATGGTGTTTTTATAATCACTCACTACATGCAGTGTGTGTGCACGCACGTCATGCGGAAGACATAACTTTTTTCTATCTGATACATAGGCCAAGATCACAATACCAGTGTAGACAGAAATGAAATCTATAGACTGTTTGCGGCACATTATACCAGTCATGACTACAGATATGCATATTACCAGTAAACCGCATTTGACTGAAGCTTCACATTGCTTTTGTGATGTGATTTTAATATAGACAGACACTCACATCGATTTGGTTGAGATGGTGTAATTATATAAGAATGACGTCACTGCGCCAACACGTTATCTCCTGTAAACAGGATTAGCAAAGTCCCCATCATCTGTTCATTAACAGCTGTACATATCATTGTCACAACTTCCGTCATCTGGATATCCCCTTGTCCTATAGTCATTAACCCTGACCTTGATGTCACAACATGCTATCCTATAAAAGTTGGAGTTTTCTCATAATTTCTCATCATTCTTCCATTGTGTTTCTATGTATGCAGCCAGAATCCGCATGCTGTCACCAGTTTACCTATACATAGAACCTGACCTTTCTCTCTACCGTGGTCCCTGCTAAACCCACCTGCTGTACAACCAATAATCAAACCAAGTAACCCCTGATATTTTTTCTAAATTACAATATATGACACTCAGTAAGCTCACCGAAATACTGAGAAGAGAACCTATCTGTCAGTGTTAACTGATGGCAAAATTCAACATAAATATGTATGGTTGGTAATGTTGTAATCCATCTAGAAAATGCTCAGTGCAATCAATAGAACTGACGTTCGAGCCAACCACTTTGTGTCTGTCTGCGCTGCGTGCGTGCATGAAAAGAGCGATATAATCGCGCAGGTTGATGCAAACCGGAGTGCTGCTTGGGCCTACTGAATCAATGCTAATAGTGATATAAAAAGTGGGTGGCTATACACCGAACCGGAAAAAATTTGAAACCTATACAAGACAAAGAAAGGCGGGGCACTTGTGTCGAATCCGGACCCACCTCGATTTTTTGCTGTTATAACTTGAGTTTTACCTAACTTTGATACCTCAGTGCATGAACATCATTCACCATCAACCCTGGCATATTTACGTTTAAGAATGTTGCGTC
The DNA here is from genome assembly GCA_963995525.1 of Escarpia spicata. NCBI lineage: Eukaryota > Metazoa > Annelida > Polychaeta > Sabellida > Siboglinidae > Escarpia > Escarpia spicata. The sequence goes on from OZ023205.1 coordinate 6,613,238, forward strand.
TTAGCGTACTTTTGAGGCGTAAATAACGTCTCGGTTTGCATCAACATATGCTACTATATCGCTAATTTTATGCGCACGATGCAGTAAAGCACGGCCGCAGCGGTGCAGACTAGCGCAAACTGGGTCACTATTTGGGTCTCAAAAGTGCACTAAGACATTATTAAAAGCTGTAAGGGAAGTAAGCAAACGGGACTTTGGGATTCTTAATGGCAGAATACCTGAATGAGCATTTTATCCGGTGTTTACCAGGGAAGATATTAGTTCACTGCCAGTACCAGAGGCTAAGTTTAAGGGGGCAGAGCACACTATTTACGATAGTTCATTGTAACCCCAGAAATGGTAGCTAAGAAAATAAGGGATATGAAGGATAATAAATCACCTCGAGTGGATGGGATTCCGCCCAAACTACTATTGGAAATTGTAGAACAAATTAGCATAACGCTTGAAACAGTTTTCGATTTGTCATTAGAAGAGTGGTTCCTTTAGAATGGAAAGAAGCAAATATTATACCGTTATTTAAAAAAGGTTTGAGAAACAAGTAAGAGAACTATAGACCAGTAAGTTTAACATCAGTGATTTGCAAATTATTAGAAAGACTAATTAAAGATAACATGGTGGATATTTTTGTTAAACATAACGTGATAAACCCATCTCAACATGGGTTTCTAAAAGAGAGATATGCTTAACAAATGTTATATTTTTGGGAAGATATCACTAAGTGGGTAGACGAGGGATCACCAGTAGATATCATGTACCTAGATTTTCAAAAAGCTTTTGACAAAGTGCCACATCAAAGATTACTGCTTAAACTAAAGGCCCATGGCATAGGAAATGGTATAATTAACTGGATAGAAAAATGGTTGATTGTTAGAAGACAAGGGGTAGTAGTTGATGTGGAGGCTTCAAACTGGATTTCAATCAGTTTTGAGTGGGGTATTACAGGGATCAGTATTGGTACCTATATTATTCTTAATATATATATCAACGATTTGGACGATGATATAACATTAACAAGCAAAGTGTTGAAATTTGTGGATGATACAAAAGTGTTTAGAAGAATTAAAAGTGATGGAGATAGACAGTATTTACAAGATGATCTTTACAGGTTGATAAAATGGTCTGAAAAGTGGCAAATGTTGTTCAATTTTGGGAAATGCAAATGCCTCCACACAGGACATGGGAACGAAGATGTAGAATATACAATGGGGGTACTGTACTAAGTACTATTGTAAAAGAAAAGGACTTAAACATTAGTGCTGATATGAAGGTTTCAGTGCAGTGCGGAATTGCAGTTTCAAAGGGAAATAAAATCCTTGGATTAATTAGGCAAAATATAGCGTATAAGAAAAAAGAACTAATTATACTGCTGTACATAATAGTTAGGCCTCATTTACAATATTGTATACAAGCATGGCGGCCATATCGCCAGATGGACATAGACAGACTAGAAAGAGTGAAGAGGAGTGATACCAAAACTGAGGGATCTTAGTGATGAAATACGCCTAAAAGAATGTGGTTTAACAACACTAGAGACCAGGAGATTGGGAGGAGATCAGATAGAAGTGTTTAAAATATTGAATGGTTATGAAAATATTGATAGAAATATTTTGTTCTCAGTTAAGAAATATAGAAGGACCAGAGGACATGAAGTTACATTAATAAAGGAGCAGTGTAGATTAGATATAAGAAAGTTCTCATTTTCACAAAGGACTGTAAATAAATGGAACATATTATCTGCTGACTGTGTGGGTGCTAGTAGCGTGAATGTTTAAAAATAAAATCGACACATACCTCAGAAGGGCGGCATACAAGTAGATAAAAGGGTTGGACTCTCGATAAGCCAAGGGGTTTCGTTGTCCACCTGCCATCTAGAATTATTTCTCTGGGTGGCAATCTTGCTAAATCTTGTTAAGACAAGACGTCAGCGGAGCCTGCCTCTAATGTTATAAAAGCAATTCAATACAATAAACCTTGCACACTGTGTAACTCAAATTACCGTACACAAATGTCAGACAGATTTATAAATTTTATGTAGAAAAGGAAATCAAGTAAAGAAACCAAATATTTCAGAATCACGTGTTTACCAAAATTATCATTAATGGTTAAGGATCAATTGTTAAAAACTTGAATATTGTAATTATTCTGGATTTCACATTTTGATTAACTTTATGCAAATTACAGCTGATATTTCAAAGCAGCTTGGTTTAAAAAAACACAACCCTTAATGATGCACCCTCATTAATATGGACACCTTTGTCCTGAGAGCATAGTTTTCTAGACAAAGTAATCATACAGGGTGAGACAGTGGACCCTCACTAGTAAGGTCACCATTGGAACTAGACAAAAGCAACCTGAATAGCGAAGTGACCATATTAGCTAGACTACTATCTTGGGATGATCTTAATTGCAAGGTGGCTGCATTACTGAGGTGACCGTAAAGCAAGGTTTGACTGAACATAGCAAGGTACATATATTACTGACGTTCAACTTTATGTAACAATGAGAAATTCAGAGAGATTCTGTAATCAAGTTCTATGTGCAGGAGAAATGTGTTCAATGTATCACATACAGTGCCCATAGACCTACATTGTGTCAATCAATACTACTTTATTAATACCAGCCGTTCCGCATTCACTGAATGGCCTCAGTGACACATCGGAGGATCGCTGTTTGCTACAATAAAGTCTAGGGCTTGCTCAGACACTCACAACTGACTGATCCATGATGTGAACTATTGCCTAGCAACAAGGTCCGTCAAGCCATCAGCAATGGATGCCAAACATGTGCATTGTTCAGATATTCTGTCACATATTTTTTTTAAATTCTGGCCCTCTTTTAAACTGTGCTCTCTTTTAAACTGTTTGCATACCATATTACTTAAACGTCATTGGAACTGTTACTCAAAATGTCTAAGCACATGCAACTATGTTTGGCAAAAATAGTTACATATGATCAGTAGTTTGTATACAAAAATCGTTTTCTAGTACATAAAAAGAACTTTGAGTATTTGCTAGCTGTTAACATCACAAAAGCGACAGAATGAACATTTACTGCTAGACACACATGAAAGATGACCACGCAGATATATGATATAAATGTAACTCAGCACAATTACAGAAGACACTCAAACTGCCCCTTTTGAGTTCTGTACACTTCAAAGTCCCTTTTTCGAATAAAAACAACTGCAGATTTTTTAAAGAAGTAATGATCTAAGTTAGTTTCACTAACGAAAGTATGATCAATTGTTAAGAAAACTGGTTCCATTCACCTTTATTCCTTTAACTAGGTTTGTGACACAAACTAGACATCTACAGAATGCCTGCCATGTGTGCAGAGGACAGCCAGAGCTGTCAATCAAACTAGGATAATGTTTTCTACTTTTACATCGCCAGTCTTACCTTCCTGCGGAACTCGGAAGGAATGCCCATGGGCAGCTTAGCCACTGCCCGCATCGCGTCCCGCCACTGGGCGAACGCATCACTGTCTCCTGACAGCGGCTCAATGCTGAACCGGATCTTGGAGTCTACCCCTGAAATGAAGAATGAAGAACTAAACGGCATGCTTCAAGAATATGAAAAACAAAGATCACTTTTTGTAATCAGATTAGAACTGTCCATCTTAGAATCACAAATCATGATTCAAAGTATGCACAGATTTAACTAAAACAGTATATGTTAAATATGCAATTGCATCTAGAAACACGTATATTATTAAATGCTACAAATTTGAGCCACTCTCTCTTCTCTCTTTGTTCTACACCCACTTGTTTTATGTGTGCATGCGTGCGGGTGTTTTGGCATTAAAGACTGACTTGTTTTAAATTTATTATGTGTACACAGTTGTTATTTTTGGAACTGCAACATCATAACTAATCACAGGCATGTCAGTGAATTCTCATAAATATTTATAATTACATTGGTTGGGGGTACCATAAATTAATAATCTTCACATTTCCACTTATCATTTCTAAAAACACTATTGTTTATTTATAAAGTTCTACAAGTACAAGTATACTACTCAGTACATGTCACTAATTGTGTAAGCTAACAAATTAATTATGTTGTGTTTAAATGTGTTTTCTGGAAATAAATGACTGAAATAAAAATGTTACAGCACGCAATGATCTTGGATCATATGACTTTGGTTCCCATTACGAGAATTTGACTCTGAAATTGCAGCTGCATATATATATATATAAATATGCAACTACACATATATATATTAATATATATATACATCTATATATGCAGCTGCACTTCCATAGTGTGTGTATATATATATATATACTATTTAATACTTATATATATATATATATATTATATAAGAACAACATGTGGCTTACTTACACTACACTAGACTCGTAGAGTTGTAGTCAACATAATGATTTATTGATAGAGGCATATTGATAGAAACAGTCAAGCTTAATGCTATCCATGCCACTACACTAATGTGTAAAAGGCTATTAACATTTAAAGCTTGGTTTGTCAATGTCCTTGTTTTGGGATTGTACTACCAATAGGAACATTTTTATAACCTGACCATACCTATTTCTTATCACAACTACTGACGCACTGTATGTAGATCTATCTAACTAACATAGAAAGAGACACGGGTGGACCTCAGTGCCTGGGAGGAGTGTACAAAAGTATGCGTATTTATATAGTTTGTGTGTATGAACATGGATTCAACAAATTGTGGAAAGATTATAGAAAATGCCAGTTACACTTGTACAGCAAGACTGGAACACTTGCATAAACCACTGGCAAATTCTGTTCTGTTTACTACTTATTTATAGCATATATAGGTACCTATCTATGGTAGTTTGTGTATTAGTGGACAATTCTTCTCAACATAAAGCACATACATGCAAATCCTATAGATAAACAAGGTTTAATCAAAACTGTAAACACAGGCTTATATTCAAAGTCTAGTATATGCCATGCCTAGCTCAGGAGTTACTCACAATTAGGGGTAGAATTTCAGCATTTATTTTATTGGACAGCAGGACTAATAGACAAAAGTTTGCTAGTCCATCAAAAGGTTTACTAGTCCTGCAAATATCAAAACATAACACCAATTTAAATCGCAACAACACAACATTATATCAACCACAAAAAAACAGTGTCATGCAAGGCCATGCAACATGCTGATTTGTACTAGACAGCTGGACTAGTTGGTAGGCAGGTTTACTAGTCCGCCATAATCATTACTAGTGTACAGACTGGCGGACTAGTTGGTTGTTCTACCCCTGACAATTCTAAACATTTTTCTATTCATACAGAGTGTACAAAAGGGGAGGGGAGTCAGTTAATTATTAAAATGATTATCACATGAGTTGTGTAAATGTAGTTAATTGAAAATAAAATATAATGATTGTTGTTATTACAAATTATGTTCTTTGCATATGTACCACGTCACAACACTGCTACAACGCAACTACCACCAACTGCTGACACTTACATGGCACAGTCAATTGTATAGCAATAAATACTATAATACATATATATATAATAATTATATATATACATATAATTACACTTATAATTTAATTATTTACTTAACATTTGACATGTTATTGCAGCACGTGCATGATGCGGTTATTTCTAGTTATGTTTGACATGCACTGAAACAATCGCATTCCTTTGTGGGTGCATAATGTTGTGTATCTAACGATGCTGTGTGTTTCCTAAGATTTTGTCAATATGGCTATCATGACTGTGAGTACCAAGTTATCCTGTCCGGGACATGTATTTTTGCCAGTTTTAACAATGTTCCAAATAACCTTGAAAAAGTATGTTTTCGATTGCCAGATTCTTGCCTTTCATTCACTGGAAACAAAAGGCAAGCCACAGCGACATGTATCATTACGTCTAGACTAGTCTATAGTGTGAACTGTAGCCTACTATAGTCACCATGGTCATAATCGCTCAGACTCCATGGTGTGTTCCCTGAATCTCGTACCATCTCTGTATGATTTATGAGAATTGAGCAACACTTTCAAAGGCAGTTTCGTCAACATCATCTGTCTTTCATTGGTTATAACTGCCTGGATTTTTTAATGTTGATAGTGCTCAGTGTTTACGCAAGGCAGTAATTTTTCATACAAAAATTGCAAGTATTTCATTAAAACTAACTTGTCTAACAATTTGTTTGTACAAATTAAATAAATGATAGGATAGGGGGTGCGCGATAGTGTAGTGGTTAGCACATCCGCCTGACATGCCGGCGCCCCAAGTTCAATACCCGGACCGGGCAGGAATGGTATATTTGGTGTAAAAACCTGGCTCTCAACATTGGGGACTGTGTATCCCTCGTGAATCGGAGATCACGTTAATGTCGGTCCCGTCTCAATTTGGGACGTAAAAGAACCACTGAGGACGACAAGCACCCTGGCAGTGACCACACTCAGTGCCAGCATAGAAAGGTCGGCTTGGCGATAATGTTCTGAAAAAGGCTGGCTAGTTGAATGAGACCTCATAAGATCATAACATTGTAACCACAATATATACAGACTAGTCAGTTAATAGAACATTGCCGAGTGCTGGAAACAACTAGGCAACTAGGCAAGGTAGTTACTAATACGTTTTTCACACAAAAATTGATTTTTTTATGAAATATGGCTTAAGGCTTAAGCTACGTTAACGAATAAGCCAGGGGCAGGGTCACGATTGTCGCTGACGCTGTCGGCAGGCACAGTAAATAGTAATATAAAATTTACAAATACAGCCAAAAATATAATAACTAGTATAGCCAATAGCCTAGGCAATAGTGTTTAACCGACCATGTATCTCCAAGAAAAGTGAATGTCAATTGTATGACTAATTATACCTTTTGTAGTGGTCTTCAAGCCATTCGACTTCGATATGTTCGGATGCATAGGCATAACTGGGATCGCGTGAATGACAGGCCCGCTCATAGTCACGACACAAGACGTCCGTCTGGCTCTATCGCAAGACGGAGACTGCGTCGTCACACGAGATACGGAGACAGCGATGACGCCCAACGCCAGGTCAAGACAAAGACACAGCCTCAATCAATCGCTAATAACGGCCATTCCCGGATATACTCCCCAAATAGAACGCAATATAGGTTTCGTGATGTGCGTTAATAATATTGATGTCGAACTCTGTATCGATGCGATGATTTCACTGCCTCGATGGTCTGACGAACGGCATCCGTTTTCAGCGTACGTCGCTCAGTCCATATATGGCAGATATGATGTTCCAAGAAGTCCATTCATTAAACGAATCGTCACTGCAGATTGGCTCGGTGGAATGACGTAGACATTCGTTTTTCTTCAGCGACCACGACTCGACGACAAGATTTCATGCGAATCAGCACGGCGCGGTTCAGTTGTGACTTGCCGATATCTTTGCAAAACGAATCGCCCGAAATCGCATACTAACAAGCGACTGTTGCTGTAATACAAAAACGAACGCGTGCGTAAACAACCGTGAACGTTAACTGAAAAATAACGCTACTACAAACAGAAAATCTCAGCGACGCTATAACGCACGAACTACGCAAGAATTATTATAATCAGCGACAGTTGTCAATGAACGCCACGATATCACCAGTGCGCGTGCGCCATAAATTACGGAGGACGCCAGTATTATGTCGACGGGGAATGGTGGTTTCGTTCCTGTGCTAAATAATACACGATTACCATTTACAAGACAACAACAGCATTACTTTGGCTAAAACGTGTACGGACATGAAATAATGTCGACAACTTGATGCATGTATAGCTATATACAAAAACAGCTTAGCGTATTATCGACGGAAACAACATCCCCGTGGCTGTAGTGTAGTCACAGTAGCAAGACGTTTTGACGAATCAGCACGCGTGTGAATGTGACGAAAATATTGGTCCACAAATCTAGTGAATAATTGATAAACAATACGGGCACCTACCACATAGTAAGGAAACTTTAAATTTTCAAGAAAGCAGGAAAAAAACCGAAAAAAAGTTGTAACAAAACGAAAACAACCCCAACAACATCAGGAAAGTGTTCCTCACACCTGACATGACCCCAAAGAGGAAAGAGAAAGAGAGAAAGACAAGGCTCTCCAGGCAGAACTAACTGAAAAAAACACTGAATCTGGGGAAAACAGGTATATGATAAAAAACGGGAAAATAGTGCAGAAGAGGGTACGCCCTCAAGAAACCCCTCCAAGGCAGTGAGCCACCCAAACCTGACAACGAACAATGTAAATAATCAAGCACAAGCACAATGTTTCATGTTTAAGTGTTATCAAGCAAATGCACAAAGTATAAAAAACAAGTTCCACGAGTTCCAAGCACAAATTCAGAGTTGTGAACCGAAAATCATAGGAATCACGGAAACATGGTGCAATCCAGATATAGGTGACTGTGAGATAAATCTGGGCGTCTACAATATATTCAGAAATGACAGAAGGGAATCTATTGGTGGCGGAGTACTAATGTGTATACACAAAAGACCTACCAGCTATGCCCTGCCAAGAAATGAACGACCTGGAAATAGAAGACTCAATGTGGGTGTCAGTTAAGCTAAACGACAAAGACCAGCTTTTAGCAGGAATTGTGTACAGGACACAGAAGTCAACTGACGAGAACAACACCAGAATAATAGACGCAATAAAATATTAGCAAGAAATGCATGGATACTCACACATTCTGTTGATGGGAGACTTCAACTTTCCAGAGATTAAATGGGAAGACCACCTGGTGAGTAGGAGTGAATACTCCACAGCAGCCAAGTTTTTTGATGCAATGCATGACGCCTACCTGACTCAACACATTATCAAACCGACCAGACAGAGACCGGGCCAACAACCTTCTACACTTGATCTGGTGTTTTCGAATGAACAATATATGGTTGACAATGTCACTCATCTACCAGCAATGGGGTGTAGCGACCGTGAGTCCTTACTGTGGACCTACATATGCTATGCAGAAGCACCAGCCAACAACAGACTAAGTGGATCGAGAAACTACCCCAAAGGCAACTATGAAGCAATCAATGAATCCCTGAGCAAGACTGACTGGGAGAGCAAGTTTCAGGGAAACAGTGTAAACACTAATTGGGCTAAACTCAAGAAGGAGATCTCAAAGGCAGTGAGAGAAAATGTCCCTCTCAGGAAACCAAAACGCAAGATGGCTAACAAACCTCCATGGTGGAGTAAACAAATGCTAAGAACAGTGAAGAGAAAGTATGACTTATACAAACGCTACAAAAGTTCGGGGCTGGATAGAGACTATACTGCATATGTCAAACAGAGAAATGAGGCAAACGCCAAAATTGGACAGGAACAGAAAGACTACGAGGAGAAACTAATCAACAATTTCAAGTAGGAACCAAAGAAATTCTACGGTTACCTAAGGTAAAGGTAACAGTAAGCCAGCTGGAGAAAGAAGAAGGCAGAATAACAGAAAATGACCAGGAAAAAGCAAATGTACTGGGTGACTTTTTGAAGTCGGTGTTTGTAAATGAGGATAAGTCTGCCATCCCAGAATTTCATCAAAGAACGAACGAGTGTGTAGCCGACTTCATATTTACAGAAGAGACTGTACGCAAGAAACTACAAAGTATCCATCCCAACAAGGCGCCAGGTCCAGACGGGTTGCACCCATGGGTACTGAAAGAGTGCAGCAAAACCCTTGCTAAGCCGATGTACTGGATATTTCGCCAATCATTAGACACTGGTCTAATCCCTACAGACTGGAAACAAGCCCTAGTCACACCAATTTTCAAGAAGGGGTCTAAAGAGAAGGCAGGAAACTACCGTCCAATCAGCCTAACATCCATACCCTGCAAGATTCTGGAAGCACTGATCAGAGAGAGCATGATCAAGTTTCTCAATGAACACGGCATCATCAACGATAACCAGCATGGGTTTCTGGAAGGCAAGTCCTGTTTGACCAACTTACTAGAAACCTTTGAGGAATGGACATGAACACTGGACAAAGGATACGGTCTGGACGTCATATACCTGGACTACAAGAAAGCATTCGACACAGTTTCTCACAGACTGGTAAACTGGTAAAGAAGCTAGAAGCTTACAGCATCCGAGGCAAAGTGGTTCAATGGCTGAAAACTTTCCTGACTAATAGAACTCGGCAAGTGGTAATCAACGGATCTAAGTCAGAGTGGGCCCCCGTCATCAGTGGAGTTCCCCAGAGATCTGTCATAGGACCGCTTCTGTTTATCCTCTACGTGAATGACATCCCAGACCTGGTCCGCTGCAGCATTAAGATGTTTGCCGATGACACGAAGCTATACGCAACAATCTGTAACCAGGAAGACCAAGACCAACTGCAAACTGACATTGACACCCTCGAAGATTGGAGTAAAGAATGGTTGCTACAATTCAACCCCGAGAAATGCAAGTTAATGAAAGTGGGGAAATCGCCACACAAAACGTACACTATGACACACAAGACTGGAGCCACAGTGAACCTCGAGATAACAAACGAAGAAAAGGACGTTGGGGTGTGGGTGACAACCAACCTAAAACCAACTGTGCAATGCCAGAAAGCAGCAAAGAAAGCCATGCAAGCTCTTGGCATGGTAAAGAGAAGTTTTAAGCACGACCAAGAAATCATTTGTGACACTACCGGGCATATGTCCATCCACACCTCGAATTTTGTGTACAAGCATGGTGCCCTTATCTGGCAAAGGACATTGACATTCTCGAAAAGGTACAGCGAAGAGCAACCAAGCTGGTTACCAGCATAGCAAAGCTCACATACGAACAACGATTACAACAACTGAAACTATACTCGTTGTATTACCGATGTCAGAGAGGCGACCTTATTGAGACATACAAAATACTTGACGGAATCGACAAAGTTGAAGCTCGTCACTTCTTCCAGGAGAGGGACAGTACAGCAACACGAGGACACACGAGAAGGCTTTTCAAGCAAAGAACAAGACTGCTGGTCAGACAGAATTACTTCTCAGTTAGAGCCGTGCATCAGTGGAACAGGCTTCCACAACATGTGGTAGATGCCAAGACCGTCACACAGTTTAAGGCCAGACTCGACAAGCACTGGAATAGCCTAGGATGTGGGCACCAACAAAGGCCAATGGCTTAAATCAGCCCATTAACCTGTAAGTGTAAGTGAATTGAGCCTGAGGGGCTCCCGTGCATATGTTGCATATTTGACATTGTAAAACAATGTCAACGTCAACATAAAAATTACAAATTAAACCTAATCATAACGATCTCATTATAATCCATCATAAAGACATAAGTTATAACACAACATTTATTTATTATCCGAACATAAAACGTTCCTGAACTAAAAGTTGCACCAGTGCAATAAAATATCACATTATGACAGCCTAAACTATCACAGATGTGTCACAGGAAGTGCATTGGCGTCAGAATGTAGTTATTATTGAGGTGGCTGAGCCCTGAGCTTCAGTTCAGCACTCCTCCGTTGTCGCTGATTTTTTGTGTCGACATTCATAAATTTTCAAGCTCACCAACAACCTAAATATGCACCCCCCGAGGCTCAACAAAAAGACCTAATTTCAGGCTCTCAAGGCCCTCCCGAGGCTCACCAAAAAAACACCTTCATGCTCACCAAAAACATCCTATTTAATTCAAAAATGCACCCACTTCTATACATATTGGGGCTAGTCCTATCTCCAGCCCCTCATCAAACAATTTCCACCCTCAAAATGTACACCCTCTCCCTAAATATTGGCAGGCCAATCCTATTCTTCAAAATTATTGGAGGGTGAGCCCCCAAGCTCCCCCGGTTCCGATGCCTATTATATAATATCCAGGTATTAACAACACAAGAACAATCGGACAGGAAATTCCAAATCAAAAGAAAGGACGCTTATTACTTAACCCTAGAACATAAAACAGAACAGAGCTGCATACAAAATGAATGTAGAAAGGATTTCAGTGGCACCATCTAGTGAACATTTGGTGACTTCCATTAACCAGAATTGTATTGCCATCTATCGAACACAACAGTAAACTCTTGCATATAGAGGCGTCACAGTGGAGCATTTGCTGTTGTTGCCATCTTGTCTGTTGTCCTTTCCACTGGGCAATGAAAGTGCATTGTTACCAGCTTTATGCACTGGTGCCAAAGAGTCACTGAGTGGTCAAGCAAATGGGAATACCTGGGGTACTGACATTTACAGGGTATATGCTATCCCAATGTCTGAAATTTATATACAAAAAATTTATATTGCATATATACCCTATGTTAGCTTAGGATGCAATGGGTATAAATGCACCCTCCTCCACCCCCACCATTGCGGCAAGAGTTCTGCTTGAAAAGATAAGTTGGGAGTTTTTTGTGAGCCTCAACGGTGTATGCAGTCGGAGGTTTTGGCGAGCCCGAAGGGGTGCAGCTGGAGGTCTCAAGGAGGTGCAGTTGGAGGTCTCAAGGAGGTGCAGCTGGAGGTCTCAAGGAGGTGCAGTGGGAGGTCTTTGGCCAGCTTGCAGATGCAGATAAAAAATCACACCTCAAATCAACCATGTTACGGGTCAGCACCCAATACATGTAAAAAATTAACCCCCAAATCTGCAGACATTTTTAGAATCCTAGCCCTAGGAGAAAAAGATAGTATTAGACCTGTTAGTTCCCAGATCTGGAAGAGTTTGGTAATTTAGCGTTATTTCCAGATAATTTGATTGTGTCATGTGTGTAGTATTCTAAATCAGAAAAAACTGTTTCCCCCACATACTCGATGAACATCATTAATGGAGTTACTTGTACAAATATGACAGGGTGTGGTTACAACCGAGTGCAGTGTCTCCATCTACTGAACATGTTGAATTACGGTTCATCCACGAGTGGCGCCACCTACCGAGCACCACACGAAACTCGTGCATCTACAGCAACAGGTGCAACTGTGGTGCAATTTAAGGCTATTTATTGTGTTGTTGTTGACATTAAGTCTGTCGCCTTTTCTACCCGGTCTGATATAATCATGCCTGCTGCCTACAGTGTTGTTCGCTCCAACATGCTGTGACAAATAAAGTGTGTTGTTACAAGTTTAATGCACAAGTTTGTGTGTTGATAAGGGTCACCCAGGGGTCAAACACACAGTCCCCAAATTAGAGACGAACTTTTATACTGGGTTTGCTATGTCACCCCCAAACACTTCACACTTCATTTCATAGATCAAAATATGCAGATATTGCTAGAAAAATATTATGCCCCCAATATATTCAAAACTGAAAACAAACATGTTGTCTACGATGGAAAACACCTTTACTGGCTTTAGGCTTTACAGAGGGTTCAAATGATTGCCTTATTTCTGAAGTTTGAAGAAAATGCTATAAACATCTTCATAATAATTCAATATTTTATTACACTGATTTACATTCCTCTTTATCTGCTAGTCACAGCTAGTGCCCTAGTATAGTCAACCCACATGCCATCTGTTAAGGGGGCGGAATCAGACTATTTAAGACATTTAATTGTAACCCCGGAAATGGTAGCTACAAAAAATAAGGGCTATGGAGGATAATAAATCACCTGGAGTGGATGGGATTCCGCCCAAACTACTATTGGAAATTGTAGAACAAATTAGCATACTGCTTGCAACAATTTTCAATTTGTCATTAGAAGAGGGAGTGTTTCCTTTAGACTGAAGAGAAGCAAACATATCGTTATTTAAAAAAATTGAGTGAGTGAGTTTAACATTGATGATTTGCAAATTATTAGAAAGACTAATTAAAGATCACATGGTGGAATTTCTTGTTAAACATAACTTAATAAAATATTACGATAAAAAACATGGTGAATAAGACAGATAAGACGATGACTGTGATACAAAGACTGAGATGAAGACTAAGAAGGAGAAAACAGACATGAAGATGACTTGGATGAGATGGAGGAAACTCAGAGATGTAGTCGTATAAGTTTGTAAACTTTCAAAATATGCTAAGCATTATGTTGGGGGTCAGGGTGGTTTGGGGGACGGGGGGTTTGGTCGTCACCACGTATCACGGGGGAAATAAATTGCCAGTGGTGCCACCTAGTGTGTGAAACATGTTAATTAATGCAATTTGATGCTAATAACCATTTTTAATAATAAAAATAACACATATCACAGCACTTATTAGTGGGGGTGGTTTCGACCAAACCATAATGTTGCGTTGAACTTTTTGAACTTAGGAGGTCACACCTAAGATTAAAGAGACAGATCTATAGATTGAGGAACTCGGAGATAACAAAAATTGAGATTAATAGATCACACGTTGTTAGGGAGAATGAGATGAAAGGACATTGATGGACACCTACGTCGTTTCGGGGATGATGCTTGCAAGATAGCGGTGATAACTTCACAGTGCCTCTTGATTCTCGCGAGCAGTCGATCTCGACTCTTCAACTGCCGAATGAGTCGGGCAGAGATCTGTGTGACTCGGTGTTGCATGTCGGACGTCAGTTTTCTCAGTTCATCAACATCTGTGAAACATCACGTACAATTCACATAATAAATTCCAAGTCCAATCTTATTTACCTGACTCGTAGTATGTATTACATTGCATGTAACACAAAACATGACTTGTGTCTATGCAAAGATAACAGACTCTGATTACCTATGTTATAAACAATACAGTCTTCTGTCTGTTTGTCGGTGGACCCATATATCTGTTAGTTTTGGATGTATGTATGTGATCTAGCAGGTCCATTAGGGTGGTTAAAAGATTTAGATTTTTGCGAAATTCGTCCAGATGTAGGGATCATGGTGTATCAAAATTTCAAAAGGCTGTACGTGGAGTTCCAGTGGCAGAATTTTATGTTTTTCTATAAAATTATAATTGTAAAGATAATAATGCCAACTACAAATATGTCACTTGATGTATGCAGAAATTTTGATTATTTTTTGTTATTGATATTTGAAAATCCTGAATGTGTAACAGTGCATCAGCTCTGCCTGTCATTGATCATATCAGCAATGTATCTTTCAGTATTTTGTTTAGACAGAGGCCAAGGTTGTCCTTATAAACTAGACCAGTGTGGGTAGGCAGCAAAAATTTCGGATGGGCTCAATTTAAGTATATTATAATACAATATGGTTCTCAGTCTATTTTCTGTCTACATGTATGTACCAATATCTCCGTTAGTTTTGCATGTATGCAGAGATATAGCAAAAAAAGCTACTCAAGTAAAAGTACTTTTTTGAAAAATGTACTTGAAGTACAAGTAAAAAGTAAACAAATGTACTTGAAGTAAATGCAAAAGTATTGTTCTAAAAAAACTTTTCACATGGTCACCCACTGCAAACAAACAAGTAAATTCAGTAGTGTGCAAAACAAACACAGGACAGGATCCTCAGCAGGATACCCAGACAGGCTCCTCAAACAAAAACGCCCTGAGGAACTTGGGCATCTATTTATAGATATATGCTGGTGGAAACCAGTTCCGGGCCATTATCGTTCGTTACTAATATTTTTGGAGCTCAAAATTTTTATCGCATAAATTTTACATTTATGAAAAGTACACACATTTGTACTTCGTTACAAGTAAAAGTACTCCTAACAAAAATTACTTCGTTACTCACGAAAAGTAAACTTTTCTACTCAAGTACAGTAACGATGTACTTGTACTTCGATACGTCCCAGCTCTGCATGTATGGGGCTGACATTTTGCTTGTGATCTAGCGGGCCGGCCCATTGGAGTGTTTCATAGGCTGAGATTTTTTTGAAATTCATCCGTGTTGTGGGGATCTTGGAGGTCACAATTTTAAATTGGCACTTATTTCCATAGGTTTTCCATGTATGGGCTGACATTTTGTGTGTGACCTAGCGGGCCCATTGGACTGACATTTTGTGTGTGACCTAGCGGGCCCATTGGGCTGCCATTGTGTGTGTGACCTAGCGGGCCAATTGGGCTGACATTTTGTGTGTGACCTAGCGGGCCCATTGGGCTGACATTTTGTGTGTGACCTAGCGGGCCCATTAGGGTGTTTCGTAGACATAGATTTTTTCTAAATTGGTCTGGGGCAGTGGAGATCTCGGGGGTCACATATATATGACTGCATTTTTCCCTTAGCAATGTTGGGTAACTTGGCTAGTGAATAATAAAACATGAAGTATAACATTTGGAAAACAACACAATATTCCAGACTTCCTACAACAGTTAACGACTTTTAACAATTACATTTTAAAGGTAGTTCTGTTCAGTGTAAATAAAAATCAACATCATTGTTAAAGATAATGGTTCGGCTATTTCTGGGAACCCTGTAACAAAAGAGGTGGAGCTTGTAAATGTCGTCGCCTGTCAATCAAAATCAACATGGCTTCTGAGGAAAGCTATCGTCTATCAACAGAGATGTTATATCACAAACTGTCATAAATTATTGTCATTGTGTTTGTGAAATTAACCTTGCTTTAGATTGTGTTTTTGCGCACACATCATTTTCTGCCCCGCCTCAGTGTGTGCTTTTATTGTGTAATCTATGATATTTCCTGGTATATATCTTGACGCCACGCTGTACAACAAACAGATATTGTATCCACATCACTGATGAATCAATAGAGACATCTGTTGTAATAATGGTGGGGGGATGTGTTTAAACGCAATCGTTATGGTATGGCAGCAGGCTGTAATTTATTCAAAATATAAAATGCTCGTAAATTCTAGCCATGTTATTAAAAAAAATTGTAAATGGATCCATTTATATTTGTTGTTAAATCAAATGGAGCATATGGTAAGTTGCAACATGAACAATTATTTTATATATTATTATTAATGTTACATAAAACCAAAACAGGTCATTAAAGGTAAACCATCTGGTAGTTTTTATCATGTCATACAACATATATATATATTCTGATATCTTGACTGCCTAAATTAAATATAAACTCATGCAATCATGTGATGGGCATATTAATAACAACCATACAATTGTCTTCCCTTCCACTTGCAATGTAAATAAGACATTTAGACTACCAAATCAAACAGATGATGCAAACATTCAAATTAAACAGATGATGCATCAATGAAAACACATTTGTGCCGTTCAGATGTTAAAATGGAAACAGTTAAAATACTTTATAACGTGGTTTTACAAAATAAACATCCAGCCGTCGTTGCTTTAACAGATCAATAATGCCACATAAAATGTTGACAATCTAGTCTGCTGCATGACATTTTTCCTAAAATGAGCAATACAAAATCCAGCTGTACAAATATGAAGTAACTAATATGTTACGAAAAAAACAAAAAAGGGCATTAGCAAATGATGTGTTGAATAATTGATGCTCCACACACTCCAACAGTGTTGTGTATTGCCCCGCTACAACACTGGCTCTGTTATTGCTTTTTATCATTTGGCTGCACTATGCTTTCACAATAATTGCAACATTCAGGTTTTTATTTCATAAATTACGTATGCCTTTTAAAAACTTATAAAAAGGTCACAAACCTCACCGTAGACGGTCCTAAGTTATAGACCTACCTTTCGTTAAGTGTGTTTAATGAAAAGATTTGCCATTAGCGTGTCAGAAATGGGGAATGAACGGAACGTGATTGATAGGGTTTAGCATAACCAGCTTTCACAAGCGGTACAGACAATGGCACTGTTTGTCTGGTGGATGGCACATTTGGTAGACCTATTGCACACAGCTTTAAACTATTCCAGCACATAATTGATGGCTGCTGGAGGCATCACATGATAGCTGTTTACGCTTCATCATTTTCAAGCACTAAGCTCACCCTTGCAAGCCAGGGGTGGTAGTCGACTACACTACAGGCATGCAACATATACAATTCTGTTAAATCAGTTGTACTTTGGTCTAGAAACTGAATCTACCGGTTCAGACGAATCATGGCAAATGCCTGTGCCCCACATGAAAGGATATCTCCAGGAAATCCCAATATCGTTATAATCCAACCATTCTCGTGAGCCAGAGGCAGTGGACTTTTTAATAATAACTTCTTAACTTAACAGTTATTTGTTTATGTATATTGACTTTCACATTCACTACAGCTTCTTTATCCAGTCTACATTTACCAATGCCAAGCAATCATAGGAATCATATGATGGCACAGTATTAACACCCATAACAACTATGTTCCCCCAACATGCAATGGAAACATAATATTCACCATGAATTACTCCAATTTAACAGGAAAAACACATTTTAATGGGATTTTTAAACACATTTTCGTGGCCAGGAAGTTATTTGATGGATATAATTGATACTCTAAAACATGATTTTATGATAAAAACGATCAGACTTTTGCATTTAATACAGCACAGCTGAATACTTCACGGAAGTCAAGAAAGCTGTCCGTTCATTCAGCTCTATCACTGACTGCTTGAGGATTGCGGTAATAAAGACCAAAAAAAATTACCCAAGCTTCAACGGAAGATGTTGAACTGTGGTTGAGGTGTTGAGCATGCCAGGTCAGCCCCAAATAGGACAGCCAAGTAAATTGCCTTATCCACTGAATGTGCAGTGTGAACGGAATAGCAAATGGATAGACAAACTATTCATTGCTATTTTTTTGAAGTGACACCCCTCTATGCTGATGGTGGAGTTTGTAATCCGACGGAGAACTTAGCCTGTTTCCTGGCAGTCAACATTCTGCTGCATTGTCAGATAGGTTTACATGGCACAAGCCTGGAGCAGGCATGGTGCAGTGGACAGATTAAAAACTGAGGAGCTGACATTAAAAACAGAACATGTTCACCGAATGTGCACTGCCGTGTTACTGAAAATGTGCACTGACATTTTAAGATATTGTGATCCATGCGATAAGGTTTGAATATTATCCCTGTTATTATTATTATTAAAGGGCCATCATCAATTTGATGTTTTCGTTCATTTTGTTTCAGGTTCATTTCATGAATAATTAAACCTATGTAATATCCACAGCAACTTGATAGTTAATACAAACATGCTACTTTGTTTTAGTGAAATCACAAGAAAAAGATCAAACAAATGATGCATGCGTCGTCAATATTTTCTGAAAAATATCAAAAAAGAACTTGCTCTACAATAATACGCCACACATGTATACTGCCATTCACACTTCGATTAGTTATCCCAGGTAACTGGTCTAATAATCAAAGTTAATGATTTTATAGTATTTTAAACCGACTCTTACTTAAATGATTTACATACTACAAATTTGAACATGAATGAACCTGGTTTGTTTAAATCAACTGAGGATGTGGTCTGAAGGCCTGCAACAGCTTGCTTAGAGCTGCAATATGTCAATTTGTTAATCTGCTACATCTGTCATGTGAGTCCAAGCAAGATCCATAAATTCCCACATTGCATTGCATATTTTGCCACGACATTTCTACATGACAACTGTTCACAGAAATTACAATTTCATATGAATAATCTAATGTAAATGTCTTGTTTTACAGTCACCAGTATACTAAATTACTATTAATAATAAATGTAGGTTTTTTATTTAAGAGAATAATTGTCGAGCACTATTCATTTAAATGTTCCTTCATATTTAAATGTTTCTACTAGTCACTTTTCAGACATATTTTGTAAAACAAATAACCAATATACCTGTAGTATCACCAATTATATTTTTTGTTAGTTTTGGTGAAATCATGTAATTATTTCTGAACGGATCTGGATAACACATTAATCATTATATGTAATATCTATCTATATTATATTCTTCAGTTGAATCTTGTTAATCCAGAAACCTTGGCATCCTGTCATCATTTCAAGGGAATTCATGCAATTCCCAGGCTTGAGAGATTTAACTCTATCATGATATGCTTACGTGACTTGTTGCATGCCTGTTTTTTTAGTTATCTGCCGCTTCCCGTAAATGTCATCTATTTTGGTAGGCTGAGTGAAAATAACAATCATTTCAGTGGAAAGCAAAGAGAATCCACCTTTCAGTATGCATAGCTGCTAGTCTGAACATTAAAACTACTACTAAAAGGTGTCCCCTATCCAGACATGGTGGAGCATCAGTACACACAACACACATGGAGCGACTATCGCAAAATTGCTTCGCATCGTGACAAAATGTTCACAACAAAAAGCCGAGATGATGCAGTAGATGACTCACGCCTGGAGAGAAGGCTGGCTCCGGGCATAATGGATCGCTGTAATTGGCGTGATGCTAGTACGGCCATCAGGGCATTCAGAAGGGAAATAATACCAATGTAGCACTGACAAGTGTGGATTACATTCATAGGAAACAGGGACAAATCATACAACAAGTTAACACAGTAATCAGCCTCGGGGTTTGAACTGCAAAGGCGAATGCGAAGTTGGGTCAGCTTTTTCATGAATAGTGTCAATCAAAGTCCATGAATTTGTCAATTATGATCTGCTGCTTGCAATGCCTTAATTGGTTACAGCAGATATTAAATGGTTGTGAGAACAAGTTTTAGTTAAAAATATTATAGTGGTAATAAATTGCTGCCCATGTTTTGTTGCTACATGGGTGGATATAAGCTGATGTTTATATGTATACATCATATATACAGCATGTTACCTTCTCATTCGATACTATATAAAC
The DNA here is from genome assembly GCA_963995525.1 of Escarpia spicata. Classification (NCBI taxonomy): domain Eukaryota; kingdom Metazoa; phylum Annelida; class Polychaeta; order Sabellida; family Siboglinidae; genus Escarpia; species Escarpia spicata. The sequence continues at coordinate 6,633,714 of OZ023205.1, forward strand.
TTATTTTATTTTTATAACTTCCAAAACCTGCTAAAGATGATCACAAAGATGTTAATGATGAATCACAAAGTTGTCAAACGTGGTGGCATCCCCTGTGTACAAGAGATTTATTAAGATTGTCACCGAAGGCTAAAGTTCCAGACAGCGTATGGACTAGGAAGCCTAGGCCTATAGCTTGTCAACAAGTCCTTAGAGACAGAAGCACCCAGGTGGCTACTGAACATCTTCATCTGCTGCTTGACTGACAATGATATTACTGAAACTGAATGTAAAGAAGACTGAGATTATGGATGTGAATGGATGTCGAGAACCATCAGAAGTCATAGTAGATGGCAAGGAAATAGAACAAGTGGAAAGTTTTGAATATTTGGAGTCACTGATAGAAGCGGATGGAGATGGGACGAAAGAGATCAAGCGGAGGTTGGCAATGGCGAGTAAAAAGTTGACGGAGATGAAGAAGCTGTGGAAAGCAACGAACAAAGATATGAAACTATGAATTATCCGAGTCTGCATATTTCCAATGGCTACGTATGGAAGCGAAACCTGGACTCTTAATAAGAACATTACTAAACGTATAAATGCATTTGAAAACAAGTGTTATAGAAAGATATTACGAGTTTCGTGGACTGAACATAGAACTAACGAATCCATCGCAGATCAGCTTGGTGTTATACCTGGGACTTTATTGAACTTTGTAAAGAAACAGAAACTAAGTTATTTCGGCCATGTGAAATGGCATCAGTCTCTAGAGAGACTAATAATGGAAGGAAAAGTGGAAGGCAGCAGAAGCAGAGGAAGACCTAGGAGACAATAGGGGAAGGACATAGAGGAATGGATGGGAGCAGACGTCTGGCGAGTGGGGAAACTGGCAAACGAAAGAGCTGTCAATAGACAATCCATCAAGGCTGTAACGTCCGGAAATGGATAAGCAAACCCAAGTCATGTATAATCTGCAAAGATGTCCAGTAACAACTTAAGACAACATTGGTCGATGCTTAAGGAGTTTACCTGGCATATTAGACAGTTGTGACGAGCCACATTGCAAAGTTGCCACTTTACTAGATTGCTATTAATACAAAATGTAGGTGTTTTATTTATGAGAATAATTGTCAAGCACTTTATAGAATTAATTCAACATGTATTCCAAGAAAAAAATCAAACAGAATAATTATAATACATTTGCTGTTTTCAAGGGTGGCCATTTCTAAGATGTGACTGCTTTGAGTGGTTCTACTGTAGAACTCTGGAAAAGATCTGCCAAATCCTAGAGCTTTCAGCTCATCCGTTTACTTTGCTAATAATAACTAACTATTCAAGATATTATTCTAAACTGTTTGGCTGCCTTTGTGGGTCAGCATAATTTAAGCTTCCGTGCTCCTGAATCTCACTCAGTGCAATGAGGACAGATATAATAAATGGGTTATCAGCGGGTGCTGTCTTTGATTACTTGTCCATGGTATGATACAGTGAATCACAGGATTCATGTGAAGAGGTTATTCAAAATTTTCAAATATGCAGGACTGACAGACCTTATTCAAAACATGCTGGTCAGTAGTAATTTCTCTATGGATCTTTGACGGTAATCACAGCAGACAGTGTGGACAGAAGAATGGATTAGCTCAAGACACTGTTCTAGTTCATTTACTGTTTCATCATCATTCCAGCCATCTGCTGTCCAGCCTGGTCAACGGAAACAAGTAGGTGGCCACAGGGTGTCTGTGATGTGTGGGTTGTCACAGGGTGTCAGTGATGTGTGGGTTGTCACAGGGTGTCTGTGATGTGTGGGTTGTCACAGGGTGTCTGTGATGTGTGGGTTGTCACAGGGTGTCTGTGATGTGTGGGTTGTCACAGGGTGTCTGTGATGTGTGGGTTGTCACAGGGTGTCAGTGATGTGTGGGTTGTCACAGGGTGTCAGTGATGTGTGGGTTATCACAGGGTGTCTGTGATATGTTGGTTATCACAGGGTGTCTGTGATGTGTGGGTTGTCACAGGGTGTCTGTGATGTGTGGGTTGTCACAGGGTGTCTGTGATATGTGGGTTGTCACAGGGTGTCTGTGATGTGTGGGTTATCACAGGGTGTCTGTGATATTTTGGTTATCACAGGGTGTCTGTGATGTGTGGGTTGTCACAGGGTGTCTGTGATGTGTGGGTTGTCACAGGGTGTCAGTGATGTGTGGGTTATCACAGGGTGTCAGTGATGTGTGGGTTATCACAGGGTGTCTGTGATATGTTGGTTATCACAGGGTGTCTGTGATGTGCGGGTTGTCACAGGGTGTCTGTGATGTGTGGGTTGTCACAGGGTGTCTGTGATGTGTGGGTTGTCACAGGGTGTCTGTGATGTGTGGGTTATCACAGGGTGTCTGTGATATTTTGGTTATCACAGGGTGTCTGTGATGTGTGGGTTGTCACAGGGTGTCTGTGATGTGTGGGTTGTCACAGGGTGTCAGTGATGTGTGGGTTATCACAGGGTGTCAGTGATGTGTGGGTTATCACAGGGTGTCTGTGATATGTTGGTTATCACAGGGTGTCTGTGATGTGTGGGTTGTCACAGGGTGTCTGTGATGTGTGGGTTGTCACAGGGTGTCAGTGATGTGTGGGTTATCACAGGGTGTCTGCAATGAATGTAACTTGTCACAGGGTGTCTGTGTGCGTGCGTGCATGCGTGGGGGCATGCATGTCTATTACAAAAGGGTGTCTTGGCTAGTACATGTGGCAAGACCAGCATTAGTGGGAGAAGCCTACTTACTATGCTGATAAACTCTACATTGTTGTAAGTCTACACAAATGTTCATCGAAACATGAGAAATGTCCTGGACATGGCCTCCCTGCATGAAGCCTTTGACAAGGTGAAGCACTCCATCACTGACTCACTCGATGGATCACCAGCCTGGCCAACTACAATCCAATCAACCACCTGCAGACAAATCCAGAGAGATGCGAATCAGTGGCCTACATCTTAAGAACAGGGGTGTAAACTGTAAGCTGAATGTCAGACAAAAATCCCAGAATAGGAGGATAGTCAAGAAGACCGACTCACAAATGAACCCATGTCTTGGAGTTGCCCTGGGTTGCATACTAAGCTAAAAGATCAGATAACATCAAGAGTCAATGGGAAGGCAATACAGATCGAACTATGTCTATCGGAAACAAGTACTGGAATGTGAAATGGGTGCATGTCTAAAGTGTGGTTGATATTAAGGTGTGCATTTTTGGATCTGCAATGGCACATTTCCCCAAAAATCAAAACAGATCTGGGCCAGAGTCTATGCTGCTCTCAAACATGACATTGGAAGATAGGAGGAGGGTGCCACTGTAAATTCTTTGTAACATTCCAAATTTGAGTCCAAGTCTAACTCACCACTTCAAAGCTGTCAGTCATGATATCAGAAGATGGCAGAGGGGCGGGGTGGTACTGTTCAATTTTTTTCCTAAAAAGTCACAATTCTCAATCAAGCGGAGAGGGTACTGGAACATCTTTTAGTCGACAGATAATAAATGAGCAAATACAAAACATATAACGACAATGTCAAAAAGAATACATTTCTGTCGGGAGACTCTTACTAAACGTCTAAGGCATTATAAATATGCCACTGAAATTATTCGGATGGCCCTTTTCTGCAATTTAGAAAGTCTATCTGTATCAAAACCCCATGAGGCCATGACAAAACATTATAGTTGAGGTGTGGCACAATTAATGAATTATACATAGTCTTTAATATGTATTCAGGTAGAAAGTGTTTTAATTTATTCATAACTCCCAGGGTTCGTGATATTTTATTATATATTTTGTCAATGTGTGGAGTCCAGTCTAACGTTTCTTGAATAGTAGTGCCTAGAAAGTTGAATGTGTGTACACACTCTATGGGTTTACTTTTCCATCTATTTTTAACGATAATTTGTACCGAAGGTATTACGTTCTGGAAAATGAAACAGCATATATTTAGTTTTGCTTGTATTTAGAGAGAGCTTGTTTACAGATAACCATTCACTAATATGTTTTAGTTCATCGTTTATGTTATCACTGACAATATTATAGTTTTGTGTATTTGAATTGCACTTGAAAGAACAGAGTGGTCCGATAATGGTGGTATCATCAGTGCATAGTATGACCTTGAATTTATTGCTAGCAAGATGAATATCATTTATATATAGAGTAAATAGTAGAGGTCCTAATACCGACTCTTGCGGGACGCCAGTTGAAATAGATAATTTGTCAGATGTTACGTCATCGAATTGGACAAATTAGCGTCTTTTGGCAAGATAGCTCATTAGCCAAGTTAGGGAAGTACCCTTTATGCTGTAGTGTTCAAGCTTTTTAAATAAAATATCGTGGTCTATAGTATCGAAAGCTTTTGACAAGTCCAAAAAAATTGCTATGGGAATTTTTCCATTATCTAAGTTTTGAAGAATAGTGTCAGTTACTTCGAGAGTAGCCATTTCTGTTGAATGTAATTTCCTAAACCCATACTGACTTTTGTATAATAATTCATTTATAGTTAGATAGTCAAATATTTGATCATACACAATTTTTTCAAAAACTTTGGAAATTGAGGGAATAGTGAAATTAGTCTGTAATTGTTATACAAAGGAATAACTTTGGCAATTTTTAGTTTCTGTGGAAATATACTTGTGGTAAGAGATTGGTTAATAATTAAGGACAACGGTTTAGCAAATAATACATTAATTCTTTTTAGTAAAACTGTTGAAATCAAATCATGACCTGCACTTCTCTTTGGGTAAAATTCCTTGATGATTTTTAATAAAGTATCTTTGGTTACTGGTTTGAAATTAAACGTTGAAAGAGACCTGTTTAGTAAATAACTATTAACATGTTTTGAGGGTTTTTTGCGGGGAATTGATTGTGCCAGTTTAGTTCCAATATTTATAAAACAAAAACTCAGTGAATTCGCATGCAATTTGCTTGGTGTCGATAATACGTAATCCATTTATATGAAAGTGATTTGGAAGTTTAAATTGTGTGTAATTTTTATTTATAAGTTGTTTGATGGTATCCCATGTTTTCCTAGTATTTGATCTGAATTGGTCAAATAGGTTTCTGTAGTAGATCTTTTTGGCATTTCTGATGGTTTTATTTAGAATATTTTTATATACACGAAGATTGACCGACCTGGCATTGTAAGAAGTGTCATTTTGTGGCGTCTGTTTTAGTTTCCGATACAGTTTATCTTTATATTTTATGGACTTAATAATTCCAGCTCTTATCCAGCTTTTATGTTTATGCTTGTTGTAGCAGACAGTTGTAATTGGAAAATTAGTTTCGTATAGCTGAGTAAGTATGCTTTATGCTTTAAAGTATTTCATAATTAATGTTTGGGTCTGCAGAAAGATCTTGATTTAGTTTCTCCATAATGCATAATTTACTTACAGATTCACAATAATTTAAAATAGATTTTTCAATGTCTATCCTAATCTTCACATATTTTGTGGTGCTTTGTTTAGTTTGTAATTTGTTAAAGCTTATGAAATATGGTAGATGATGTGATATATTACTCATCAGTATACCTGCTGTACAAACTCTAGTGGCAATAGAGATCTTACAATATATCTGATCGTACAGTGTACAGTTATTATGAGAAAAACGGGTCGGTAGAGTGATCTTCGGATAAAAGCCATTTGTACAAAATAAATCAAAATAATCCCCAATTTGTTGTCTGTCGTTCACTTTCAGCAAATCAAAGTTGAAATCTCCTACAATTATTGTTTCTGAGCTTTCCGTTCCTAATGTTGACAGAATTGGTGCCAACTCACCAATAAAAGTGGATATTACTATGGCTGTGTTATTTAATTTTGGTGGTCTGTAAATATTACCTACAGTGATGTGTTTTTTTTAGATTTGCTCCATAAATATCAATAAACAGCCCCTCCCAAACATCTGATGACTCGTACAGGTTCCTTATGTTATATTGATAACGTTCATGTAGATATATAATTAGGCCTCCATGACCTGTACATTGTTTCCTTAGATATAATTAGGAATGTGGTATTGAGACAAGTCCGAGTCCTCCGAGAGCCACGTTTCCTGCAAGCATATTGTGCTAAAACCTATGTCTCTGTTGCATAAGTCCAGTAAAAGTGGAGATAGGTGATCGAACTTTGAGTTAATGCTTTGAGCGTTTAAGCTAAAGATTGTAAAACTATCTGTTGTAGAAGCGAGAGTTTCATTTAGTTTCAAAGTGTGTCATCATAGGTATGTTTTTATTATCATCTAAATTGCTGAGAATGTGTTGTAGGTTATTAGCAGCTGATCCACCAAAATTTAGTAGTATTCTATCTTCCGATAAATGATTATCTGTATTTTGTGCCATAACTAGAGGATCAGTTGGTATCGTGTGCCACAATGGGAGTAGTTATCAGACTGGGAAGGCAGTCCGGTAGTACAAAAGTAATACATTTAGCTTGATGTGGCATCTGGCCACAAACAGTTGAAAAGACGTTCCAAATATAAAATAAAAAAATAACAAAAGTGAACATAACAGGTGATACTAGAGCCGGTAACACTTAGTGTTTTAGTGACACATTTGGGTAAAATGTATCACTATACAACGTAATGTAGGCTAAATTATGTAAATTTTAACAAACTATGCATAATCTTAATATGTATCGACAAAAAACGTCTTTACTTTGCCAAAGAAAATGCAGTGTGTATCAAATTGTATATGTGCATCACATAATGTAGTATATTGTCCACGAAAATACTCACTAAATGCATTTTATAACCATACATATTGAGACTTCTGACTTCCTAGTGTGATACTAGGGCCACAACATTAGCCACCAAACATATAATAAATCATGGTGAGTCGTACTGTGAGATCAACCATAAGTGTGCATATGGAAAACTGTATATGACTTGTTTTATGAGCATTATGTAAGCGTATCTGTATGCTATTTTATAAAGCGACAGTATAACTTGTATTGCATGCTTGTGTATGCATGCACACGTAGAACATGCGGTAAATATAGTTCATGCCATTGGCGGCATGATTACATTGTAGCAGTAAAATTAACCCATTCTGCTGAGAAGGATGTTTATTACCTCTGCCGGGACTTCACGTCCTTTAAACCATATAATCATAATAAATATCAATGACAGCTGCGCAGCTATGAATTGTAATATATTATCTAAAAATATTTTCTAATGGTATTTATGCACAATGAGATGTCTCAATACCTGGGCTACAATATCTGCTATCAAAACATGATATTACATGATCATTCATACATTGACATAAGCACGTATCATACTGAGTAAGGTTTGTTTGGTGAGCATTATTAACGAAAAAAACAAAGAAACATTTTAAAAATTACTATTAAGTGCATCTTATAATAATGCATGATGAGACGTTTGGTAAGTTCGAAGTGGAATACCATGGCCATGATAATATGTGTATGTGTATAAAATATTGCGTATGGCTTGAACATAATTCACACTACTGTTGACATGATTTCAGGCACTAATTTAGTCCATTTTGCTGAGGAAGTTGTTTATCTCCTCGGCCGAAACTGCACGTCCCTCGGCGAACAGTTTACCGTTTTGGACAGATGGTCGACGGTTCAGTTTGTACAATTCATCCAACTATGGGCGTATGCGTGTCTTCTCCCTCGCAGTTTCACTCGCATTGCTCTCGTGACCGTACCTCGGGTGACTCGGCTATAGAACCGAGCAATGATGTGGCGCGGATTGTCGTTCGATTTTCTCCCCGTGCGATGCGCATTCTCAATGATGTTTCCCGTCAACGAGAACTTCCCCTGAAAGATTTGTTCTACTGTGTTGAGACAGTTCTCGCCGACCACCTCGTGCGCGCCAAGCATACGGATGTTGAAGCCGCGCGAGTGCCTCTCCACGCAACTATGTTTTTCCTCGAGTCTCACAATTGAGGCCGTTGCTTATCAGATCAGTGATCGTTTTTTCTTGTACTGTCACCTTTTCCTCCATTTCATTTAGTTTTCTTTCATACATTGCTTGGTTCGCAATAATGCTGTCTATTTTAGTGTTCATGCAGGTGAGTGTGTTGCATACGAAAGTTTTGAAATCTTCGTCACGCGCAACTGGCAGTTCAGTGGCTGGGAGATTGTCCATTTCCACCGACACTGGCAAGCCTTTGGTTACTGACTGATCCTTCTTGCACAATTGTTTGCCATTCCTAGACATGGTGGTCAGTGTACGATTATGTAATCTTGGCTAGATTCTAGTGTGTAATGCACTGGAGCGTGTCCACTGGAGTTGTCACTAAGTCTCAAAGCCAGTACAATTCTGTGAATATTTGGAGCTCACACCGCCACGCCGCCACGTTTTATAGCAGGACACTTGGAGCTACTTCCCACAAGTGGAAATCTTGTCTGAGTGGGGGATGTTTGCATCCCATCACGTACGCCCTCCCTGCCTATAGGCCTGACATGAAAGTGTGTAACTTGCTAACAAGTCTTGTAGGATGTTCTGTGTGATGCAGAATAAAAGTGAGTTAAACTAACACGTCCTCCAAACCTAGTCTCATAAAGGTACTGCAGCACCACTGTGTTAGTATCATTATCATTCTGTTTTCTTTCAATTTAGCATTACAAATGTGTTATGTGTTTAAGGTTTGTCCTTCTGGCCATCCAGCACCCATCCCCTGGGAGTCTGGGTGCACAAGTATCAAGTAGACTTCTGGCTGATGTCTGGCTGCATATGATGGACTACTTTTAGGAAACGTGTGATTTAAGGCTGGGATATACTGGCAGTTTTTGCCTGACCAGACCAGCCCAGATCAAAGCGGGTGTGTCACAGTTGTGACGTCATAATCATGTAAACGTGATAACTTTCAACTGCAACTGGGCTAGTCGGTGTCAGTGAGACATATTCAAAAGTTTCTAAGTTTACATGATTATGACATCACACCAGCTTTGAGTATAGCACAGACAGTGTCAGTTGGCATATACATTGCAGTCAGGGTGAGCCTGGTCTCGTTTCCTCTGGCAAAAAGTACCATACCAATATATCCTGGCCTTTAAACTTGTGAGTCGGCTCATGCTTTGCCCGCCTTCCTCCATTGATCATATCTTCTGAGTTGCATCTTGCTTGTGTCCAATCCCTCCCACTGTCCCTCAACATCTGTCTCCTGTCTTAGCTGTCTTAGCTGACTAATAGTCTCATTCCGCTGTTGTGGACTGTCCCCTCCATCCACACACTCCCCATTCCACTGTTGTGGTCTGTCCCCTCCATCCACACCCTCCCCATTCCACTGTTGTGGTCTATCTCCTCCATCCACACCCTCCCCATTCCACTGTTGTGGTCTGTCCCCTCCATCCACACCATCCCCATTCCACTGTTGTAGTCTGTCCCCTCCATCCACACCATCCCCATTCCACTGTTGTGGTCTGTCCCCTCCATCAAACACCCTCCCCATTCTACTGTTGTGGTCTGTCCCCTCCATCAACACCCTCCCCATTCCACTGTTGTGGTCTGTCCCCTCCATCCACACCATCCCCATTCCACTGTTGTAGTCTGTCCCCTCCATCCACACCATCCCCATTCCACTGTTGTAGTCTGTCCCCTCCATCCACACCATCCCCATTCCACTGTTGTGGTCTGTCCCCTCCATCCACACCATCCCCATTCCACTGTTGTGGTCTGTCCCCTCCATCCACACCCTCCCCATTCCACTGTTGTGGTCTATCTCCTCCATCCACACCCTCCCCATTCCACTGTTGTGGTCTGTCCCCTCCATCCACACCATCCCCATTCCACTGTTGTGGTCTGTCCCCTCCATCCACACCATCCCCATTCCACTGTTGTGGTCTGTCCCCTCCATAAAACACCCTCCCCATTCCACTGTTGTGGTCTGTCCCCTCCATCCACACCCTCCCCATTCAACTGTTGTGGTCTGTCCCCTCCATCAACACCCTCCCCATTCCACTGTTGTGGTCTGTCCCCTCCATCAACACCCTCCCCATTCCACTGTTGTGGTCTGTCCCCTCCATCAACACCCTCCCCATTCCACTGTTGTAGTCTGTCCCCTCCATCAACACCCTCCCCATTCCACTTTTCCGGTCTGTTCCCTCCATCCACACCCTCCCCATTCAACTGTTGTGGTCTGTCCCCTTCATCCAACTGTTCTGGTCTGTCCCCCCTTTTACTTTTCTGGAGTAACGATGTAAATTTGTTTAGAAGTACTTTTATATGTAATGAAGTACAATTAAGGTGTACTTTTCTGATTGTAATGAAGTATCCATATTTTCAGTGTTACCATTTTGGAACTTCTTTTTGAAAATGATTGGTTCACTGTGATTTGTAAAGTTTGATGTTTTGGCAAGAACAAGCTCTCAATTAACTAAAATAGTCGCCAGCTTGGATGTATGTTTGTGTGTGTAACACTACAGTTAAATAATGTATTTGATTTATACACTGAATGATGCTGTGTGGGTGGTGGTGTCAACCATTTTATGTAGTCACTTGAGAAAAGTACTTTTTGTGTTTACTTCAAGTACAGTTGTTTACTTTGTACTTCTACTTCAAGTACAACTTTTCAAAAGTACTTTTATTTGAGTAGCTTTTTTCCTACGGTTAGTTATACTTTTACTCAAGTACAAAATAAATGTATTTCTACCAGCTCTGATCCACACCCTCCACGTTCCACTGTTCCGGTCTGTCCCCTCCATACAAACCCTCCCCATGCCGAGCTTCATTATAATTATAGCATTAAACCCCTGGTAATTGTATAATTATTGTTATTATTTCACTGGCGTTGGAACAATTAATATTGATGGAGCTGAGTCATGGAGCTTCAGCACTCTGTTGTCGGACAGGACATCAGAAATTAGGGGGTGCTGTTGAAGATTTCTCACGGTGACTTTCACAAATGTTTGCACAACAGAGTGATGGAAAGGTGTTATTGAACATTTACAAAATTTTATTATGCAATTATGCAAATTTATGTCAGAAGTTTCAAAACAAATGGTGTTCACCAAAGAAATCTTCAAAACCCACAAAATATTGGGGGCTAAGCCCCCCACTCTCAACATTGAGCAGCTGAGCCCCCTCAAATCTTCAGTTCCAAAACCAACCATTGATCAGAAGTGTTCTTCGTACTTATGTAAATAACGTATGCTCAGTGGGCAGTGGTGTGTTTTTGGCCCCCTTTTGGGGAGGGCAAAGGGAGCCAGTCAACAGTTAAAAAGTCTTATTCCAAAGGGGGGCATATGGCCCATATGGCACCCCCACCCCCATATGCCACTAGCTATTTGTGATTGTTATTCAGTTTATTTATCACACGTACTGTTATTACTGTGTAAGTTTAGGCCTGCTACAACAGTTATTATAAAGAAGAAGGTGTTAGAAATGTAACAGCTAGTATGGTAACACAGGCAATTAAAGTGTTTTATGTGAATATAGCAGGCTTTGCATGCAGAAGTATATCTATATTTCCCATATGAATTTGGTTATAATGTAGTGTTTTGAGAACACAGCCAGGAGATAAAATACCAATAAAATACCCAATAAAATACCCAATAAAATTCCATATTACATTATTTTGATTATTAGCAGTAGTCACGAAGGCCCTACCTCGTACCATAAAGTTTGGTTAGTAATCACGTTAATCGGGGAAGTGTTACACTTCCGTGTTGCTAAGCTAGGACCAGACTACACGAGCGATCGATTTAGCACCCACCTTTCGTGTCCAGGTATGTCCGATTGAGTCCGGATTGCTCGAAGTCGAGTTGCACGGAGTCGAAGCGTCCGAGGAAGGCATCGGACGTGCTGGAGTACTCGGTGAACGTGTCGCTGTCTGCCGCAGCATCGCGCTGCCATCGGTCGTAGATTTCAAACAGCAGACCGTCGACGATAGACGTGCCACTCGCGTTACGACGGCGTCCGTTAACGGCCTCCCCCTGCACCGTCGGTCGCTCGGCCCTCGAGACCGCCACTCGGGACATGTCGGTGTCTACTTTAGACGGGACTTGGGCGCCTGAAGGACGGCCCGAGTCGGACGACGAGTGCTCTTCGCCGTCCGTGTCTGTAGCCATGTTCTGTCGTTGTTGCGTCGACGTGCTGGCACTGGGTCGGTCAGCCGTGAGCTCCAGGTTCATTTGCATGTGACTGTAAACACGCGACACATGTGGGACAGCGGCGAGTGGGGCCGCTTTGTCGCTCCTGTGTGGCGGTCGCCTCGCACCATTGATCGGCGGCACCGAGACCTACTTATGCTATTGTTGCTATTGACAGTATTGTAGGCATAATCGCTGAAAAGGTGGTCAGAGCAGCCGGACAAAAATACAAGCGTAGGCCCTACGTGCCATGTTCTCGAAGTTAGACCACCGTTATTTTACAGGGAATTACATAGAAAGTAACGTTTGCATGCATGACGATCGAAGTTGCCACGCCTGAGGCTGATCATACAAACACGTAACATGTTGCAGTGTCTGTGAACAACCAATGAATTACTCACCTAGACGTCGTTAGCATGTTAATGCATGATATTTAAAACTACCTTTTTGTGAAACAGTAGGCCCTATGTAAAAAAAATCGGCCTTCGCTAATATATTTGTATATGCTATATGGAATTTCCACCCAACAATTAACCAGGCATAGCGGTATCCATGTTGTGTACCACTCAGCATGCTGGACCATCGCAAAACTGTGAATAAACGTGTGTGATCAGTGTAGGTGTTTATCTTCAACACCACGCGTGTTGTTTTATCTACAACGAGCTATCAGCCTAAATATGTACATCACGCACGTGTCTTATTTTAGCGCTGAGCGCGTCTTCCTATCACCTGATTTTCGAAGCGAGGCGCTACACAGTTATAACGAGCAGGGGTGCGTACACAATTATATAAAGACAGATCATGTCATTTATACAGCGCCAATTAAAAACCATCACTGCATTAATGTGGCACTTAATAAATTACTAATTACATTGTGTTGTATTATACTTTAATTAATTATTTATTGTTGAATTTGCAGTTTTTTTAGAGAAAAAACAAACATTGGATGATTGACTAATTGACTGATTTAGTGATTGTAATCATTGGTTATTTTGTTTGAATCAATTAGTTATTTAACAATGTTATCCATGCAACCATGTGGTAACGTTCCAGGACATTATAAAGCCTGCAGTGACTATGGAATTAGAACTAGACCACGTACGATGCATCAATCAATTTCTAATAATTGTTTTCAAGCAGAAAGATGAGACACGGTATCGCATTCTGAAAGACATTAGCATTCAATGAGTCAACGCATCCACAATCCAGTGCACAGCTTCAAAGCTCTCACATAAACGACAATGAAATGTCGTTTCAATTTCTTCCTGGAAACCTAGCTGCGCTTGCAGAGAAGGCCTCTTGTAAGGAAAGGGAAGCCGAAGGATGTCTGACTATCTGTCGACTTTAGCCAGATTTTGTTCTCTGATAGACGTTTCTGAAAGGTCGCAGGCAATGTTGACGTCTGTTATTTCCCCTCCAAACACATATTCGATCGTCTCGTGTCATAGACGAGGTGGTGTGCTAATAACTGGACTAACTGAGAGAAGTTAGTTATGAAAATGTGATAGATTTTGTTTTGACAACATTAAAGACAAGGACATTTAAAGGAGACCAAACAGAAGTTTAGTAAATACTGACATTGTTATGAAAGTATTGATAACAATTAATTTATATGTATGTTCTTCAAACTATAAGAAAACGTCATTCTTCAGCCACTGCATGTACGCCAGGGATAGTTTGGCTGTCTTCATGTAACCCTGCTCTGTAATACAGGGTCATGGCAAAACGCAAGATAAATTTATCCAAAGCAAAACACCAGATAGCAAGTGGACAATGAAGCCATTTACATTTTGAGTCTGATGATTGTTCATCTACCTGGAACTTTCCGAGACATTTGTCAATTTAGTTTTTAGACGTTCATTCTGATAGCATTTACATGGTCAGTAGAAAATTGGTGGAGGGGGAACTGAAAAAAATGCACCTAAGCTGGAGCCAGGAAGCAGAGTAAACTACAGACCAAAATAACTAGAGATGTCTTGTTTCTGTCTTATAGGACAGTAGGCACAGAGAGATTAAAGGGAGGCAGTCCGTTCCTTTACCCGAAATTAGCCAGCATAGCTAGTAATTTGTAACAGTAATTCTGTTGTGTTAAATGTGACAAAACGGTTTTGGAATTATTGAACAGCAAAAAGTATTGCGGTCAACTTAGCCCATTCAGCAATATTGCCAATAAAACTTGTTTTGAAATGGGATGTTTTGTTTACCATTTGAACATGCTGCAGGGGTCGAAACTTTTAAATTGCAAATACAACATTGTTGCAAGCTAATTAAATAACAATTTGGCGGGCTTCAACATATTAGTTACAGTCTTAAGAACATTATATCAATCTATAAATGGAAAACTAGGAACAGACTGCCTCCTTTTGAGTAAGTAACTGGTCTCATTCATGAATCATCCACTGATGTCTTAACTGTTATTGCCACCATTTCCTGTTTGATCTCTTCTCCAGCCGTGCACTGTTGATGGTGTTTGAGAGTGGATATTAACATTGTGTTGGACAGATTAGTTTCTTCATTTCCGGTTTTGTTTACGTCTACAGTGTAAATTCCCCTGGTTTTACCCCTTCACCCCAGGACTGTAAACTCCACGAGATGTATTCATCACATGCTTCTACCTCAGACATACTGTCATTTGAAACTACTCTATAGAAAACATCATGGTATAGAACCCACTCTTCTGAAGTTGTGACTAGAGTATAACCATGATGTAGACTGGTTGTTTGCCCTCCATATTTGTCTTTGCAGTTCTACATGTCATTCTAATGATGGACTCGCATTAAACAAATTGTCCTTCTTCATATTTTTTAATAAATCTACTACCACAATACAAAACATGAAGTTCTTCTTAAGGTAGGTAGTATGGATTCCACCAAAAATCTTTAGTTTTCAACACAGATCAACCATATTTGGTATGCAGATACATACCAACATAGTTAAGTTTTTTTCATATTTCGCATAAATTATGCAAATTAGGTATCCAATATGGCCGTCACAATAGGGAAAATTAGGTATTTTTTGCCGCGCTCTAACCAAAAACGTATTCAAGCTTGTAATTTAGCACAGGGATTACTGTTATGCATATCTACTGCATGAATATCACAGAAATCAGATATGTTGTGTTGTTTACGTGAAAAAAAAAAAATTGTGGAAAAAAAATATTTTTTGTAACTTTTTCACATAATTAACGCCTATAATTCAGAAACCATTAAATATATTATGATTTCTTTTAATTCATGCAGTAGATATACTCATTAGGCACTGCGGTGCAAAATGTTTTGCAGTTATACCCAGTATTTATTCTACTAGAGCGCAGCAACATTAAGTACTCACAGCAAAAATGGTATTCCAAGAAAACGATGATAAGGTAATTTTTACAACCAAATTCTGCCTAGAACCATCCGAAGAAACCTCAATATTGCCACTTTTATTACTTTTTCAGCTAATATACTAACTGCATACTGTGGTAAGGATATGAAAGTACATAAATAGCAAAGAAAGTCCTTTTTTTAAATGTAAAAAATCACTTTTTGAATCCATACTACCTACCTTAAGAACTTATCATGCACAAGAAACCATCTTGCAATCTAAACAAACAACTTATACTTTGGCAATCCTAAAACAGCCATGAGATCTTTTATAATATGAATTTATACAAAACATCTTATTTTACCCTACATACAAAATATATAAATGGAGCATAGCTACTGTAAACTTGCTGTTAGCACCAGATGTATGACTGTCACCAACACTAAAATCACTGGCAGGTACAACACTGTCAGATCAGTGTAAACAGAAATACAAAGAATAGAAACTGGCAGTCAGTTTGCGAGTTCTGGTGTTGCGTAACATTCAGCAGGAAACATGGATCGTGGGTCGAGAACGTTCTTGCGGACAGGATGTACGTAGGTCCTCTCTTGCACAGCCAACACTGACAGGGGGGTCACCTACAAACACGGTGGTCTGGTCAGTACTAGGTCTCCTGCAACTACAGTGGAACCTTCCTATTAAGGTCACCCTTGGACTGGGCAAAACTGGCCTGAATAGCAAGGTGGTCGTATTAGCGAGACTAATTTCATATATTTTACTGTTACAGAAATAACTTGGGACTATTTTAAGGTTACCTTAATTGCAAGGTGGCTGTTCTACTGAAGTAACCGTAAAGTGAGGTACAACTGTAGTTCTTTTCACCTTAGCAAGTTTCTTGGGAACTTTTAAAGTTGCATTTTTAGTTATGCTACTATTTGAACTGTTTTCAAGAAAGTGTCTGTACAACAATATGTACTTTAGCCTCGATTACCCAGGCGATGAGGTGGCTCTCACTATGGCCTGGATTGTTAAGGCCCTGCCAATGTTACCGGTAGGGGGCTTTACCCCAGATCCAGGTAGAGATGATGACTGACTCTCAGGCCAACTATGAAATAACGAATTAAATAGGAGCACACTTTTATTAGATAATACTATACTATAACAACTATTCAACATTAAACTTATATTGAAACATGTCACACACAAAATAAATCAACATTTTTTTTCCCCGTAGATTAGTGTCTTTTAATCACATGCATATTCACTAGGTGGCAGCTCTCATGACTGTCAACAAGTGGGCAGTCAAAACGTGATTCTGAGCTAGACTATCTTCCTGGCGAAGTCACGCAGCCAGGCGACAGTCGGTTAAGCGAGATTATATTTACTTATTAAATTGATCCTACTTGGTACCATATGTCACTTTGGCATTTCATGTTATTCAGTAAATTCTATTTTACCGATCGCCAGGTCTGGACAGCGGAATATTAAATGTAGGGCACGTGATGTAATTTGTTGTCTTTTGCGTCGTGTTATCTAAAAATTGCAAATTATGCGAAAAACGTTTATATGATGTTGAGGAAATTAAGTGGTGTACAGTGTGTGGGGCATGTTGATTCAATGAACATTTGTATTAAAAAGATAGACAATCTCAAAATGCAACTTTTAGGTACAAAGCCTGCATGATAATTTTATCATAAAGTGAGGTTATACAGTAAACATTGTATAAATGTTTGTTTTGACACTAAAAACTGCATCTTTTATGCATCTGTTTCCACTATTTATTTGTACTTAATTACCACCAGTAGCTGTATTTTAATACAAATGTTTCAATCAAAATGCTGGTTTCCAACTGCAACAAACCTCTGAGCAGTTATTCTAGATTTACATCATTACACCTGGAGCTTCATCAATGTTTATTTCATTACACCAGCCACTATATTGATGGCCTCATATACTGGATGAACCAGCTGTAACTGAAATGAACTGATTTTGGAAAATTGTGAAAATGACTACAAGTTCACTAAGAATTATTGTTAGACATTTAAGATAGCATAACAATTTAACTATAATATTTACGATTAATCATTGTTTATTAGTTCCTTACGTTATTGCACTTGTCTAGTTCCACTTTCTGTAGTTGATGGCGCCAGTTCTTCACACAATTTGCGGTTTGCTTTGTAATGCAGTGTTGCAATTGCTGGTACTGTCAACAGACAACATTGATATGAACAATGGATTCAAACAATTTGTAGTTTGTCTTGTAGTGAATGCAGTTTTGCAATTGCTGGTACTGTCAACAGACAACATTGATATGAACAATGGATTCAAACAACTTGTAGTTTGTCTTGTAGTGAATGCAGTGTTGCAATTGCTGGTACTGTCAACAGACAACATTGATATGAACAATGGATTCAAACAATTTGTAGTTTGTCTTGTAGTGAATGCAGTTTTGCAATTGCTGGTACTGTCAACAGACAACATTGATATGAACAATGGATTCAAACAACTTGTAGTTTGTCTTGTAGTGAATGCAGTGTTGCAATTGCTGGTACTGTCAACAGACAACATTGATATGAACAATGGATTCAAACAACTTGTAGTTTGTCTTGTAGTGAATGCACTGTTGCAATTGCTGGTACTGTCAACAGACAACATTGATATGAACAATGAATTCAAACAACTTGTAGTTTGCCTTGTAGTGAATGCAGTGTTGCAATTGCTGGTACTGTCAACAGACAACATTGATATGAACAATGGATTCAAACAACTTGTAGTTTGTCTTGTAATTAATGCAGTGTTGCAATTGCTGGTACTGTCAACAGACAACATTGATATGAACAATGGATTCAAACAACTTGTAGTTTGTCTTGTAATGAATGCAGTGTTGCAATTGCAGGTACTGTCAACAGACAGCATTGATATGAACAATGGATTCAAACAACTTGTAGTTTGTCTTGTAATGAATGCAGTGTTGCAATTGCTGGTACTGTCAACAGACAACATTGATATGAACAATGGATTCAAACAACATTGGCACAAGATTTTCTAACTTTCGCTGTTTTATTATATGGCCTGTTTGTTGTTTCTTAATTCTGCTCAGGATCTTTCTTTTAGTTGTGGTTAGCAAAGCAATTAAACATTTAAAAACAAAAACCTGCTGGATCTGTGCATCAAGTCGCTTCCTTAATTCTTTCCGTGCCATTTCACTTGTATGGGCCGAATTCTGCAAGCAGAAGGGTTAGCAAACCTTATCTTAAATGTCATGTAAATATTTAACAAATACACACACACATATATTGTTCACATAATTAAACTAGCAATAAAACATGTTAAACACTAAAATCACACAAATCGAGTCAAGAGAAGTGTGGTATTGTCATTATGTTGAAAGTGGTAGAGGTACAAGCGTTTTGTGACAACACATGATAGGTAGTAATTAAATCATGCAATGAACTAAAAAATGTCTTATCTATCTTTAATAGGTAATGGAGACAACGGATTTTATGGGATACATTTTGGAGATAAATGTCTGGGATACATAAATACATTAACCTATTGAAATATAATTAGTTTAACACGCACATTACACACACACTTCACACATGCAGTCATATGCGTGTACGCACACACAGCATACCTATACCACACACATGCATGCACGCATGCATGCACCCATACACATACACCCACACCACTCCTCAATGAACGCATGCATGCACCCATACACATACACCCACACCACTCCTCATACATACATACACACACGCACGCACGCACGCACGCACGCACACATGCACACATGGACATGCACAGACACACCACATTTATGCACAAACACACACACCCTCAAACACACACACACACACACACACACACACACACACACACACACACACACACACACACACACACACACACACACACACACACACACACAACATGTATGCACAAACACACACACACAGACATACACACGCAGCGTTTGCCGCATCACTAACTAACTGCTATCACCAGAGACCAATGATCTAGGCACCAAGCTCATCAGCGTGAAAGATCGCTGTTGATAGACATTGATAACGACAAAGCAAGAGACTGAGACAAAGACATAAGGTCATATTCAAGTATCAGCTGTCGGCCCTCGACCTGCGCAATCAATAGAACCAGGTTGCAAACATGTGTTCATGTCGACACACAGCGTGTCTTTGTGTTCTACATGGAACTTATCGACTGCACAAAATGTGACAACACATTATGTAATAGTTTATATACTCAGCAGTCTCCTCTGTGTGGAACAGCCCACATTTATGTAAGGGTTGTCTGTCCAGGTGATGTCATGCCAGGTAACATCATATCAGGTGACGTCATGTCAGGTGACGTCACATGATGTCATGTCAGGTGACATCATGTCAAGTGATGCAAAGTTAGTTGATGTCAAGAGACGTTGTCAGGTGAAGTCACGTGAGGTGATGTCATAAAGGTACCACTGTCGCACTGACATTGTGATTGATGGTTTAGTTATTGAAAACAAATTAAGAAATACACAGGCAATATTCAGGGAATAGATTTTCAACAAACTGTCCATATATACCACGAATCAACCTTTGACAATACTTTGACAAATAATAGTTGAAGCCACTTTAGATAATTAATTAATTTTACACATCCATCAGCAATAAATCAGATTTTTAAAATTTAGAAAATATACAATGAATTGCTCAATCCTTATCAAAAAATTTCTGTCATGTAACTGTTTTCATTGTGTTCATTTCAGATAGATTAACTAGACATTTACACATCATCTACTAAATAGTCAGAGTTGATGGCATTACCACAAGATGTTGTCGATGTTCCAATGCGTGTTTGGTTGTGCGTACAAGTTCTGCGTTGTCTTTCCTCAGTCGCTGGATCTCTTGTTTGAGTGAAGCATTCTGCATGAGGAGGGTCTGTGAGGACACACACAGGCAGGTCAAACACAGATCATCATCGTGCGCCAGTACCCATCTGGCAGATCACTTTACAAAACACTGAAGTAAAGCTCGGCCAATGATATCGTTTGCTGTAATGTTCGGCTCGTTTTTGTTTCAGCCAACAAGTCAAACACAGCTCAACACAGACTGGTGAAACACAGCTCAACACGGACTGGTGAAACACAGCTCAACACGGACTGGTGAAACACAGCTCAACACGGACTGGTGAAACACAGCTCAACACGGACTGGTGAAACACAGCTCAACACGGACTGGTGAAACACAGCTCAACACGGACTGGTGAAACACAGCTCAACACGGACTGGTCAAACACAGCTCAACACGGACTGGTCAAACACAGCTCAACACGGACTGGTCAAACACAGCTCAACACAGACTGGTCAAACACAGCTCAACACAGACTGGTCAAACACAGCTCAACACAGACTGGTCAAACACAACTCAACACAGACTGGTCAAACACAGCTCAACACAGACTGGTCAAACACAGCTCAACACAGACTGGTCAAACACAGCTCAACACAGACTGGTCAAACACAGCTCAACACAGACTGGTCAAACACAGCTCAACACAGACTGGTCAAACACAACTCAACACAGACTGGTCAAACACAGCTCAACACAGACTGGTCAAACACAACTCAACACAGACTGGTCAAACACAGCTCAACACAGACTGGTGAAACACAGCTCAACACGGACTGGTGAAACACAGCTCAACACGGACTGGTGAAACACAGCTCAACACGGACTGGTGAAACACAGCTCAACACGGACTGGTCAAACACAGCTCAACACAGACTGGTCAAACACAGCTCAACACGGACTGGTGAAACACAGCTCAACACGGACTGGTGAAACA
Organism: Escarpia spicata; assembly: GCA_963995525.1. Lineage (NCBI taxonomy): Eukaryota > Metazoa > Annelida > Polychaeta > Sabellida > Siboglinidae > Escarpia > Escarpia spicata. The sequence goes on from OZ023205.1 coordinate 6,654,915, forward strand.
CAGCTCAACACGGACTGGTCAAACACAGCTCAACACAGACTGGTCAAACACAGCTCAACACAGACTGGTCAAACACAGCTCAACACAGACTGGTCAAACACAACTCAACACAGACTGGTCAAACACAGCTCAACACAGACTGGTCAAACACAGCTCAACACAGACTGGTCAAACACAGCTCAACACAGACTGGTCAAACACAGCTCAACACAGACTGGTCAAACACAGCTCAACACGGACTGGTCAAACACAGCTCAACACGGACTGGTCAAACACAGCTCAACACGGACTGGTGAAACACAGCTCAACACGGACTGGTCAAACACAGCCCAACACGGACTGGTCAAACACAGCCCAACACGGACTGGTGAAACACAGCTCAACACGGACTGGTCAAACACAGCTCAACACGGACTGGTCAAACACAACTCAACACAGACTGGTCAAACACAACTCAACACAGACTGGTCAAACACAGCTCAACACAGACTGGTCAAACACAGCTCAACACAGACTGGTCAAACACAGCTCAACACAGACTGGTCAAACACAGCTCAACACAGACTGGTCAAACACAGCTCAACACAGACTGGTCAAACACAGGTCAACACTGACTGGTCAAACACAGCTCAACACAGACTGGTCAAACACAACTCAACACAGACTGGTCAAACACAGCTCAACACAGACTGGTCAAACACAGCTCAACACAGACTGGTCAAACACAACTCAACAAAGACTGGTCAAACACAACTCAACACAGACTGGTGAAACACAACTCAACACAGACTGGTGAAACACAGCTCAACACAGACTGGTGAAACACAACTCAACACAGACTGGTGAAACACAGCTCAACACAGACTGGTGAAACACAGCGCAACAGACTGGTGAAACACAGCTCAACACACACTGGTCAAACACAGCGCAACACAGACTGGTCAAACACAACTCAACACAGACTGGTCAAACACAACTCAACACAGACTGGTCAAACACAACTCAACACAGACTGGTCAAACACAGCTCAACACAGACTGGTCAAACACAGCTCAACACAGACTGGTCAAACACAGCTCAACACAGACTGGTCAAACACAGCTCAACACAGACTGGTCAAACACAGCTCAACACAGACTGGTCAAACACAGCTCAACACAGACTGGTCAAACACAGCTCAACACAGACTGGTCAAACACAGCTCAACACAGACTGGTCAAACACAGCTCAACACAGACTGGTCAAACACAGCTCAACACAGACTGGTCAAACACAACTCAACACAGACTGGTCAAACACAGCTCAACACAGACTGGTCAAACACAACTCAACACAGACTGGTCAAACACAGCTCAACACAGACTGGTCAAACACAGCTCAACACAGACTGGTCAAACACAGCTCAACACAGACTGGTCAAACACAGCTCAACACAGACTGGTCAAACACAGCTCAACACTGACTGGTCAAACACAGCTCAACACAGACTGGTCAAACACAGCTCAACACAGACTGGTCAAACACAGCTCAACACAGACTGGTCAAACACAGCTCAACACAGACTGGTCAAACACAACTCAACAAAGACTGGTGAAACACAACTCAACACAGACTGGTGAAACACAGCTCAACACAGACTGGTGAAACACAGCTCAACACAGACTGGTGAAACACAGCTCAACACAGACTGGTGAAACACAGCGCAACAGACTGGTGAAACACAGCGCAACAGACTGGTGAAACACAGCTCAACACACACTGGTCAAACACAGCGCAACACAGACTGGTCAAACACAACTCAACACAGACTGGTCAAACACAACTCAACACAGACTGGTCAAACACAGCTCAACACAGACTGGTCAAACACAACTCAACACAGACTGGTGAAACACACCTCGACACAGACTGGTGAAACACAACTCGACACAGACTGGTGAAACACAACTCAACACAGACTGGTCAAACACAGCTCAACACAGACTGGTCAAACACAGCTCAACACAGACTGGTCAAACACAGCTCAACACAGACTGGTCAAACACAGCTCAACACAGACTGGTCAAACACAGCTCAACACAGACTGGTCAAACACAGCTCAACACTGACTGGTCAAACACAGCTCAACACAGACTGGTCAAACACAGCTCAACACAGACTGGTCAAACACAGCTCAACACAGACTGGTCAAACACAGCTCAACACAGACTGGTCAAACACAACTCAACAAAGACTGGTGAAACACAACTCAACACAGACTGGTGAAACACAACTCAACACAGACTGGTGAAACACAGCTCAACACAGACTGGTGAAACACAACTCAACACAGACTGGTGAAACACAGCTCAACACAGACTGGTGAAACACAGCGCAACAGACTGGTGAAACACAGCTCAACACACACTGGTCAAACACAGCGCAACACAGACTGGTCAAACACAACTCAACACAGACTGGTCAAACACAACTCAACACAGACTGGTCAAACACAGCTCAACACAGACTGGTCAAACACAACTCAACACAGACTGGTGAAACACAGCTCAACACAGACTGGTCAAACACACCTCGACACAGACTGGTCAAACACAACTCAACACAGACTGGTCAAACGCAGCTCAACACAGACTGGTCAAACACAACTCAACACAGACTGCTGAAACGCAGCTTAACACAGACTGGTCAAACACAGCTCAACACAGACTGGTCAAACACAACTCAACAAAGACTGGTGAAACACAACTCAACACAGACTGGTGAAACACAACTCAACACAGACTGGTGAAACACAGCTCAACACAGACTGGTGAAACACAACTCAACACAGACTGGTGAAACACAGCTCAACACAGACTGGTGAAACACAGCGCAACACAGACTGGTGAAACACAGCTCAACACACACTGGTCAAACACAGCGCAACACAGACTGGTCAAACACAACTCAACACAGACTGGTCAAACACAACTCAACACAGACTGGTCAAACACAGCTCAACACAGACTGGTCAAACACAACTCAACACAGACTGGTGAAACACAGCTCAACACAGACTGGTGAAACACACCTCGACACAGACTGGTGAAACACAACTCAACACAGACTGGTCAAACGCAGCTCAACACAGACTGGTCAAACACAACTCAACACAGACTGGTAAAATGCAGCTTAACACAGACTGGTGAAACGCAACTCAACACAGACTGGAGAAACTCTACTCAACAGAGACTGGTGAAACACAACTCAACACAGACTGGTGTAACACAGCTCAAAACAGACTGGTAAAACACAACTCAACACAGACTGGTGAAACACAACTCAACACAGACTGGTCAAACACAGCTCAACATAGACTGGTCAAACACAGCTCAACACAGACTGGTCAAATACAGCTCAACACAGACTGGTCAAACACAGCTCAACACAGACTGGTCAAACACAGCTCAACACAGACTGGTCAAACACAGCTCAACACAGACTGGTCAAACACAGCTCAACACAGACTGGTCAAACACAACTCAACACAGACTGGTCAAACACAACTCAACACAGACTGGTCAAACACAGCTCAACACAGACTGGTCAAACACAGCTCAACACAGACTGGTCAAATACAGCTCAACACAGACTGGTCAAACACAGCTCAACACAGACTGGTCAAACACAGCTCAACACAGACTGGTCAAACACAGCTCAACACAGACTGGTCAAACACAGCTCAACACAGACTGGTCAAACACAGCTCAACACAGACTGGTCAAACACAACTCAACACAGACTGGTCAAACACAGCTCAACACAGACTGGTCAAACACAACTCAACACAGACTGGTCAAACACAGCTCAACACAGACTGGTCAAACACAGCTCAACACAGACTGGTCAAACACAGCTCAACACAGACTGGTCAAACACAGCTCAACACAGACTGGTCAAACACAGCTCAACACAGACTGGTCAAACACAGCTCAACACTGACTGGTCAAACACAGCTCAACACAGACTGGTCAAACACAACTCAACACAGACTGGTCAAACACAGCTCAACACAGACTGGTCAAACACAGCTCAACACAGACTGGTCAAACACAACTCAACAAAGACTGGTGAAACACAACTCAACACAGACTGGTGAAACACAACTCAACACAGACTGGTGAAACACAGCTCAACACAGACTGGTGAAACACAACTCAACACAGACTGGTGAAACACAGCTCAACACAGACTGGTGAAACACAGCGCAACAGACTGGTGAAACACAGCTCAACACACACTGGTCAAACACAGCGCAACACAGACTGGTCAAACACAACTCAACACAGACTGGTCAAACACAACTCAACACAGACTGGTCAAACACAGCTCAACACAGACTGGTGAAACACAACTCAACACAGACTGGTGAAACACAGCTCAACACAGACTGGTCAAACACACCTCGATACAGACTGGTGAAACACAACTCAACACAGACTGGTCAAACGCAGCTCAACACAGACTGGTCAAACACAACTCAACACAGACTGCTGAAACGCAGCTTAACACAGACTGGTCAAACACAGCTCAACACAGACTGGTCAAACACAACTCAACAAAGACTGGTGAAACACAACTCAACACAGACTGGTGAAACACAACTCAACACAGACTGGTGAAACACAGCTCAACACAGACTGGTGAAACACAACTCAACACAGACTGGTGAAACACAGCTCAACACAGACTGGTGAAACACAGAGCAACACAGACTGGTGAAACACAGCTCAACACACACTGGTCAAACACAGCGCAACACAGACTGGTCAAACACAACTCAACACAGACTGGTCAAACACAACTCAACACAGACTGGTGAAACACAGCTCAACACAGACTGGTGAAACACAACTCAACACAGACTGGTGAAACACAGCTCAACACAGACTGGTGAAACACACCTCGACACAGACTGGTGAAACACAACTCAACACAGACTGGTCAAACGCAGCTCAACACAGACTGGTCAAACACAACTCAACACAGACTGCTGAAACGCAGCTTAACACAGACTGGTCAAACACAGCTCAACACAGACTGGTCAAACACAGCTCAACACAGACTGGTCAAACACAGCTCAACACAGACTGTTGAAACACAACTCAACACAGACTGGTGAAACACAGCTCAACACAGACTGGTGAAACACAACTCAACACAGACTGGTGAAACACAACTCAACACAGACTGGTAAAATGCAGCTTAACACAGACTGGTGAAACGCAACTCAACACAGACTGGAGAAACTCTACTCAACAGAGACTGGTGAAACACAACTCAACACAGACTGGTGTAACACAGCTCAAAACAGACTGGTAAAACACAACTCAACACAGACTGGTGAAACACAACTCAACACAGACTGGTCAAACACAGCTCAACATAGACTGGTCAAACACAGCTCAACACAGACTGGTCAAATACAGCTCAACACAGACTGGTCAAACACAGCTCAACACAGACTGGTCAAACACAGCTCAACACAGACTGGTCAAACACAGCTCAACACAGACTGGTCAAACACAGCTCAACACAGACTGGTGAAACACAACTCAACACAGACTGGTGAAACACAACTCAACACAGACTGGTCAAACACAGCTCAACACAGACTGGTCAAACACAGCTCAACACAGACTGGTCAAATACAGCTCAACACAGACTGGTCAAACACAGCTCAACACAGACTGGTCAAACACAGCTCAACACAGACTGGTCAAACACAGCTCAACACAGACTGGTCAAATACAGCTCAACACAGACTGGTCAAACACAGGAGCTTGGGTTGGGTTCAGTTTAAAATACAGTGCACTTTGGGGGCAGGATGGATATAGGTCTTAAACATTCAGGTTGGGTAAAGTTTTAGTGTTCAGAGGTATGCCAACAATACTTTTGCATACAAAATGGGGGTCATATTTCAGTTCAAATGATTGGAGGATGGGTGTAATGATTGGAGGATGGGTGTAATGATTGGATGATGGGTGTAATGATTGGAGGATGGGTGTCATGATTGGATGATGGGTGTAATGATTGGATGATGGGTGTCATGATTGGAGGATGGGTGTAACGATTGGAGGATGGGTGTAATGATTGGAGGATGGGTGTCATGATTGGAGGATGGGTGTAATGATTGGAGGATGGGTGTAATGATTGGAGGATGGGTGTAATGATTGGAGGATGGGTGTAATGATTGGAGGATGGGTGTAATGATTGGAGGATGGGTGTAATGATTGGAGGATGGGTGTCATGCTTGGAGGATGGGTGTCATGCTTGGAGGATGGGTGTCATGCTTGGAGGATGGGTGTCATGCTTGGAGGATGGGTGTCATGATTTTGGGAGCGCTCCAAGATTGAATTTGACACAGATGTAGTTTATCTGGTAAATGTTTTTTCCGGATGCAAAGCTGGGTAACTGCAGCTAGTATGAAATATTGTGTTTGGTTGATGTGAAGTCATTCACTAGGTGGCAGGATTGTGATGTACTACATATACACAAGATGTCACCACTGTCAAAGACTCATTACACTTGCTCATGTAGGCCAACCTGATGCAGTTTAAGATTGTACTGTACTGTCCAAGTACCTCACTTATAAAAAATGAAGATAGTACAGCCAGTGGAACCCCACGTTTAAGGTCACCCACGGGACTGAGCAATGAAACTACAGTGTACGTCCATGTATCCAAGTCTGAGATTACAGTGTAAGACCTGAATGAGAAGGAGGCCGTGTTCGAGGGATTAATTTCCTACACGTTACTGTTAGAGAAATATCTTGGGACTGTCTCAGGGTGACCTTAATTGTGAAGTGTATGTATTACTGAGGTGACCGTAAAGCAACTGTACTCAATAACATTTACAGACACATATCACAAAACACTCGAACAATTTTTCATTAATAGTATGTTCTTTAAAATTAGTAGCTCAACTTTTACTGACATGATGTTTTTAGTAATACAGTTATAATATTATAGAATAGTTAGTTTATTAACTTTTATGTAGAGATAGTCTGTATTGCATGCAACAATATTACCATAGTTTGTATTTAAATATTGGTTACACTTACTTCATTTTTTCTAATAATGTCCACCACGCGGATATTACTGGATGTCGTCAACATTGCTTTCGTTTCACGTATCCTCATTAAGTGTCTCTTAACACGAGCCTCGTCGTCATCAAGGTCATCCTCCGTGACCTTGACCTGTTTATCCTGCGTGTTTGACGCCGAATCTCCTGCACTGTCAATTTTATCTTCTGCATAAACTTTCTCGAACTCAAAGCTGGAGTCTTCGACGGAAGTCTCCATCTCCGAATCTCCGTTTTGCAAGTGCTGTACTTTCATCGATAGTATTTGTGTCTTTTCTTTTGTCTCGAGATACAACCTACGATATCGCTGCGCTATGTTCTTCGTTTCGTCCAGCTCTGTTTGCAGCAGCAGCAGCCTGGTGTCAGCTATAGTTAAACAACTGCGATTAATAAACACATTTAGCACTTTAAGACCAAGGTACAGTTCATAATATATATTGAATGGTTTTACGGTACAAACTATCAGACCTAACATTGATTAAATTTTAAGCCTTCATTTATATCCTGTGTGAAAAATATACATGCTGTGTCATATGATCGCTGATATCACTGAGCCATAAGAATAAATGTCACAATCAGAATGTCACAACCAAAAAAGAAACAAAATGTCACAAACAAAATTGACACTTTTTATTTCATTTTTTCACAATTTTATGCAAGCACAAATGTATCTCTTCCCCATTATCAACCATCGTGCCATCATCATTTGTAAAAGATTTGTTTTTACAGATATCATATTCTGATTGAATTCACTGTTACAGAGGATGTAGTTTGTACACATGGTATACATATGTTTAACACCTGGTGCCATTACTGACAGTTTCAGTGTAGGTAATTATGGAGTATTATAAAAGCAGTAAGTTATTATAAGTTTGTAACATTTTGTAAATTCTTCAATTGTGACATATTACTTACAATCCCTCTAAATGGGAAGCAACACATGGTTGGAACTGGAAGCTTAACATAATCAACCTTATCACCGCATAAATAGCACACAAAATTAGCATATTAAAACAACACATACGTGTATATTATAAGCAGGTACGTCAAAACCTGATTCTCCTTCAAGTTAACTGACTCTTCTCTTGTAATGAGGAAATTAGTTTGAGTTGCCAGACAAACAGCCTCACCTGTTATCAGCAGAATGCCAACAGTATAACAACAGCAGTAAAACGAGTTTTGTGAAAACAGGAATAAGTCAAACATTGACATTATAAGTATCACACACCCCTTTCTTGGCACATCAAACACTTGTTTTATAAGTTGCCATAAACACATTATTCCTTGGCGTATCAAACACTGTCAAAAGTCATTGTGTCGTTAATCCACACACACGTTCCTCGTCACGTCAAATGTTGCTCTTACAAGTGGTCATAAATCCATCACACACCTTCCTTTGCTCTTCTCTCCTGCATCCTCATCAGTTTGATGGCATTAACTCTCGAGATCTTCTCCTCGTGGTACTTCTTGAGACTTTGCTCTGCCTGTTTCTGTTTGTGACGGACTTCCCGCAGCGTGGCGTGCATGCCCAGTTCCGCGGCCATCGTGTCAGTCTGGTGTTGGAGACGTCGTACCATGTTTGCCTTCCATTGGTAGGCAAGGTCTTGCTCCTCAGAACTCAGACGAAATCTGAAGCCAGAGTGAGATTATCAAGAACCAACATGACAACAGCATACATCACAGTGGCTTTTGTAGCATTTCACGAGTATAATGCATGATCTAAAATCCTGTTTCTCCTTCTGTCTGTATATCCAACTTACTGCGTGCATGCGTGCGTGCATGCGTGCATGCGTGCATGCGAGCGTGTGAGTGTGTATGCATGCATGGATGTGTGTGCATGCGTTTGTTTGTGTGTGCGTGCGTTTGTGTGGGTGTGTGTTTGTGCTGTTTGTTGTGTATGGAATATATGTTTGTGTGTGTGTGTGTGTGTGTGTGTGTGTGTGTGTGTGTGTGTGTGTGTGTGTGTGTGTGTGTGTGTGTGTGTGTGTGTGTGTGTGTGTGTGTGTGTGTGTGTGTGTGTGCATGCATGCATGTGTACGTGTGTGTGTGTGTGTGTGTGTGTGCGTGCATCTGTGTGTGCGTGCATGTGTGTGCATGTGCAAGCGTTCCTGTGAGTGTATGTGTGTGTGCGTGCAGGTGTGTGTATGCATGCATGCATGTGCCCTGAATCTCCCAGCCACATCACAACATCAATTCAAACCTAAGAAAACTTACCTCCCTTCTGGCATGGTTTCAATATCTGACAATGTTAGTTATCACTAATCGACCAACTTGACTGGAGAGAATCATAAACCAACTAGACCTGCTGAGTGAGCAACATATTACACCACAGACCTCCTTCCAACTGTTGGTGCTGTTGTTTAGCTACAACAGAATTAACCCCTGCTGCTTATGTAACAGTGAATGATTTGTGTACCCCAGATGCTTAATTATGCATCGTATGTGATGCAACAGTCACATGCAGCCACATGAAATCTCATAACTAGCACCCATGGAGACTTTGTGTAAAATTAATACCAATTGCTCGAACAGAAGTACGCCAATGAATTAAGGAGCTTAAGTTATTAAGATCAGTAATCCCATTGCTGAGACATGGTTGAGTGCATATGGAAATTAGTTTATAGTTAATTCTGATCAGATTCATAAAAAATTAACATAAAAAGTACACAAACGAGCCAGCACAAGGGATTCTATATGGGGTAGATTTTTCACGAAATTATTCTGTAACCTGATGGTCACAAAAAATCTAATTGAGAAGGGCATTTAACAGAAACAAACCAGTAAAACCATCATACATTTTAGATCCAACTGTACGCATCCTAGACAAGTTAACACAATTAATACTGTAGCTCTTCTTGGAAGATTTTCATGGTGCTCAATAGCTAACTGAAGACATTCCTTTCTAGAACAATCTTCTTGAATCTATCATTAGACACAGTTTGCTGAACAAACCAGTGAATCGATCCGTGTATCTGCATGAGAAATCAACACACTGTAGTTCTTCGTCATTATTTCTGCTCACTGTTGGTGTATTCAGTTACCTCTCAAGCTACATTACACTGTTAGTATTAAACCAGGCACATTAGGTGTAAGAATAATTGCAAGAGCACAGATTACATCTACAAGATTACATCCACAATACATGGCCTGTATAATTTTATGCCACTGGAAACATCAATGGCCACAAACTCACACTCAAACATCCACCATCCATACCCACATGCCCACACATGCGCATACGCACACACATATACAATACATCCTAGAGTGGCTGCGAAAAAACTTAATTTTTTAAAGAAGATTTGACAAGATTACCATCCAAATCAAAAGGATTCAGATGGCAAGTAGTCAAGGAAGCCATTGACTCATCTAGAGTTCTGAGATTACTAATTACTATGCTTACCCTTTCTTTTTGGGTACTTCAATTCCCCGGTTGTCTTTTTCCACTTGCCCATGTCTCATTCTGTTCCACTCTTGTCCACCCTGTGTGACTGTGATGATTCTATCTCTGTCTCTCACCAACTGTAATCAAAGTCACACGGCTGATAACATGAGTAGCTTCATGGCAGCAATTTGCATACAGTTTAACCACCTGTGGCTGCAATAAGAAATCAACTGAAATACATACTTTTCTCTCGTGTATTTTACAAGTTTCTTGTATATTTAATAGCTGGTGTTTTCACACACACCCGATAGCTTGATCATAGTTGTCTAATGTGACAGCAGTCTCGCCAGAGAACATTATAATTGTCCAATTGACTGACATGTGTACGTGGCTTCATGGACAATTTAACATGAACTGACAATGCATGTATTCAAAGAGCACATGTTCATATCTGGTGCAGTTGGACTACTACCATCTAGCTGAACTAATGAGGCGATATGTTTGTGTAAATTAATAATGACACGTTACATTGTATGCATAAGCTGAATGCTGACTAACTTCAACTTTTAACAATGTCTGCACGATTGTATGAATTATTCTGTATATAAATCTATCACGGATGGCAATTGCTAAAATTGTACAAAACTCAAAATGGAATCAAATGGTGAGTGTCATATTTATATACGAGTTATTAATTAGATGTTTTCATGCTTGAGAGCCGTTCTGGTGATGCATGTGTTTTAGCCAATTAGTATGAGCAAATGTAAGACTTAAAAATGGGCCAAGTGGCCCTGAAGTCCTAAAATTATGCTACAAAGATTGGCGAAGTTATAGCGCATTGAACATGGTCAAAAAGTGAAAATGAAGAAAACTGCTGTTGAAGTTTTACATTATATATGCAAATGGATTTAATGGAAATATTACATACAGTGTATATGTTATGTTGCAATGATACACTGGAAGTACAAATGTGCTGCTACAAAAACTTATCAAGTTATGCCAGATTATGTCTTTATGTGTATATGTAAGAGGACAGATTATTTGAGAACAAAAGGTTCACTAAAGAAAATTAACTAGGCTAGACCAATACACACATTTACAGCTGGCCACTCCACTCATAGCCTAGTAAGTGATCAGGGCAAAGTCCACTATCCAGTTACATCAGTAGGGTGGCTCCCATGATAGCTGCCTATAACTGTCTTAATGGGCTCCTCCCTGACCTTACAATGAATATTATATTGTAGTTTATGTGCTTATGATGGTCAAAAAAATGCTGTATGTCTGTCTGTATGTCTGTTATAAATAGAGATCAGTGGTACTGCAGGAGGGAGCAGCAGAGAAACAGGAGGACAATTTAGCATTTTTGGAGCCCTGGGGTGCCCTTAGAATGATTCAATCAAATACAGATTTCTTGTGTATAGTGGCAGTACCCTAAGATACATCTATGCAAAATAAAAAAAAAGTTACTGAACAGGTTTTTGGAAATATAGAGCTTTGGAGACTGGTAGATGGTAATCTATCCTCTCAGCACTAGTGTTCACTGCCAATAACTAGATTCATCCTCCATCCTCTAAAGTTACCAGAGCCACCACTGATTCATAGTTGATTAGCTCAATGCACCAACTAAGACAATACACAACACTGTGAGTGACAGTGTCCAGAGTGAGGCCTAAGCAGTGTCCTCATTGCTGAATAGATCACTTAAACCTGCCAAGTGGGTGACATTGTGCACAAGTGTTCATTAATCCTTAGTGATTGTTCAGAACACCAGACTGACCACATACCTAAACAAAGCGAATGTAATAGGTGAAGAACAGGCAGTGTTCAGATAGGGGTATTGGTTGAATTGTATTTGTCTCGACGCAAAAGGCTTTATTGTGCCTTCATCGATTATAAGAAAGCATTTGATTTAGTAGACCGGTCCTCCCTGTGGTCTAAGATAATTTCATGCGGTATTAATGGTATTGTGTTGAAAGTTGTATACAACATATACAAAAATGCTAAATCATGTATAAATCAGGGCCAGGCTGTGTCAGCCTTCTTCTCATGTGATGTATAGGTATGGCAAGGATAAAACTTGTGTCCTTTGTTATTTGCTATTTATCTGAATCATTTTGAACACTGTTAGTCATTATTATAACAGACTTGACATGGCAGCTGGTGAAATTTACAACAACCTTAGTGATGACGATGTAGAAAATGTATGTTCTACTATATGCTGACGACACTAGAATGATTCAATCAAATACAGATTTCTTGTGTATAGCGGAACTATGTCAACTCTTCTAATGGCCGACATTTGGTTTTTTCAGGTGTCAACTATATTGTGAATCTGTAATTATTAGTCTATAGTGATACAACTGATTTACATAGTACCATGTCTACACAAGGCATGGCAAGCGTAAACAGAACAGTAGAATGCATTTGATATCAATAAAGCATCTTTAACCACAGTCACCACAGTCACACCATTTTATAATAATTAAATGAACATCAAAATAAACACAACTTGCAATTATAGAAAATCAATAGTTTTGAAGATACAGTTTAAAAGTTTTAGGCAACTGTTCAGTCTAACAGGGGTCAAGTGTGTCTACTCTGCCTGGGCCCTGTGACCAATTAAAGATTAGTCAAGGTCTCAATGGAACAATAGCACTAGGCTGCAGAGTGGAGTGATGCTGCTGGCTTTCTGGCACATTAAACAAAATCTACTGTTAGGGGTGGTCTCAAGAGCCCTTCTCAAAACCACATCACTAGATAATGTAAAACTTTTGCACTTTGGGGGCCCCTTAGGTGCCCTTAGAATGATTCAATCAAACATAGATTTCTCGTGCATAGTGGCAGTACCCTAAGATGTCTACGCAAAATTAGAAAAAAAGTTGTTTAACAGTTTCTGAGCTACGGCAGCTAACGGCGGACGCAGAGTGATGGCAATAGTCCCTTGCACCTTCGGCTCAAAGGACTAAAAACTGGTCACTCTTCTGAACAGGGGAAAGATAGGGTCACACCTCATACAAAACTAATGCTGTGAGATGAAATGCTTAAGCTTCAAAGTTGTTGATGTTGTATTTCCTAAATATAAGTTAATTTTCATTGGTGTTTTTGTTAGTTCAAGACGCCTAAAATTTACCTTAGTATTAAATTTGTTTGTCAAAGAAATTAGTAAAAAATTAAATGAACCCTAAAATAAAGTTCCACAAAGAGTCATGGTGATTTGTCCTTGCAGTGCCTATAATTCAAGCTTAAGGAGAGACAGTTCTTTTACTGGTTGTTGCATGATACCATAGTTATAATGTATGTGTATGTATGCGTGGTTTTATAATAATGATATTACTTGTAATCAGTACCAAAATCTGAAGGTGGACAACCATCAAGCAGTGTCAGAAAACATGTGTCACTGTGTTATTGTATCTCTGTAATCATTTTGTAAATTTACATTATAATGCATTCCATTTAGGCATATTCCTTCCTAATGTCAACAAAACTCACTTTTAATGTACATGTATACCTAAATATATATTTTAAAACATGTCCTTAGTGGATTCATTTATCAGGTATTTTATATATGTAGCATTTCCATCCAGCCACAGATTATCACCAAGTTCCAAATCTATATGGAAAATGGACAAGGGGGCCGCATACTACCTTACTACATAAAATGTCCACAATTTTTCATCTCTGAATATCCCTGTAGGATATCTAACAATCCTGCTTTTTCAAAGCTAATTACATATACTGTTCGAAGTGGGATCTGTTTTGTTAAGGCAACCTGGTTTATACTTCTGCATTCTGCATTACTCTCTCAAAGCAATAACAACTATGTTTGTGTAATAAGTTGCATATTTTATTTGTGATTTAGGTATTTATAATGAAACAACCGTGGATTTATTTTTGACAATATTTCGTTAGAAAATGTGTAATTGACTATGCAGGAGTGGTAGGGAAGAGTGGGACACAGTGGATCAACATGCCATGTCTGTCTGAAATGTGAACAAAGTGTATCTGCTGTGAAGTCAAATTAGCCTTCACTGATTTATTCTAACAATATTCATAGGTGTGGATTTATCCTAACATAAACAAACCACAATTAACTTGTTCTGTGCTAGGGCGTACATAATTGGCAAGTTGTTGCGGTGTCCGAAATAAACCATGATCAGGACAAGAACCGTCAGACATTTCAAACAATACATACACAATACATCCATGTCAAATTATAATCTTAAATAGTACAAGTTGAAGACTTATGATAAATGTAGTATGTAATTTAAAAAACTACAGGTCAGAAGACTCCTTTAAGACTTTGATATTCACTTTTGAGGTGCCATCTAAGAAACTAGACACATCCAGAATCAGGAGGAGCATATTGTATTTACAAAAAATGCACGATCTCAGAATGCAACTTTTAACCTTTATTCAAAGAAACCATCATAGCTCCATGCAAATTTTTTTCAAGATTAATAACAAAAAACAATCACAGAAACAGAATCATAGACTAGTTTCATGTATGCCATGCTATGGCATGGACATTACTGTTAGCGCAGCAAAACCTTTACCAAAAACAGCTTTGCTAGCTATTTTCATTAATCACATTAACATTTACATTGTTTGAGACTGTCTATATTCAAGAACGTGAAGGAGATATACTTATATTTTATAAACAACATTGTGTTTTAGCTGTGGGAATCAGGGGCGGATTCAGAGAGGGTAGTCTGGGGTGTCCAATTTAAACCAGTAATTGTGGCTCACAAAAACACCACTGGCAGCTGAACCAAATTCATAGTATATTGGGTTTGCTGGGGGACGGGTGTTGTTAAAAATGTTCTGCCGGACCTTAACCACCACCCTACTGTCGCCATCCTGCCATCACATTGTTGGAAGACGAGGGATGGTGCTGCTGGAAAATGTTTGCAACGACGTTCATAATTTCAGAATGTCTAAAGGGGGCACATTCAAAAGGTCTAGCCCTGGGGCATGCCATCCTAGCACAGGCATGGTGCAGCCAAATTCCAAAGGCGCACGTGCCACCCTGATCCCACTGGATCCACCTATAGGAATAGTCAATATACTGATTCATCATTAATATAGTTTTCGCCCAAAATTAAGAAATCTTTTTGCGATGTACCAATAGTATTAATCAGAACAACTTATTTAATCAATAGCATGTAAACTGTCCGTCAAAGAAGTTGTTTTTACTGAAATACTTACAATATTCATAAGACGACATAATTTTACGCGCCAAACGGATGCCCTAGTCGGGTTCAATTATCACTGTATAACAAGACACAATGCACTGCATAAACATCACAGACTGTTCGATAACTTTCCTGTGATGATATGTGTGAAGAGTTGCTTACAATTTTGTCCTTGGAATTGAAATATTATGGATGTTTATATCACCGTCACTTATATGGCCACTGTAATCACGTGGACTTAATTCACTATCAAAATGTCTTAACCTCATTTTAATTTCAGACAAATAACTTTGTTGCAAGTTTATAGACGTCCTTTTACTCATGCAATGAACAATATATTGACACAACTTACAAGTGCCTATCTTACTTAAGTCAAGACGTGTCTAATCATATAAATGTGGGATCCAGTCATCCAGCGAAATATCAAAAGGCAGCAGAAACCTAGATGCAGCAAAAACCACACAGGTTATTATACCGGTAGATGCCTGTAGCATCTTTTATACTGGTGTGTGCAGTAAACGTGGGTCCAATCATGTTTTGCCATTTTCACTAAAAGCTGATTAATCTTCCGTAAGATATTTATGTGCTAAATCTCCAACACATATTCCTTCCAATTTCTGCAAACAAACTGTTACAAGAGTTGTTTTGGGTGAAGTACTTTACGAAAATATACGGGCGAAATCCAAATCTCGTCGAAGACACCTGTTGCAAAAATCGTGGGTCCTATCTAATCTACGCTGTGACCGTGTCGCCGTGTGTAAATTGTTCACGTGGTACGTGAATCGGTGCCAGTGACAGTGTATTAAAATAGACCATGAGCGTTAGAACACGACATTTTCCGGTCGTGAGTGTACTGCAATGTTGTTGTCGTGCGCCGCTCCACAGTCACTGACACTCACACACAGTCAGACTCAGACTCACAGTCACAGTCTCACACACACACATCACAACACAAGTCAATGTCAGACACAGTCGAGATGGGCAAATTAGTGCAATCTGGAGCGCTAATTAGACAGCACAATGTGCTAAAAAACACTACACTTTTAACACATATGTGTTTTGTTTTACGTGATACGATGAAATGTAGCAGTTAAGAAAGCAATAATACAAATTATTGACAATAAATTGTAATGCAAAGCAAAGGCAAACCTTTTTTAGCAGAGAAAGGTTTTTCAGTAGCTCCTACCGGCTAAGTTTGGAAACAGCACTGTTTCGCCATCTATTGGATAGTTCTGACAACACTAGAAACATGGCGGCTCCCAGGGAAGCGACCGTGATTTTGATAGAAATAATTTGTGCTTTTCTTGGAATATCTGGTTGCATCATGGTTAAGTTTAATAACAAACTACCATATCCATATATGGACGAATTATTTCACATTCCACAAGCTCAAAAGTATTGTAAGGGTATATTTAATGAGGTACGACATTTCTAACCTGACAAGTTACGTCACTGTAGAGTGTAGTCTGTAGACGTAGTGTAGTGTTACTAGTGTTACACACTCTTTATCATACTCGGTGACACTGACTTACGCACTAAGTTGACTAACACAGTCACATGACACAGGGCTTGACATTAAGTTACCTTCCACAATTCAGAGGCATAAAGCACTTGTCAGGTAGGACAAGTACTAATTCATGTTTACTTGTCCTAACAGAAATGTATATGTCCCACCAAAAAATAGCTTTAAAGTTTAAACATATTACAGCCATCCTAAGGCATAACTGGTTCTGTGGTTGTACTTTCCAAATTACAAACGTTGTTACAGACTTACTAAACACGACTTGGCCAGTATACCTTCAACATAGCATAGTCTTAAGAACATTATATTCATTAATAGCTTAAAAACTAGGAACTGTTTGTAACTAATTAAAATGCAAAGTTAAACATGTGGCATTTTACTAAACACTTTTATATCAACACTACGTACAACGTTCTGAATTGTTATCTCCGCTACTAATACAAAATGTAGTTTGTAATAAATTCCACATACAGTTATGTAATTGGACCTAACCATGCATGCTACCTGGTAATTGTGTTGATATTTACAACCATAATAATTATTTAAGCAGTTGAATGCTTTTAATTTTATGAAATTATATACATTTATTTTATGAAATTATATACATTTATTTTATGAAATAATATACATTTATTTTATGAAATTATATACATTTATTTTTAATATATTAGTACAGTATTCACATAGGGAACACTCTCCTCTTTATATATTATGACAGGCTTTATGTTGAAGTATGCATAGGCACACATTATTTCAGAGTTTAAACTTTACACAAATAAAACAATTCCTAGTTAGTTAAGAGTTGCCCCTTTCTGTAACCAAGTCACCAAGTGATATAAGGATGGACAGTACAGGGGTGTCTTTATTGGATTTTGTACCTATAGTTTTAGACAGTCATCATTCACTTGCTACAATTTATCAATATTTTGCTGCAGTAGACCGTAAGCAGGGGCAGAGCAAGGGGTTAAAGAGGCATCATGCACAATTTGTTTGATAGCTAATGCCCATTAATATATCAACACAATGACCCAAATGTCAGTTGCCACAATAATTAATGGACAAAGTTCTAAATTGCACACTGCAACTAAATCAATTTATCTAGTCGCAAGCATAAGATTTTATTCGCAAATGCAACACGGTAGTAAGTTAGTAACAACTTCCCTGTTAATATTGTGACTCAATCAACTTGTCCCATCGGACAAGTGTCCTGGACAATGTACTTATCCGACATTGGTAATTACTTGTCTCGGTCAAGCGGACAAGCGTTAATGTCGAGCCCTGTTACATTTATGACTGTTAATTATTTCAATTTGTACATTTATGGTAAAAAAGAAATATGTCTTGTCTAATGTGGAATGTTATCATTCGCATCTCATATTATCGCTAGGCCAAGGCTTCGCCTAGGCTTAGGCGTGACATTTTAAAGTGACAGATCACTTTATGAATTATACAAATGACTGCAATAAATGAACACTAAAGTCTAGCCACTACATAAGTACATTAGTTATTACTGACTGACTTACTTTTACTGCCTCACCATAATCCACAAAGTAGGCACTTCAATGAATTCCGCAAACTGGGTCGTTTCACGTGCGTCGACTCACAATCACCGCAAATATTACAAATGTTATTGTAAATTTAATACTCTAGTCAATGTGTTTGAAAACCCTGAAAACAGTTTTTATACATCTGTATAAATAAAAAATTATGACATTTTAAAGCAACTATTTATCCTCTGAAAACACAAAAATGAGTCCATTTTGTTATTTTAAGAGATACACAAAAATTGTGCTGTTTTGCCATCTTAAAATTGCAATATCATTTGATCTATTAAGGTTATGTGATCCTAAAGCTATTACCTTTAATTTATTTTAAGCCTGTCCCCAATGTTCTAGCATGATATTACATTTTTTGAAGTGCCTACGCAAAGCTATCCACCTATCCTTTCCTGTCAGATACCTTTTCCAATCCGCCCAACGCCAATCACATCTAAATAACAAAGCCCAAAGAACTGTTACACATTTTGTTATTTTACCTGAACGATAAAATATTGGAATTACCAGACGCAATAGCCAGCATCACAGAACCACAGCCACAGTAGGCCAGTACTCGGTCTCTGACTAGGTCTTTGCCATTTGTCTGTATGCTTGCTGGGAGCATAGGCATAAACCATCGACCACCATAATATGAGAGTAGAGGACCATGCCAAGATCCTCCACTCTTGTTGTTTTAATGCCAGTTTCTAAATTTCTCCCTGTGTAATCCGTCTTCTTTGTTTGCTCTTTTCTTACTCTGTCTGCCAGGTGTTTCTCTGCCTTCTTGTCTTCTTTCTTTCTACATACTGTGGTAAGCCCCATACTGTGCAATATCCCACAGTGGTAGGTGTTTGCTGGCTGGCAAACAAGATGAAAGATAAAATGGGATAAAAACAAATTAAAAGCGGGGTTATTTAGAGGTAGGGGGGTATTTAGAGGGAGAGGGGTGCCCACTGCCCAGAGCCACACTTCAAGGATGGTTCCGAAGGCAGCTTGGGAATCTATGAGGGGGACTTCTGGAGGGATGGGGGTTCCATGTAATTGCTTGTCATATGATGTTTGGACATGATCTGTGTGTCCTAACCACCTCCATAGTCTCTTATTTTGTTTTCTATTGGCAGTTGTTTGGTCCATTCCCATAGTGTGGTGTCTGATACCTTGTCTGACCATTGTAGGTGTAATATTGTGAGCAGGCATTTGTTAATGAAGGTCTATGACAACTGATGTCTGATAATCATGGATCATAAATAATCGCTTATGTCAGTCTTATCCGGTGCTAAACCTTGTAGATACTTGCAACCTGTTTGTATGATTTTATATGGAATGAAAATTTGCTCTATGTAATAAGCACGCTTAACATAATTTTGGAAAGGTGCAATTAGAAGTCTTTATTTAAGTATATTTTTACTGACGAATGTCCTTTTATATTTTGAGAAGTGTGATGGAGTTATTAACTGGAATGTTTGTGTGTGTAGTGGGATCCCATGTTGACAACTCCGCCTGGGCTCTACCTCTTCAGTATTGGAGTACTGAAGCCAGCCTACTGGCTCTTTGGCATCCCTCCAAGTGTCGTCTGTGACGTGGCATGGCTGCGCTGTGTCAACATCATCTTTGCAGTCACAAATGTCTACCTGCTGGTTGCTCTTACCAGAAAGATTCACGGACATTCACAGGTTTGACTATTTACAAAAAGACGTCTTTAGCGGCAGTATCCTCGAGTTCAGTGGCAAAATAGTTGTCAGAGTTGATTCCCATTGTTGTTGTACTTATTGTACATTTTAGTTATAAATAATTATATAACTTTATGTATTTTTATTTGCATCATCTCAGTGTTGTTAGGATAAAACTGCTGTGGACTTAAGTTCCTTTAAAAAAATTAAGTAATCTTGAAGTGTTTACCTTTTTTACTATTTTTATTTTTTTGTTTATGCATACTGGCTTGGCTGTTAGGTATGTTGAATTTTGGTTTGTCTAGTCATTATAATATAGCCAACAAACTGATTTACCACACTGAGAAAAAATATATTCCTAATGGCTATTCATGTTTTCTAGTTAAAATCACCTTTAGATCAAAGAGACTACCGGGGGTATGTGCTATCCATAGATGGCTACCATGTTGCAATTATAATGCCATGCTGGCATCTGTTGTCTGGGTAGCCTCTAAATAGATGAACCTCTAGATCTATGAAGCTAATGATACCGCTAACAAATTTCAGTCCCACACATGCGAAACTGAGTGATATGCTCGGGCATATGGAACGACAGAACACACAGTGTTTACATTATAGAAGACACATTATGTATAGAATATGAATGTATAATTTCTCTAATGTTTTGTCAGTTTTGAATGGTCTGTGAGTGAGATTAATAAGAGTAAATGAAGACAAATGTTTATTTTCAGACGTATAATGACACCCGAGGAGTGCTGACAGCAACGACACTTGCCACATTTCCCGTTCTCTATTTCTTCACATTCCTCTACTACACAGACAGTGGCTCCACCTGCCTCGTGCTACTCATGTACCTGCTTGGTCTCCATGGTATCCACACGTTGGCCGCGGGTGTGGGTGCGGCAGCGATCTTCTTCCGCCAGACGAATGTCGTCTGGGTTATTTTCATCGCAGGATTAGTTGTTTCTGACATTGTGGTGGACTGGATGCAACTGCACAAAAAAGAGACAGCTGTGGAGAGACTTGGTGATGTCACACAGCTTGCGTTGCTATGGAGGCATGTGCTGAAATGTGCCCGGAGTAACCGGACGAGTCTGCGTAAACTAGTTGTGGAGATATCAAAAAAGACATGGACGTATGTATTGGTTGGGGTTGGCTTTGCCGTGTTTGTGTACCTAAATGGAGGGATTGTTCTGGGGGCTCGGGGAGACCATCCGGCAGCTTTACACTTCCCGCAGTTGTTTTATTTCTGCAGTTTTACAGCGATCTTCGCATTTGTTTATCTCGTCTCCCCTTGGAAAATTCTAGATTTCGTTCACTTTCTGTTTCGGAAACCTCTGTTCGCTGTAACGTTTTGTATTGTGAGTGCAATGTTGATCTGGAAATTTACATTCGCACACCGCTATCTGTTGGCGGATAATCGTCATTACGCGTTCTATGTGTGGTCAAAGATTTACCGTCGTCATGAACTTGTGAAATATTGCTTGATACCAGCGTATTTCTACGCTGTGTGGTGTATCTGGGCAGCACTCAGACTGAAGAATGTGCTGTGGAAGTTGGTTTACATTCTTTGCGTCAGCATCAATCTCGTGCCAGCAACTCTGTTAGAGTTCCGCTACTTTGTCATCCCTTACGTGATATTCCGCCTCAACATGCCAGTGGGTTCGTACAGAAAGATAGCCGTTGAGATGCTGTTGTATATGGCAGTGAATGCTGCCACGATTTACATGTTCCTCGTGAAAACATTTCATTGGCAGAATGAGGATGTACCACAGAGGTTTATGTGGTAAACTATGACATTGTACCTTACAGTATGAAGTACATGGTGATGGGAGCATTGATATTATTGTTAAATGCTGTTTTCTGTGATACTAGATAGATGTGTTCACAGATACGAAATGGTATTTCTGTGCAATGAAACATTTGAAAAATATGTGTTAGGATAATAATGAAAGTAGTAGATTATGGGACTTAAATATTCAACGCAACTTATGCTATGTTCACACAGAAATGTTTAACCTATTTAACTTGTTTATGACCTACAATTGTTTGCAAAATCATGCGTTGTCATACACGTGCAGTTTATCTCTTACCATCTCTATGCGAACACATTTTAAATGATGAAATTATAATTATGTACAGTAAGTTTGTCTGTAATGCAGGATAGGGCAGCCCACCACAATAGTAGTGTATAAAAATGTACTTACACAAGCACTTGACCCAAATCCTGGTACATAATAGCCACTTTTAACGGAGCTTGGTTTCCGAGGATTTAGGCGCAAAAGAAGTTATCTTACAATATGACTATTTAATTGAACAGTCATGTTTGAGGGTACAAGCAAGTCACAGCAACCTACCAAGCCAGGTTTTGTGGTTTGGGTTTTAGATAGTTTTTGGGTTGTACCTATGTTTAATTCTGAAACCTTAAAATAGTCTCAAGGTTCACCAGTGCCATGCGTCATCATATGTTATTGACTGAATCAAACACCTGTAACTTGTGTGGCATTTATATAATTATTCCCAAGCATTGTTACTATGTGGTTAAGGTTGTTACTATATGGTGAAGGTTGTTTGGTGTTTACTGGTGGGCTGCTGTTATTTTGCTTCCACAAAAAAATTACTTTTAATGGGTACATGAAATATGAAATCGTTTAGAAGTACACAAATTCCCAAGAAACTAGTACTCACTTAAAAAGTATGGGTCAAACCTCTCGGCCTTCTTTAGGAGACTGATGTCATTACGTGTGAGTCGCATGATCCAGGTCATGTGACATGAGCTGGAGAAGGACTGAGGAGCTCTTTGACAATATTCAAAGAGACTCGGTTTCTTTAGATGAACAATGATGTCAAATTCACATGCAAAAAAATCTGAATGTCAATATGTGGCTAAAAAACAACACATTTTCATTCATGTTTAATTGGTAAATAATTGGTAATAAATACAATACATGATACAAAACTGTTTTGTTGCGAGTACATGATATGTACTAGAGCTAAATCTGCATCTACTCATACCTTCTTAGATGAGATTATATATTTTTTACTAGCTGGTGAAAACTATCAGAAATGAAGTTGTCATTTTTGAAGAAGCTAAAAAAACATGATGTATATCGAGGTACTTACTGAAAAAACTACAGAATTATGAGTGATCACCAGAGAAATTATTTAGTAAAACATCAAGCCGCTGATTTGCTGATAAAAATCTTTAAAAATAGTCGCCAAACTGACGGGCCTGGACCGCGCATTGCATTGCCACTAGCTGTGCTTATTCAGAGCACCACATGCACCAATATAAACAATACAAATACGATAAATGACATTAAAACCACGCATCAGTAATATTGTACATAACCATACCAAGAATAGCTTTATCTATAGTTACTATCGGCAGGCTGCATAGGCTGGGGAATGCGATGGGTGTGAATGCACCCCCCACGGATATGACGGTTTCATTTGGGAGGAAGGAATTCTGCCTGATTTGAAATCGTAACAAAACAGAATTCATTCAATAAAGTATTTTATTTGTTTGTTAGTACACATTCAGATATAAACTGGTAAAATAGACAACACATTCAATCACAGCACTGTACATGATATAAAACTATGTCGTTCTGAGTACATGCTATGGCACCAAAGATAAGTCTGCATTGTTTGCAATCTTTTTGGAAGTTCCCGATATGTCCTGGCTGCCATTTCAACTACTGAACACAAACGTGCCACTCGAGTCAGTTCGCTGTAAGTATGACCACTGTTGCCCAAAGCTGCCCATTGTCTTCTCCTGGGGCCAAAATACATAAAGAATGCCATTGTTATTTAGATATAATATCATGTACAGTGTATATATATACATAATATATAGTATGTCTAGGCCCTAGTGGCCAGAGAGGAATATCTCTATATGTATACCACATTTAATAATTATTATTTGAGCAAACACCAACTATTACGTCATCAGCTTTCTAAACATATTAATGAAAAAGCAGCCATCTAAAGTAAAACATTTTCTTAATAATCATTTACACACAAAAATAGTAAAAATGCATTTTTAAATGAAGGGAGAGGCATCCAATGATGAAAGAGACTTGGTCACATGACAGAAGAGATTGGTTAAACGTGACACTAAAAATTTGACCAAAATGGTCATGACAACTCTATTGAGCATACCTGGATTCTGAAAGGTGACTTCACTTTCTTCAGAAATAACTGAGTCTGACACTATGTCAACTTAGACATCAAAGACATCTATTTTTCTTGTATATATAAACCAGATGTTATTGCATTCTAAGTTCAGTCGATCATAGCATACATGTTATTTTCACAACATAGAGAATGTTCTACTTTACACGCTGGGGTACGTCCAGAACAGCATAGAAATGCATTATGTACATGAAACATTATATATAATAATGACAACAACGATCAAACTATATTACTATGGGAATTACAAGAAAAATCACAGACGGTACATATCACTAGCTAAATATTATTGAATATGCATAAATTCAATATATAAAGTACTTGTGAAAAACATACCATCTTTGGCACGTGCATAAACAATAATTATTATGATAAAATTGCACATTTATCAAATATGGTGCATTATACAAAGATGTTCACCACACAAGCAATACATTACCCGCACACTTCAGTAGAAAAACTTTCTTCTGGAAGTGAACTGTCGTTAGTCAACTTGAATGTTGCAAACAGCAAGTTGACATTTAATGTACAGTAAATATAGACTATTATTAATCTTCTAAGTACTAATTAAAAAGATGTTGAAATGTGTTCAAAATGAATGAAAGAAATATGATTATAATGCCACCTGGAGATCAATATTGTGCAAACATCAGTCAAACATCTCTATTGTTGCACATAACAAACATTCTTGAGTTACAGGGAGGTGTCTGTTCGGTTTTTTTATTGTAAACTCATGTTATCCAGCATAAACTATATGTATTCTCACATATCATCCAAATATGCTTTAATAAGACAGAAACAACTTTTGAATGCAACAGTGTTTACAAAAATCGCTATGATGACATACCACCTGCTGCACATATCCATGTCATTATTACCACGCCTTTGAAAGTTTCAAACTGTCCTCCAGAAAATTAAACAACAAAATGGTTAAGTAAAACTCAGTTGAGTGGTCAATATGTTATAATATAACTTGTACAATATAACATAATTTGAGTCGTCAATATGTTATAATATAACTTGTACAATATAACATCATTGAGTCGTCAATATGTTATATAACTTGTACAATATAACATCATTTGAGTCGTCAATATGTTATAATATAACTTGTACAATATAACAGCATTTGAGTCGTCAATATGTTATAATATAACTTGTACAATATAACAACATTTGAGTCGTCAATATGTTATAATATAACTTGTACAATATAACAGCATTTGAGTCGTCAATATGTTATAATATAACTTATACAATGTAACATCATTTGAGTCGTCAATATGTTATAATATAACTTGTACAATGTAACATCATTTAAGTCGTCAATATGTTATAATATAACTTGTACAATATAACAGCATTTGAGTCGTCAATATGTTATAATATAACTTATACAATGTAACATCATTTGAGTCGTCAATATGTTATAATATAACTTGTACAATATAACAGCATTTGAGTCGTCAATATGTTATAATATAACTTATACAATGTAACATCATTTGAGTCGTCAATATGTTATAATATAACTTGTACAATGTAACATCATTTGAGTCGTCAATATGTTATAATATAACTTGTACAATATAACATGATTTTGTAATAAAAACAAATGGACAACCTCCCACGTTGTCTGATGGATGGTATGTTAAAAAGGTACAGTTTGTACGATATAACGATTTTATTATAAAAATGAACAGAAAACCTCCTTTTAAAACAAGTAAAAGAACATATAATAGTTACTGAACATATTACTGGGTTGGTTTTCAAACATCACATACTCATTTTTCAGCACACATTGTACACGTTTTAAAACATGACGACGTTGACCTTGAAACTTGGTACTGTGACCGCTATGACATACACAGAAGCCAACTCCTACAATCTACTGCTACTGGTAATAAATGAAAAACTAGGAACAGACTGCCTCATTTTAACATTGGTTCAACAACCTTTCCCCACCAATACGTAGTGTGTAACTTGCAATTTCTATGATACAAAATCACTATTGGCGTCAATTTGCATTAACATTTGATTCACTCACTAGGTGATACCACTGTATTAAGTTATTCCTGCCATGTAATGCTTACCTTCTTAGGGACTTTTGTGAGTTTGTGAACTTATGCGACCCCCACCCATACATGTGTGCACCCCACAAAATCGGCACCTATGCAACTACATCGAGTGTTTCTACAAACATTATCCTATTTTGTTGATTAGTTAGTGTTACATACAGTCACCATGTGGTACTACCGGAAAATTGCAGAGGTGAATCCACCATTTCGTTTTTCAGGTGTATCCAACTGTAGCACACCCGCTATGCATTTTCATGTTATATATGTATGTATTAATATTCTCAAGATAAAAAATAAATAAAACATTACACAAGTTTCTTGATATCATCTAGCAGACGTACCAGAACTAGTTCTAAATAGTCGCAATTATTGGCTAGCAGCAGTAGACTCAATGTAATGTTGTAGTACAGATCTAGGTCAAGGTGGTGTGAAGGTCAGATGCTGATTTCTGTCTTAATAACCAGGTGGTGCTGACGGTGGTGGCGCCGGTTTGAAGTCATGCTTCTTCATGTATGAGAGGAACTGGTCTGGGATCTCTGCGAGAACTTCTTTTGCCAGTGAGGCCTGGCTTTGACAGAAGTTACCCCCCTTCATGAACTCACGGAATGGTACAAACTGAAAATGGAGAGCCCAGTTAGAAGGCAGTGAAAGCTACATATTTAAACCTGTTTTGATGCACATTTAGACATACATATTAAATAATTATATAAAGTTTTAATAAATATTTTTCTTATATATATGTATAACATAGGTAGAGATAAGTATGAAGCACACCTGAAAATGAGAGAAGATTGGCAGGACACATACAGAGAATGAGTGAGGTGAGACAGACAAAGAAGATTGGCAGGACGCTTACAGAGAATGAGTGAGGAGAGACAGACAAAGAAGATTGGCAGGACATTACAGAGAATGAGTGAGGAGAGACTGACAAAGAAGATTGGCAGGACACTTACAGATAATGAGTGAGGAGAGACAGATAAAGAAGATTGGCAGGACAATTACAGAGAATGAGTGAGGAGAGACAGACACAGAAGATTGGCAGGACACTTACAGAGAATAAGTGAGGAGAGACAGACACAGAAGATTGGCAGGACACATACAGAGAATGAGTGAGGAGAGACAGGCACAGACGATTGGCAGGACATTTACAGAGAATGAGTGAGGAGAGACTGACAAAGAAGACTGACAGGACACTTACAGAAAATGAGTGAGGAGAGACAGACAAAGAAGATTGGCAGGATACTTACAGAGAATGAGTGAGGAGAGACAGACAAAAAAGATTGGCAGGACACTTACAGAGAATGAGTGAGGAGAGACAGACAAAGAAGATTGGCAGGACATTACAGAGAATGAGTGAGGAGAGACAGACAAAGAAGGTTGGCAGGACACTTACAGAGAATGAGTGAGGAGAGACCGACAAAGAAGATTGGCAGGACACATACAGAGAATGAGTGAGGTGAGACAGACAAAGAAGATTGGCAGGACACTTACCGAGAATGAGTGAGGAGAGACAGACACAGAAGATTGGCAGAACACTTACAGAGAATGAGTGAGGAGAGACAGATAAAGAAGATTGGCAGTACACTTACGGAGAATGAGTGAGGAGAGACAGACACAGAAGATTGGCAGGACACTTACAGAGAATGAGTGAGGAGAGACAGACACAGAAGATTGGCAGGACACATACAGAGAATGAGTGAGGAGAGACAGGCACAGACGATTGGCAGGACACTTACCGAGAATGGGTGAGGAGAGACTGACAAAGAAGATTGACAGGACACTTACAGAGAATGAGTGAGGAGAGACAGAAAAAGAAGATTGGCAGGATACTTACAGAGAATGAGTGAGGAGAGACAGACAAAGAAGATTGGCAGGACATTACAGAGAATGAGTGAGGAGAGACAGACACAGAAGATTGGCAGGACACTTACAGAGAATGAGTGAGGAGAGACAGACACAGAAGATTGGCAGGACACATACAGAGAATTGGTGAGGAGAGACAGGCACAGACGATTGGCAGGACACTTACAGAGAATGAGTGAGGAGAGACTGATAAAGAAGACTGACAGGACACTTACAGAGAATGAGTGAGGAGAGACAGACAAACAAGATTGGCAGGATACTTACAGAGAATGAGTGAGGAGAGACAGACAAAGAAGATTGGCAGGACACTTACAGAGAATGAGTGAGGAGAGACAGATAAAGAAGATTGGCAGGACACTTACAGAGAATGAGTGAGGAGAGACAGATAAAGAAGATTGACAGGACACTTACAGAGAATGAGTGAGGAGAGACAGAGACAGAAGATTGGCAGGACACATACAGAGAATGAGTGAGGAAAGACAGACAAAGAAGACTGGCAGGACATTACAGAGAATGAGTGAGGAAAGACAGACAAAGAAGACTGGCAGGACATTACAGAGAATGAGTGAGGAGAGACAGACAAACAAGATTGGCAGGAAACTTACAGAGAATGAGTGAGGAGAGACAGACAAAGAAGGTTGGCAGGACACTTACAGAGAATGAGTGAGGAGAGACTGACAAAGAAGATTGGCAGGACACATACAGAGAATGAGTGAGGAGAGACAGACACAGAAGATTGGCAGGACACATACAGAGAATGAGTGAGGAGAGACAGACAAACAAGATTGGCAGGACACTTACAGAGAATGAGTGAGGAGAGACAGACAAAGAAGATTGGCAGGACACTTACAGAGAATGAGTGAGGAGAGACAGACAAAGAAGACTGGCAGGACATTACAGAGAATGAGTGAGGAGAGACTGACAAAGAAGATTGGCAGGACACTTACAGAGAATAAGTGAGGAGAGACAGATAAAGAAGATTGGCAGGACACTTACAGAGAATGAATGAGGAGAGACAGACAAAGAAGATTGGCAGGACACTTACAGAGAATGAGTGAGGAGAGACAGACAAAGAGGATTGGCGGCACACTTACAGAGAATGAGT
Organism: Escarpia spicata; assembly: GCA_963995525.1. Lineage (NCBI taxonomy): Eukaryota > Metazoa > Annelida > Polychaeta > Sabellida > Siboglinidae > Escarpia > Escarpia spicata. Next base: position 6,684,584 of record OZ023205.1, read on the forward strand.
GAGGAGAGACAGACAAAGAAGATTGGCAGGACATTGCAGAGAATGAGTGAGGAGAGACTGACAAAGAGCATTCGAAACAGAGGAGGGTAGAAGGAGAACACCCACGCACCTGGACAATGTCTCTGTCAGCAATTTTGCCTCGTGAGGACAGCCGCACCTCGTCCCCGTCCAGGATGTTCATCGCTGCAACACAAACAAAGGAAGATTACGTTTTCCTAAAGGAAGGCATATAGTTATACTAATTTAACTAAATGCAAACCATTATTTTGGCGATATCTCTCAAAATCACACACGTACATTTGGTGTGCCACAATAAAGGTAAAAGTAAGTTCTTATATAGCACAGTATCCAGTCTTTAGTACTGCTAAAAGTGCTTTACATTTTACTCCCTGGCAGAACTGTTCTATCGAACACCATCTTGACTTCTCTGTGAAACATTCAGCCATGCTACAATTAATGCGCAAAGACTATTCATCCAAAATATCCACCACTTCTATAGCCAGGTACTCATTCATACAGCCGAGTGAACTGAAGCAACGTAGAGTGAAAGATTCAGCACAAGGTTTGACACGACAGCACAGGATTAAAACCCGGGTTCTCTCGATTGAGAATCCAAAGCTCTAGCCACTGTGCCACTGTGATGTCTGAGTGATGTCTGACATCAGCTCAAATATGTTGGATGTTTTTTTGAAAATGTGCAATTGCAAGCCCACAAATGATGTCTGCCCAAAGCAAATCTATCACCCTATGGGCGTGTATATTCAAGGGTGGCATATTGATAGGGAGGAGAAAAGTACTCACATTCGAAGTCTGCCTGCCCGATGCCAACGATGATGATGGAGAGAGGGAGAATGGAGGCCTGGCAAGAGAATGACACGATGCAATCAACTGTAATTGAACATACATAACAGATCAAAATAATCTACCCCCAGTACTAATTAGTGCCTCAAATGTTTGCTGCATTTATATGTACTTCTTGTCTTAGTGATAGAACATGTAAACACAGATTAAAGCTATATAATAAAGGCGCGCACTAGTCATCAAAATATCCACCGCTGTCTATAGCCAGGTACTCATTCATACAGCAGAGAAAACTGGAGCAATGTGGAGTGGTCGAACTTGCCCAAGATTCGAGGTGGATTCACACCTGGGATCTCTTGGCTGAGAGTCCGAAGTTCTACTCACTACTTTTCCATGGTAAAGGTCATCAGGTCATACCGGTTTTCAGATTCACAACAGACATTAGACTGTAAATTGATTGTTCATAATGTTACATGTGTTTTCTGCAACTGTTTGCATTACTTATTTAGAACCAACAGCAGGATGGGCGTAACCAGGCCCTTAACCGGAGCCCCGTTGTCCTGTTGTTGGAACAGGTTTTTGGAAAATCGCAACAGGTTTTTAGGTTTTTCTTTTTCAAATAACGGGTCTTTTTGTCTTTAGATAACGGGATCTTTATTTTTCAGATATCATAATCTGTGTTTGACATAACATGGTTTCATATTCCCAATTAACAAGGTCAAAACAATGTTTGCATTGTCATAAAACAGGCTTTGTAAAAAGGGTGAAAGCGAGTGCAGGAGGGTAGTTTGAAGTTTGAGTATTTTGTGAGGCACAAGGCAGGGTGCAGTTGGAGGTTAACAGAGAGCATCAGCCCCCTAAATATTCACCAATTTTATAATTCTGGCTAAGGGCATAGAACGGGTAAATTGGAAAATTATGTAATCCTGGCTAAGGGTCTGGCCATAACTAATTGTAAAACATCCTGACAACTACGAGTATGAAGTCGTGTCTGTCGCTTACGTTGACGATAGCCTCTGTGGTCTGTGGCATGTCGGTTATGATGCCATCTGTGAGGATCAGAAGGATGAAGTAGTTCTTTCCGTCCTGCACATTCTGCGCTATCCTGAAACATCACATGACAGGTAAAACAAACCTCCAGGCATATTTATGATCATTTTTTTATTGCACCGCTGAGCTCAGATTTATGAGCATTTTTTTGCTATTAGAATTTATTATTATTACTAATATTATTACTAAAATTAATAAAGCACCATATACCTGGGACCAGTCCACTTGTATGCACATGCGACCATAACTATATAGAGTTAACATTAAGTTGTAGTTTATCGATGATACTGACGTCAATAGCACCCTCAGTGTTGCTGTGTTCATTTCTTGCACCTTACATATCGTCTTTGAGACAATCGATCAAATCTCAGAGTGTCTTGTGTTTTGAATGGGGATGACTGGGTTATTATTAAAGTTCATTATATGGACATAGCTATAAGATCGGACAAACTGAACAAAAATTATGAGTTTGAAAGCTATTCAATGCGTGCCAGCTGAGGCACGAACCAATGACGGAAACATCAAAGCCTACAATGTGAAGTCGGAGCCTCTGAAGAATGTTCACCTATTTTCTGCACATTTCTTTAGAATTTCGGCATGTATATTACCTACATTTTGAACATAGATATTTTTATAAGGCCGACATGGGGAGGGCAGTAATGCAAGCAGGTGGGAGGGTAACCCCAATTTTTGGAAAATGGGAGATGGGCAATAATGCAGATAGGGGAGATATTGCAGGAAAATATGGTACATCAAAGAAATAGTTACCTAAGTTACTTTCACTATCATAAGATCAATTAAAAACAGGCTCCAATGATACCTTGTGTACCTCTATGTTTCACCCTTCACCATAAGTAGAGAGCGCGGTAGTGCAGTGGTTAGCACATCCACACATCTGGCATGCCAGCCCTCTGAATTCAATACCTGGACCACGTAGGCATGATATATCAGTATAAAAACCTGGCTCTCAACATTGGGAACTTGGTATCCCTCGTCACTTGGAGATCACGTTAATGTTGGTCCTGTCTCAATTTGAGATGTAAAATAGCCACTCGGCACCGTGGCTGTGACCACCCACATAGAAAGGGGCGACAAAGTTCTGAAAAAGGCTGACTTGTTGAATGAGACCTCATAAGACTATAACATTCTAACCACCATATACAGCTGTATACAGATTAGTCATTTAGTAAAACTTTGGCGAATGCTGGAAAGAACTAGAACTCACCCTGCAACATGGTTGATGACAGGGGCGAAGTTTGTGGGTCCATACAGCTGCACTGTGTCGAGGGTGTTATGGTAGGCCTCTATCACCCCGTCAATTCCACTGCAGTATGGGTTCGTCTGGTGACCATTCTGTTCAACAAGACACCAACTACCAGATACTGCACTGGAGTATCCCACAATAATAAACTGCTACATCAAAATACTCAGCCCATTGTAAATCCAGTCCATTGGTGTTAAACATTGTAGTGTATAAATAGTGCAAGTCATAATTGCAGTCAGGTTAACAACAGCATGCACTTTTGTCAAAATGAATGATAGAATTGACAATGATGGTTAGATTGGGTACTTTTTGAAAGCATTAATAACCTGATGTTATAGTATAAACAGACACAGCCACTTTTGCCATTTTTTTATTGACTGGGCATAGTTGAATGTAATGTAGTGATTTATCCAATGAGTTCATCAAAGCCAAATAATACATTTACCAAAATAAGCAAACATGTTGTAGTCGATACCAGATGGTCTAGTTTTTTCATGAAATGAGTATGTCCAATTTAAATTATTTAAATCAAACTTACCAGAAAGAATTCGTGTGACACTCTTCCACCTGGTGGCAATTTAGCACCAAAGCCAAGAGCGGGGAATAGTTTATCACTGCAAGAGAAAGAATTGTTGATTAGATCGTCTATTTTTAAATGTTTTATTATGCTACCTCCATGTGCTATGATTGGTCCAACACTGGCAGCTACACTGGGTATTAGAGCAAACAAGTCACCTAAAACAAACTATGAGCCAACATAATTACTCAATGAAAGAACAGTGAATCATACGGCAGGCACCAAACACCATAGCAATGGACAGACATTGTCAAAGTATAATTGATGATCATCTTCAAGTTTTTCAAATACAAATTACTACTGAACCAGTGTTTGTGTTAGATACTTTAACAGGCTGATTGCCTGGGTACTATTAAATAAAATCTAACCAAAGAGATATTTTGGGGGATTAAAAAATCCATCCTGTTATTAAAATATGACAAAGTGCCAAAAGATATGCCACATTCAACTGCAGCGTTCCTTAACACAGGTTTTTAATTACATATATATATTCTGCAATTATAATACATAAATACATTTAAAGTAAGTAAAACCATGCTGACCTGTCATAATCCTGTATGATTTCCCCGACTGCCCGAAGTGCCTGTTCGTACATGTTTGGTTGTGTGTTTGTTATGTAGTGGAGAGATGTTGACGTATTTGGGTCACCGTTTGATGCTGTAAAGTCTACAGCAATCGTGCAGTGAACTTGGGTTCTAGGGAAGAAAACAATGGGTGTTTTTAGACACAATAATTATTATAAGCAACAATTAAATGTTTTAAAGTAAGTACTACATGAAGTATCCAATATAATATTATACAAACACACATTCTGATAATAATTAAATGCGTTTGATCTCTTGTAAACAAAATGTTATTTCACAACTTACAGAGGCAAATGAACAAATGTTTTACTGAAGAAGGAAACAATATTGTGTCTTAATTAAAACTACATTATAGTTGTAGCCGCAATAAGAGATATTTCAATGGTCATTCGTTTAAAACTGCTGCATAAATTAATTTAGCCCTACATGAAATAGGTTATTTTATGCTAAAATGTGTAGTGCATGAATATGAAATCTTTTAAGAATCTGCAGGTTTTTATTCTAAAAAAAAGATTTTGGAGTGTACAAACATGGCACAAACCTTTGTCATGCAAGACAGAAAGATGCCACTACGGAAGAGAAAACAAATATGGTTACGGTGTTGTTTGTGTCAGTTACTTACCCCCCTCTAATGTAGTCCAGGAATGAGAAAGCCGTGTCCACCTTGTAGTACAGCAACTCAATCTGAAGGAACATAACTCAATGTTATGAGTTTCCACCATGGCCAGTAATCAAGCAGCAACCTTAATGTTTGTGTCATTGAGCCACTCGTGTCTTCCTTGAATGAAGCAACGTTCTGGTTTCTTGGCTTATTTCAATATTTTGTTTACATTACCACAGGAAACTTTAAACAAATTTCTGGCAAAAACACTTCGCTGATGAAGACTGGTGACACGGTTGAAATATTCAAAACACATTAGTAAGAGGTAATGTAAAAAAAAATCTTCACCATAGCTTAATGATATAAACATTAATGCTTCCCAGAGAAGTTGAGATGGTATTCGATTGAACAGGTCTGCCAGGGAGTAAAGTGTAAAGCGCTTTGAGCACTCCTGAGGACTGGATACTGCACTTAGCTTTTTTTATTCAACTTTATTTATATAAATTTATGGCATAGGGCCTATAATTATAACAATCAAATCCTAAATGTCTTCACATATTCAAATATTATCTTAAGGCCAGACTTTTTTATTATATGTTTTATGGGCAGAATTGTCCAGAAAGCAGTGACGGGAATCGGCATAAAAACAAAATTAAAAAGTCAGGAAAAAGATCATAGTGCATGTTCAAATATAGAACATTTAAATACTAAGATATGTGGCTACATGAAAATTACTATAAATATCCAGTGTTACTTGTTATCCTATTCATGACAGACACAGCTGTGTGAAATGCATCAAAAATCATTTGTATGACTTTTTGTTTCGTTCAGTTTCTGACACAGATAGATTGATCGATCTTTTTTAAAGTTACTTACCTCTAAGTCACTATTTTAGCATTAACTTAGAAGGCCCATCAAATTAAAAGACCACATGGCCAAAATGTTTCAATTCAAACCCCATACAGTAGCAGAGCATTTTCTCTCGTGAATAGTAAGATATTTTATTTATGATTCAACACGTACAGTTAATAAATAATGACATCGGTGGCAATAAAAAATGAACATTGTGAATTTTATTTTTATTCTAGATCCAGGAAATTAATGTCGGTGGGTCTGTAAAACATGTAATATAAAACTTTGGCCTAAATGTGTGCTATTTTGTCAAGCTTATGACGAAACAAACGTTAAACTGGACGAGAAACTAACATTACTGAAAGAAACCCAAAAGAGGTTTGAGAACTGAAGCATCTTACACTGTAACAGAGTATAGTATAAGTTGTAGATGTTGTGTATTCATACCGTGCCAGAATTTATGTACTTCTTGCCTTTCTTTCGTTGCTTCTTCGCGTTGATACACTGCAAGACATCAACAGAGCGCGTTATCATCTCCTACTAAGGAGTATATTTCACTACCAGCTTACACCACTCAGAAACAAACCAAGTGCATCAAATATCACATTATTGTGGCGCCATCTGGAGGTCACCACTAACTTCTTTCAGAGAAAGGCCCTTTTAAAAAAGCAGCGCATGTCAAAAACATGTATATAAATAATTATAATTACAGTACTACCACCATTTGATAGTTGAGATGCCAATGACCCAAGGAAGTGAATGAACACAGGAACAAGCAAGTGAACCTCGGTTGCTCAGAGGAGATGATCTTACAATCAGACTTGGGTTCAATTCTTAATTGAATTGGAATTGAATTGATCAACAATATGCATGAATTGGAACTGAATTTGAATTGAATAAAACCATTTGAATCCAACAAAGTAAGATGAATTTAATTAAATGATCGAAACAGAAAATAAATTTACGACGTTTTTCTATATAAATTGACAAGTATAAACTACAAAATATATGTTAAATTGTAATGTTTTTGGATGTGTCTTTTTGGTCAAAGACCAAATTAAAACAACCAACAGCAGAACTACCAGTATTTATATGCACGAAAGCATTTGTCACCAGACAAAACATGGGCTGCAATTCTTTGCCTAGCAGTTCTCTGCTCTCTCAGTCCCTATGTACCCCAGTGAATTAGAACTGAATTGGAATTGAATAAAAATGAATTGAATTGAATTAGAATTGATCCTTCCTTCTTTGTGAGTACATTTAACTGAATTGGAATTGATCCTTAGTAAATACACATGAATTGGAATTGAAAAAATGGGCCAAGTGGCCCTGAAATCCTTTGGACTAATACGTCTATATGTGACCCCGGCTGACCAAATGAGTGATAAGTCGGAAAAATTGTAACATTGTTTTCTTATGTCCTTGTAAAGGTTTGGTAGGGTGCTTTACACGGTTTCAAAAAATATGACTGCTACAAAAATTGGCAAAGTTATGGAGCATTGAACATGGTAGGGATCAAAAAGTGAAAATGAAGAAAACGGCTGTTGAAGTTTTACATTATATAGGCAAATGGATTGCATGGAAATATTACATGCACAACATTCAAATGTGGCACACAGTATGTAATATGTATGTTATGTTGCAATGATACACTGGAAGTACAAATGTGCTGCTCCAAAGACTTATCAAGTTATGCCAGATTATGTCTTCATGTGTAAAACTAAGAGGACAGATTATTTGAGAGCAAAAGGTAGACTCACTGTTTGACACAGTTTAAAACCTATAGGCAACTGTCCAGTTTAACAGGGGTCTAGTGGCTTAATGCTGTCTGTTGACACAAGCTACTGCCAGTGACCAATTACACATTAGTCACTGATTCCATCAAACAATAGCAGGCAGAGAATCTTAGCTCCACTGATTCATGGTCAAGTAGATTAGCTCAATGCACCAACTAAGACAATACACAACACTGTGAGTGACAGTGTCCAGAGTGAGGCCTAAGCAGTGTCCTCATTGCTGAATAGATCAATTAAACCTGCCAAGTGGGTGACATTCTGCACAAGTGTTCATTAATCCTTAGTGATTGTTCAGAACACCAGACTGACCACATACCTAAACAAAGCGAATGTAATAGGTGAAGAACAGGCAGTGTTCAAATAGGGGTATTGGTTTAACTGTATTTGTCTTGACACAAAAGGCTTTATTGTGCCTTCATCGATTATAAGAAAGCATTTGATTTAGTAGACCGGTCCTCCCTGTGGTCTTAGATAATTTCATGCGGTATTAATGGTATTGTGTTGAAAGTTGTATACAACATATACAAAAATGCTAAATCATGTATTAAATCAGGGCCAGGCTGTGTCAGCCTTCTTCTCATGTGATGCATAGGTATGGCAAGGAGAAAACTTGTGTCCTTTGTTATTTGCTATTTACCTGAATCACTTTGAACACTGTTAGTCACAATTATAACGGACTTGACATGGCAGCTGGTGAAATTTACAAAAACCTTAGGGATGATGATGTAGAAAATGTATGTTCTACTATATGCTGATGACATTAGAATGATTCAATCAAATACAGATTTCTTGCTTGTGTATAGCGGAACTATGTCAACTCTTCTAATGGCTGACATTTGGTTGTTTCAGGTGTCAACTATATTGTGAATCTGTAATTATTAGTCTATATTGATACAATTGATTTACACAGTACCATGTCTACACAAGGCATGGCAAGCGTAAACAGAACAGTAGAATGCATTTGATATCAATACAGTGTAGGATATTTCACTCTATAGTTGTCCAGAATATTAATTTTCTATGTTTGTCACCTACAGGTTTCTACAGACAATACATCTTTAACCAATACACACCACAGTCACACCATTTTATAATAATTAAATGAACATCAAAATAAACACAACTTGCAATTATGGAAAATCAATAGTTTTGAAGATAAAAAGTTTTAGGCAACTGTTCAGTCTAACAGGAGTCAAGTGTGTCTACTGTGCCTGGGCACTGTGACCAATTAAAGATTAGTCAAGGTCTCAATGGAACAGTAGCACTAGGTTGCAGAGATTAGTAATGGTGTTGACTTTGTGGTACATTAAACAAAATCTACTGTTGGGGGTGTCTACTCTGCCTGGGCCCTGTGACCAATTAAAGATTAGTCAAGGTCTCAATGGAACAGTAGCACTAGGCTGCAGAGATTAGTCTTGGTGTTGACTTTGTGGCACAATAAACAAAATCTACTGTTGGGTGTGGTCTCAAGAGCCCTTCTCAAAACCACATTACTAGATAATGTAAAACTGTTGCATTTTGGGGGCCCCTTAGGTGCCCTTAGAATAATTCAATCAAATACAGATTTCTTGTATATAGTGGCAGCGACTCACGTCGACCTCGGCCCTCGTCGATCTCGGCCCGTCGATCTCGGTCCATGTTGACCTCGGCCCACGTCGATCTCGGCCCACATATTCGACCTATTTATTTGGTAAATTAGTCAATTGTACAATGTATGCCGTCGATCTCGGCCCACCTAGGATTCATGTAAAGTGTTGTTTTTATTGTAAATTAGTTTATTGTATAAGGTGTGTCATCGATCTCGGCCCATGTCGATTTCGGCCCACCACCATTTTAAAAAGTTAACTACAGCAGGATAGTTTTATTGTGAATTAGTTTATTGTATAATGTATAGGTCGTCGTTACCGGCCCACCTATTTAGTTGTAACTTAATTAACGATAGTTGTTGGGGGATATGTGTAACGATATATGGACTCCGATATAGGTATATTACGTTTAAAAAAACATATTAAATGTTACATATGTTACGTGTTGTTTATGCTTAACCACGTCGATGTCGGACAACGTCGATCGCGGCCCATCAATTTTAATGAGATTACTCGCACAGTCGTTTTGCTTCTAATAAATGAAAAGGAACCTAGTTTATAGACATTTAAATTTGACTAAAAATCATGAGAAAAAAAACAAAGACCCTAGTAAGCTTAATTGGTGCTCTTGCATTGTTTTGTTGAGCAGATCCTTTCATTGATTTGTGGGCCGTACAAATGTGTTGCGGCCTTAGTAATTTGCTTGCTTCTCTGCATTGTTTCAATGAGCATATAATGTTATGGTGTTTATCTTTGTTTTGTGTGTTGTAAGTACTTGTTGAGTCGGTAGAGGCATTACTAATCGGCTTGATGCTCTTGCATTTTTACACTAAGCAGATCCTTTCATGTTATTTGTCGTTGATTTGTGTCTGTTCAGAAAGTGAGACCATATTGAATAGACATTGCACTACCTGGCGTTGTACTCTCCGGTCCAGAAAAGTTAACTGTCCAGTCACCGTCCGCCAAGTTGGACAGACTTTCTTGGAAGGTCCCAGAGAGCACGTCCACCAGCCGAGTCTCGGTGCTGATGTTGTTGCGGCAATCATTCACCTGGCAAAGAAACAGGCCGACGAGCAGCCGTTTCGATCAGCTGGGGAGATCGTCGGAGACCTGGTGTCCGAATTCGTTCCGACCACACGCCCATGCCCAGCACTTCCAGCCATGGGAAGTATAGCTGCGAACGCCAGTTACTACCGTAGACGCAACCGACCGCAGCACCCACAAGACCTGCATGGCGTTCGCACTAAACAACACTCACATTCCAGACAACTTCCTTCGCCGGGACATCAACGTCGACGGGGCACGGCATCTACTCTTCGCCACGGATCTTCAGCTGGACCTGCTAGAGAAGGCGAAGACATGGTACGTCGACGCGACGTTCTACGTCGTCCGCCAGCCGTTTACCCAGTTATTTACTGTGAACGGGTTTGTTCGACAAGATGGCTGTACAAAGCAACTCCCACTTGCGATGTGTGTCATGTCACGCCGACGCAAGAGTGACTACACAGCAGTTTTCAGAGAATTGTCTGCCATGCTGCCACGTCGACGAGTGGAGCGCATGGTGCTCGACTTCGAGGATGCGACGTGGAGAGCTGCTCGGGTCGTCTTCCCAGCCATGGAGTTGAAGGGGTGCGCCTTCCACTTCACGCAGGCGATCTGGAGGCGCATCCAGGAGTGCGGTCTGCAAGTCCCCTACGCCAGTGACGACGGCACCTTCAAATTCCTTAGGAAGGTCATGGCATTGTGCTTCCTCCCTGCGCAGCACATCACGCCGATCTTCCGCCGACTGGAACTGGAAGCGACAGCCGCGCTGACTGCGCTTCTACAGTACGTCGGCCGCACCTGGATAGAGAGCAACATCTGGCCACCAGCATGCTGGAGTGTGTACTTCCAGTCCGTCCGAACTAACAACGACCTCGAAGGCTGGCACACTCGTCTGAACGCCAGGGGTCGTGCTCGGATGAACTTTTATATGCTGGTGGCGTTGCTGTACGACGAGTCCAGCGTGATCCCCGTCCAGGTTCAGCTGGTCTCCGACGGAAAGTTGCGGAGGCACCAGAAGAAGGTGTTCGTCGACCTTCAGCAGAAGATCTTCGGCTACTGGGAGGAATACGAGCGTGGCGACCGCTCTGCTCTTCAACTCCTCCGAGCATGTGCCCGCCTGTACGGCCCACGCGTGTAGAAAGATAGAGCGGGATTGTCGAGTTGTTGTAATACTGACACGTATTATATATGGGTGTGCAGTACCGACTGCATTTTTTAACGTATAATAATTCTAGGGGTGCATTTTTGGTATTATTATCACTTAAGTAACTTTGATAAAGAATATTATATCTGTTTAGAAGTTTTTTTGTATTATAATATAAGTCACATTGTAAGCGTAGGTAAAGGTTATATGCAGAATGTGATATTGCTATGTACTATATATTTCATGGGTAAAAGTATTGAGTATACTTGGTTAACTTTATTGCAATTTTTGCGGGAGTTCTACTATTATTGTGTTTGGGCGTGGTGCTCAACAAGTTTTCTTAATACTTTCTTTGGTGTTGTTAGATATGTCACAAATGTGTATAGTATGTAATGAGTCTCTGTACATATATATAATTGTTGTTTTCATTCATAATAAACGGTTTGGTATTTATATCACATGATTACGTTTTGATATATTCCTGTACAACTACACGTGTATTATTATTAAATGTATATACAGGTGTATATGTATGTATGTATGTATATATATATATATATATATATAATTATAATATATCCACCCCATCCCCTGGTTGTAGTACGAATAATACCATCCTAAAAAAGTTAGGCCAGCCGAGATCGACGGCATAGTAAGCTTAAAATCAAACCAAAGGGCCGAAATCAACACGATCGACGACATATCTTGCACACACACAAAAATACACGAATCCTAGGTGGACCGAGATCGACAGCATACATTGTACAGGAACCTAATTTACAAACTAAATAGGTTGAATATGTGGGCCGAGATCGACGTGGGCCGAGGGCAACATGGGCCGAGATCGACGGGCCGAGATCGACGAGGGCCGAGATCGACGGACACCGTGCAGCACCCTAAGATACATCTATGCAAAATTAGAAAAAAAGTTACTGAACAGTTTTTGAAAAAATTGGTCAAATGTTACATTTTACCAGTTTTGGAGGCCCTAGGGAGCCCTTAAAATGATTCAATCAAATACAGATTTCTTCTGCATAGTGGCAGTGCCCAAAGATATGTCTATGCAAAATTAGAGAAAAAGTTGCTGCACGGTTTCTGAGATACGGCAGCTAACAGCGGACGGCGAACGGCGGACGCATAGTGATGGCAATAGTCCCTTGGACATTCGGACAAAGGACTAAAAAGGGAATTGAACCCAGGTCTGCGTACAATACTCAAAAGTTAGTGTATTAGTACATGTATACATTCATACATTAAATGAACACAGGTCTGCCTATAATACTCCAAAGTTAGAGTATTAGTACATGTATACATTCATACATTAATTGAACCCAGGTCTGCCAACAATACTCCAAAGTTAGCGTAGTAGTTCATGTATACATTCATACATTAATTGAACCCAGGTCTGCCAACAATACTCCAAAGTTAGCGTAGTAGTTTATGTATACATTCATACATTAATTGAACCCAAGTCTGCCTACAATACTCCAAAGTTAGAGTATTAGTACATGTATACATTCATACATTAATTGAACCTAGGTCTGCCAACAATACTCCAAAGTTAGCGTAGTAGTTCATGTATACATTCATACATTAATTGAACCCAGGTCTGCCTATAGTACTCCAAAGTTAGCGTATTAGTATGTGTATACATTCATACATTAACTGAACCCATGTCTGCCTATAATACTCCAAAGTTAGCGTAGTAGTTCATGTATACATTCACACATTAATTGAACCCAGGTCTGCCTACAATACTCCAAAGTTAGCGTAGTAGTTCATGTATACATTCACACATTAATTGAACCCAGGTCTGCCTACAATACTCCAAAGTTAGCGTAGTAGTTCATGTATACATTCACACATTAATTGAACCCAGGTCTGCCTACAATACTCCAAAGTTAGTGTATTAGTACATGTATACATTTATACATTAATTTAACCCAGGTCTGCCTATAATACTCCAAAGATAGTGTATTAGTACATGTATACATTCCTACATTAATTGAACCCAGGTCTGCCTATGATACTCCAAAGTTAGTGTATTAGTTCATGTATACATTCATACATTAATTGAACCCAGGTCTGCCTACAATACTCCAATGTTAGCGTAGTAGTTCATGTATACATTTATACATTAATTGAACCCAGGTCTGCCTACAATACTCCAAAGTTAGCGTAGTAGTTCATGTAAACATTCCTACATTAATTGAACCCAGGTCTGCCTATAATACTCCAAAGTTAGCGTAGTAGTTCATGTATACATTCATACATTAATTGAACCCAGGTCTGCCTACAATACTCCAATGTTAGCGTAGTAGTTCATGTATACATTTATACATTAATTGAACCCAGGTCTGCCTACAATACTCCAAAGTTAGCGTAGTAGTTCATGTAAACATTCATACATTAATTGAACCCACGTCTGCCTATAATACTCCAAAGTTAGCGTATTAGTACATGTAAACATTCATACATTAATTGAACCCAGATCTGCCTATGATACTCCAAAGTTAGCGTATTAGTACATGTAAACATTCATACATTAATTGAACCCAGATCTGCCTATGATACTCCAAAGTTAGCGTATTAGTACATGTAAACATTCATACATTAATTGAACCCAGGTCTGCCTATAATACTCCAAAGTTAGCGTAGTAGTTCATGTATACATTCATACATTAATTGAACCCAGGTCTGCCTATAGTACTCCAAAGTTAGCGTAGTAGTTCATGTATACATTCATACATTAATTGAACCCATGTCTGCCTATAATACTCCAAAGTTAGCGTAGTAGTTCATGTATACATTCATACATTAATTGAACCCATGTCTGCCTATAATACTCCAAAGTTAGCGTAGTAGTTCATGTATACATTCATACATTAATTGAACCAAGGTCTGCCTATGATACTCCAAAGTTAGCGTATTAGTACATGTATACATTCCTACATTAATTGAACCCAGGTCTGCCTATGATACTCCAAAGTTAGTGTATTAGTTCATGTATACATTCCTACATTAATTGAACCCAGGTCTGCCTATAATACTCCAAAGTTAGCGTAGTAGTTCATGTACACATTTATACATTAATTGAACCAAGGTCTGCCTATAATACTCCAAAGTTAGTGTATTAGTACATGTATACATTCCTATATTAATTGAACCCAGGTCTGCCTATGATACTCCAAAGTTAGTGTATTAGTTCATGTATACATTCATACATTAATTGAACCCAGGTCTGCCTACAATACTCCAAAGTTAGCGTACCTGGTAGTAGTTCATGTATACATTCATACATTAATTGAACCAAGGTCTGCCTTTAATACTCCAAAGTTAGTGTATTAGTACATGTATACATTCCTATATTAATTGAACCCAGGTCTGCCTATGATACTCCAAAGTTAGTGTATTAGTTCATGTATACATTCATACATTAATTGAACCCAGGTCTGCCTACAATACTCCAAAGTTAGTGTATTAGTACATGTATACATTCCTATATTAATTGAACCCAGGTCTGCCTATGATACTCCAAAGTTAGTGTATTAGTACATGTATACATTCATACATTAATTGGTATGTCTTTGTGAAGTATGAGAAGTTATATGGCCAACTCAAGCTCACCTGGTAGACATTATGTGGGCCTGGGCCATCGTGCAGTTCTTTGAGCGTCGTCGAAAACACACCAATCAGGTCATGGCTGAAACAGCGAACATCACACTTGATACAAGACCAATATATTTACACCATCTTTATTTTCCCAGGTTCGAACACGTATACTCTTGTTTACTTGGTGTAAAAGAACTATTTTATTATCTTATAATATTTTACATAATAATTAATGTTTCAGAATATATTTTGACAAAATCATTCTGTTTCATCAGCAAACTGATATAAATATTAGTGGATCATATGCCACATGTGACACACTCTGGAGGTCAATCAACTGATAAAAAGTCAGTCAAAATATTCAGGATGAATATAAAAATATTTTTGACTATTCAAATATCACATTCCAAGAACCTGGAACACCAATTCATTCAGATATGTGGTATTTACAAAATGTGTATGTAAAAAAGTATTCAGTAAAGAATTGGCAACAGGGACACTTACCCGCCATCTTTGTCCCAGTCATAACATTCAACTCTAAGTGACCTAAAAATGCAGAAGTGAAGTCTTAAATCTATATTCATGACGCTGAAGCTGAAACCTCTAAAGCAGGAGAACAGATATCAGTTTTACAAAAAATTGTCTATCAATTCGTAACAAACAGGCTTGTTTCAAAGAAAACTGACTTAAAGCTAGTCCCAGATATCCAAAGGTTCTTCCTGAGTTATATTCGTGTAAATGTTCATAAAGTTGGAAGAATAATTAATAACAACATTTCCTTAGTACAAAACAATAAACTCGAAATTCACACAGATGTTTTGACTATTGGCAGAAAAATCGTTATTTAATTCTTGAGGTAAACTTTTAAATTATGGAATATGTGTTATAAGAATGGATCAATGTTGTATTGTAAACTTATAGAATGTCCAGATGTATTCAGAGTACCACACCTGTCATAATCTCCATTGCATAACGCACGCACTGGAATGGTGAATGCCCTCCATGTTGGATTCAAGGTCACCTTGATCACTTCTGTTTTATGTACCACAGTGGCTCTGCAATTACATCAACACTGAATCACATTTTTATTGCACATTCTAGCTGAATAAATTGTGCCAAACTTTATAAATAAAAATAAAAGTTTCAGTAAGCATTCTGCATTGTTACGGTTGCTTGAGAAACAACTGTAAATAAAGAAAGGTATAGTCAATGTAAGTCTGATTTATACTGAATTGTCATTGGCAGAGCATCTAATGAAAATACAAAACACAGAACCAAGTTAATAAATCTGTAGCCACACCATCGTTATTTAGTGTGTCCCTAACTTATACCTGACATGGAATCCATAAGGCAAGCCAAAAAGAGGCTAACCAGAGAACATTTGGCAAAAGGACCTAACAGATGGGCAACATCTGGATTTTCTGGGAGTCTCCCAGATTTGTTGTGTAATTATCAGCCTCCCTCTGGGAAAAGAAGAAAATCTCCCAATATTTTAGTTGGAGGACTTTCGGTGAGCTTCAAGGGGTACAGTTGGAGGTTTTTTGCAAACCTCAAGGAGGTGCAGTTGGAAGTTGTTGGTTAGCTTCAAGGGAAGTGCTGTTGGAAGTTTCTGGTTAGCCTCAAGGGGAGTGCTGTTGGAAGTTTTTGGTTAGCCTCAATGGGAGTGCTGTACAAGGTTTTTGGCGAGTCTCAAAGGAGTTGCAATTGGAGGATTTTTTGTTACAGAGACCCCTCTCAGACATGAACAATTTATATTCACCACCACAGACATTTGAAACCTGTGTTCGCCTGCATAGGCAGTACAATTCTAATTGTGCCATCTGACTGCCCCAACAGCTTCCCACAACCTGCTTGCACCTACAGAGAAAGACACTCTTGCAGCACTTGTGTGTGTGTGCGCATGCGTGCATGCGTGCATGCATGCATGTGGTTCATAATCAACTCATAATTTCACAAGAGAGGCAATGTCATAACAAAATTACTGTGCGTGCATGCGTGTGTGTGTCTCCCTACGTCGTAAGTCTGAGTCACTTACGTGCCATCCTCGTTGAGTCGGTAGAAGAGCAGGAATGGATCAGACTTGCCGAAGAAGTCTTTCTTGTCGAGGTTCTTACCACAGAACTGTAGCGTAACTTCTTCCTTCAACCAACATCTCACCCATGTCAAAATGTTCAGGCGATGCAATTAGTCTCGCGAGTTCGCGGAATCCCCAGATGTGCATAGAAATATATACGGGTGGTTGGTTGTAACACGTATGCGGGGTAAATAAATTGATATAGTGGCGCCACCTATCGACTGGAACAGATATTAATGAACTGTGACACTACTGTGGATATCAGAACCAGACTGCATTGTGGGTAATGTTTTGGTAACCACATTACATCAGTTGAATCCAGTGGGTTTGACTGTTGTTCTGGAAGCAATTTTTTTTTGCTCAAAACAGCAAATCCTACACCACCCGTTGTTGGGTGTGGCTGGTGATTTGAAACAATATGAAACATTAAATTTTTACGAACTTTGCAAACTGATGTAACAACCCAAAATATTGTTTCAATCTGCTAGTGTTAGAGGAATGGATAGGATGAACAAAATCAACTAAACATAACAACAATATATCCCCAACTAGACATTCATTTGTGACATTTAATTTTAAGTTCTTACCTTGCACGAAGAGAGCTCTTCTGCCGACACCACTTTAGAGACAGAAAACAAACAAGTCTTATAAACAACAAATCAAGTAATTCCTTGGAAAGTATACAGATGCTAATTTGGAGAAATTCCCATGTAAGCTATTAAAACAACAACTTAGCTAAAACCTAGCTCAAATGATGACAGAAGCACCAAAACTACTTTAATTAAACAATTTTATGTTAGTACTGTTAAAACAATAAATACGATCATTGTTTTTATCATACACAGGAGTAATTTATTTAATAAAGTGTATATTTTACTTATACTTCATCCTTAGTAACAACAATATTTATTCTAGTAATAATACTTACAAATAGTTGCATTGTTACTTTTCTTGCAGCCACTAAAAGTAAACAACCAGATTACCATTAGATGAGTAGTCAGATTTGATACATCAGTCCAGTCAATAATAAAAAGCTTACATTCCTGTAGAACAACTGAATAACTGTGAAATTCTGCTCTATCTACACAAAAGAAACTAATAAAATTAGTAGTTCAATATTCCCTGACCTCATCAATTATTAAATACAAATTCTTTAATAGAATATTTCCTGGATAAATGCAGCTTTATATAAATTATATATACTAAATATATTATTAGTATTATTATGTATTAATTAAGTGGAAAATAAGACTGACTGTCAATCGAAAACATAAATTAAACAATATGGACTTCTCAAACTGTTAATAATGTTGACATGGCAACAGAAATATATTATAATAAAATGACTTCTTTATCATACTGACTTCCAATATTCTCAGAAAATCCGAGCTTAGTAGTGCAACAAAACCAAAGAATTAAGCATTCCCCTAAGGCACATATATGACTATTATTGACTACCATGGTAGTTATTTATGTGAAAACTTACACGAGAGCCTTTGTGGCTTGTCCATATGAGCTGACAATCTCGGCCAACGTAAACTCTGCAGAACCTAAAAAGTCCTATAAAAAGGATGCAGACAGCAACGTAAATGTCACAACAAAACAGCAACGTCATAAATATTCCTGTCAAAATTCACACTGCAGTCTTATTGCAATAAAGGAAACTACCCGTATGTATCGAAATGGTTCTATCTTTATTTAAATCACATTAAATTTATTTAGACACAAAATATCTCTAAAATCATGAGAATTGACAATATCTTCTTCATTGGTATTGATATATATATACATGTATATATATATATATATATATATATATATATATATATATACAACATAATAATGATAAATATGATTACTGAAATCACAGTTACAATAAAAAGAAAAATGGATCAAAGTAAGAAAGGTTTAACTTACATGTTTGCTCAAGTCGGCTGATTTGGAGTCTACATCAAATCTGAAAATCCATATTAATTATTAAATAATTATTAAAGGTGACATGAACATAAAGTTTATATTTTAACCACGTAAATAACATACTAACATGATGCTATTTAGACAGGTGTAATACCTGACAGGTTCCTTTGTTAACATATACACGCAGTTTAATGTGTAAAAATCAACCTATCTGACCGATTTCCAAATGAAATAGTGTGCCTGATTGTCGCTTGGAAAAGTACTGTGACGTAATGTGCCATTCGGATTTGATGAGTTGTGTGGCAAATGTGAGGACTGGTAGGACTGTTGCCGCGTACAGCGATGAACCATTGGCAATAGACGTCACTCAGGAAAGTTTATGACATGTACGATGATGATGACGATGTAAAAAGGAACATTTTGAGACTGTCGTTGTCGCCAGTGACAAACGACAATTTCAGATTCACAGACCGAACATCGATTGTTATTGGAAACGGACAATACATTCATGACATTATACAGTATCACATGGATTATTTTCAGTGTCAAAAACAACGTCTATACGCATAACTGTATAATACTGTAATATCTATATAATTTATATATATGTAATATCTATACACTGTAATAGTATTAATATGATGAGTGCAACTGACAGAAGTGTGCAAGCCAGCCATTCACTGATTCACTGATTTCACTGACGCTGTCACTGTCATTGAGTGATTCAGAGACAAGGCGGCTCTATTTTTTTAAAACACTAAATAATTTGGTTGGGCTGCTGCGATGATGTCATCCAGACAACTCAGAATCAATTTATTTGACCTATAAATCCGATACATATACAACGAATAATGCAAGTAATAGATAAGGTCGGGAGACTCCCATTAAGATATATAATATCGCTAGCACAGGAGCCACCCCATAAATATAAACAACAATAAAATTTACATGACACAAATCAGAATAGCATATGACTTGTTTTTATAGTTGATAATTACTCAATGCATACATAATACAAGGACTGATTATATGTACTCGTGTACAGCCTGACATACATATGGATACTTTCGTATACATTCCAATGCGTATTACGAATTACAAATAAAGCAATTATGGATACGACAAGTGGATTCATAATTTAAAATAAAAACGTTTTTTGTGTATGTTGAAAAACCATATAGACGGTGAGTGTAAATTTTATTAATGATAATACTTGGTGTATTGTTAACTGTCTCTATTATGTTGTGTCTAATGCATTTATTCGCAAATTCATGTGTGAATCTGGACATCTACAGATTATTTCTCGTGTGCAGTGCTGACGGATATCATAGATATGTGTGCTTGGAAAAACATTGACATAGCAGGGTAAAAGATTGTTAATTAATTTATAGTAAAATTTTCATTGTTGGATTTATAAATGTCATCCAACTTTAGCAACAGAGATGATAAAGCGACCCCATGTTCGGTAATAGGAACCTATATTCATCACAATAGCCGCAATGCAACGTGTATTTTGACAAGCAGGACCGACACGCTCAAGTCAACGTTTTGTCGCTGACAGCTTCGGGAGCAGGCATTGCTTTTGTCTGACTGTTATTTGTGTATATTCATAATCCATAGTACACTTGTGAAATATCCAATCTCTGTGTAATTAGTCACACCAATTTGCTCATCAATGGCTATATCTATCAAAATGGGTTCGAAAATGTGCTAGGTTGTTTACATGTCACATTTTAATGTGATGATTTACGTAAAAAATCCAAAATATACCTGATGGCAGTGCAATTACAACTGTTCAAGAACATTTCTCAAAAGCCCCACACCATGATTTTGCATACCAGCTATACATCATGATAATGTATAATGTATGATGGAACAGAATTAGAGGTAATTTCAAATGTTTGTTGACTTACTTGACTAAAATATTATTCATAGAATTGTGTAAACACAACAGCTTTGTTACTATTCAATATTATACACAAGGTATTTTGCAAGTCCAATGAAGTATGCAATATTATTATGCATGTTGTCATTTTCCATTTCATTTTCTTGTTGATACATAATCATCTATGCTTGACTGCTCTCTCTCTCACAGCAAGTGTCTCCAAATTCCTATTCAGCACTATATAGTCAAAATATATATTCCCATAACAATTTTACACTGAATGATGACATGCCAACCAGGTTTATAAAGAATAGTTCAACAACAACACACTACAAAGGTACCACTGAATTAAGCAATGCCATTGGACGCGATGTTATGACCCGCAGAGTTCTACACATTTATAATACACCCACACTCCAAATATCAAACAAAACAAGAAGTAACAGTCCAAGTTATATAAAATATAAATAAATCCAACAACGTGGTCAAATGTTATATTGTATACACGCTAGAAAGACATGTTCGCAAACTGCCAAGCCAGTAATTAACAACAGTCGAGCCGAGGAGTTGAACGACATTCTTTGAAGCGAAGTGCTCAGCTTCAATTAATGAATGGTCTCTTTCCATTTGCAGATGTGCGCTCCAAAAACTGAGAGTTCATTGCTGGTATTGAAATATTCTAAGTAATTTTGTATATGGCTAACAATGTATAACATATCTATAAAGTACAACTGATAAATACAAATGAGGTGTAGCAAATAAATCGTAGCTACGCCTACGTTTTGTCACTCTTCTTGGATTTGGCCTACCTCAACTAAAAACCAAGACCAAGTTACTTCGTCTTCGCAGCTCGCTTTGTTGTTTTGAGGACGTCAAACTTCGTCTCTTTTTGGTGGTTCTCTTGACAGTAGTCAAGGATGATGAATAATGTCACTGGTACTTGTATTATTCGAATTCACAAACTGCTGTATCCTTCACAAAACAACTACTGTCAACATTTAACAAGACAAGATTTAACAAGATTGCCATCCAGAAAATTACTCTGGACAAGGAAGCCTTTTGGCTTATCGAGAGTCCAATACTTTTTATCTACACGTATCCCGCCTTTTTAAGGTGTGTGTCGATTTTATTTTTAAACATATTCACGCTACTAGCACCAACACAATCAGGAGATAATCTGTTCCATTCATTTACAGTCCTTTGTGAGAATGAAAACTTTCTTATATCTAATCTACACTGCTCCTTTACTAATGTAGCTTCATGTCCTCTGGTCCTTCTATCTTTCTTAACTGAGAAAAAAATGTTTCTATCAATATTTTCATAACCATTCAATATTTTAAACACTTCTATGTGATCTCCTCTCAATCTCCTGGTCTCTAGTGTTGTTAAACCACATTCTTTTAAGGTATTTCGTAACTAAGATCCCTCAGATTTGGTATCATTTTAGTCGCTCTCCTCTGTACTCTTTCTAGCATATCTATGTCCTTCTTGCGATATGGCCTCCATGCTTGTATACAATATTCTAAATGAGGCCTCACTATTGTTTTGTACAGCGATACTATGAATTCTTTTTTCTTATACGCTATATTTCGCCTAATTAATCCAAGGATTTGATTTCCCTTTGACGCTGCAATTCCGCACTGCTCTGAAACCTTCATATCAGCACTAATGGTTAACCCTAAGTCCTTTTCTTTTACAGTAGTACTTAGAACAGTACCCCCCATTTTATATTTTACCTCTTCATTCCCATGACCTGTGTGGAGGCATTTACATTTCCCAAAATTGAACAGCATTTGCCACTTTTCAGACCATTTGATCAACCTATCAAGATCATCTTGTAAATGCTGTCTGTCTCCATCACTTTTAATCCTTCTAAACACTTTTGTATCATCCGCAAATTTTAACACCTTGCTTGTTATATCATCGTCCAAATCGTTGATATATATTAAGAATAATATAGGTCCTAGTACTGATCCCTGTGGTACCCCACTCAATACCGATTTCCAGTTTGAAGCCTCCCCATCAACTACTACACGTTGTCTTCTGTCATTCAGCCATTTTTCTATCCAGTTTATTATACCATTTCCTATGCCATGGGCCTTTAGCTTAAGGAGTAATCTTTGATGTGGTACTTTGTCGAAAGCTTTTTGAAAATCTAAATAGATGATATCTACTGGTGATCCCTCATCTACCTACCTAGTGATGTCTTCCAAAAAACATAACATATTTATTAAGCATGACCTCGCTTTTAAAAACCCATGTTGAGATGGGTTTATCAAGTTATGTTTAACAAGAAAATCCACCATGTGATCTTTAATTAGTCTTTCTAATAATTTGCAAATCACTGATGTTAAACTCACTGGTCTATAGTTCTCTGACTTGTTTCTCGAAGCTTTTTTAAATAACGGTATAATGTTTGCCTCTTTCCATTCTAAAGGAACCACTCCCTCTTCTAATGACAAATTGAAAACTGTTGCAAGCGGTGCGCTAATTTGTTCTACAATTTCCAATAGTAGTTTGGGCGGAATCCCGTCCACTCCAGGTGATTTATTATCCTTCATAGCCCTTATTTTCTTAGCTACCATTTCCGAGGTTACAACTAACTGTCCTAAATAGTCTGAATCTGCCCCCTTGAACTTAGCCTCTGGTACTGGCAGTGAACTAATATCTTCCCTGGTAAACACTGAACTAAAATACTCATTCAGGTCTTCTGCCATTAAGAATCCCTCTGATATTGTATTTCCAGCACTATCTTCTAGAGGACCGACCTTATCCTGAACTTTCTGTTTGCTTCGAATATACGCATAAAAACTCTTACTGTCATGTTTTATATTACTAGCAAATTTTTTTTCATAGCTTCTCTTTGAATTTCTAATTTCAGCTGTAGCTTGATTAAGTGCTTCTTTATAAATTTTGTAGTCTTCATCATTTCCAGTACATCTATATGACTTCCACATCATTTGTTTATACTTAATTTTTCTAATGGCTTCTTTCGATAAGTGTTTCTTTTTAGACCGTTTCCCTTGTTTTTTGAACGGTACAAATTTATCGACTATGCACTTAATTTCACTATTTAAGATATTCCAGCATTCTGTTGCCGTCTTATTCTTCAGTGTGTTATTCCAGTCTATCTTTGCTAAATATTTCCTCATGTCCTTATACCTTCCTTTGTGGAAATTTCTCCTATACTGCTTTTTACTATTCCTTTCTGATTTTACTTTGATGGTAAAATGTATCTGGTTGTGATCACTACTCCCTAGTGGCTCACATATCTTGACATTGTCAACTAATTCTTTCTGTGAGGACAAAACTAAGTCTAACACATTCTCTCCCCTGGTTGGTTCTAGCACATGTTGAGAAAGGAAACTATCTTGTACTAAAACTAAAAACTTGTGGTCCTCACTCCCCATACTCTGTAGAGATTTCCATTGTATATGCCCATGGTTAAAGTCCCCCATAATAATACAGTTCCGTTTGCTTACTTCCCTTATAGCGTTTTGTATTTTTTCATTCTCTTCTATGCTTATGTTTGGACTTCGATAAACTAACCCAACTGTTAACGTTGAGTTTCCTGTAACTATGTTACACCAAACAGCTTCTTCGCAATCTACTTCTCTTTCTAATTTTATTTCATAAGCCTGGATAGATTCTTTAATATATAAAATAACTCCACCTCCCTTTCTTCCTATTCTATCTTTCCTAAACATTACATATCCTGTTAGTCCCAATTCGGCATCTGATATATCAGTGGTGGCCAACGATTCGGTTATACCTATTATGTGAGGGTCAATATCTTCTACCATAATGTTTAGTTCACTTCTTTTGTTTACTATGCTCCTTGCATTTAAACAAATGCATTTATATCCTGATTCAGAACAGTTTTCCAGGCTGTTCTTTGCCGATTTATTTCTGCTGTCTTTATCTATGCCTCCAGTTTCAGGCTTCTCTGTGAATCCCCCCTGCGAATCTAGTTTAAATAGATGCAGCCTGTCCCACTGTCAACAGATTGCAGCAAGTTCTCTGAGAAAACTGCTGCCCCCTTTCCACTTAGATGTAGGCCATCTCTCATGTACATATCAAAGTATCCCCATAAATCTACGAATCCCACCCCCTCTTCTTTACACATCTGCTCAACTAGTGCATTGATCGCCATCCTCTTGCAGTTTCTATATGTCGGCCCCCTTCCTCCCATTACTGGCAACATTCCTGAGAGGATAATCTGTTCTACTCTTGTCTTCTTTAACTTCTTCACTAACTGTCTGTACTTCTGAACTATCCCAGTTGTTCCCTCCCTCTCTGCGTTATTTGTCCCTACATGTACTAGTATAGACTCTCCCTTGCCATGCCCCAGTACCTTTTCTACCCTTTCAGTTACATGTTCTATCCTAGCCCCCGGTAGACAAACAACGACATCCTCCCCCTCGCTTAGAGTCTTATCTGTCTTTCTCATAATCGAATCGCCCATAAACACCATCTCTTTCCTCATTGCCCCCTCAATCACTGCCTCAGTGTAGCTCTTTCTACGGTTTGCATCTGTCTGGTTGTAATCTTGTTCCCCTGTCTTCTGCTCTCCCGTCACAATCTCGTCCACATGATCACACTGACAATGGCATAGGCTGTAGCAGATGCGAGTCCAACTTTCAAGTTGCAACATCGATGATGATGAGATGGTCATCAAATTCAGTCGATTTATCTGTTTATAATTCACTCATTTCTTGTCTTTGGCTTTCGATCGAAAATAAAAACAACTCTTCGCCGAAGCATTTCCATAGCTACCATCCAATATACGATGACTGGTTGTCATTAATCAAAGGCAACAGTGCGACAACCGCTGAATAACATGGCCAACTTCGATCAGCCGCCAGCTTCTATGACACACATGACGTCACACTCACGGAAACTCCCGAAGGCAACATTTCAGAAGCGGTGTGTGAGGAAGCATTCTTATTTGCGTGATTTTATGAAAACTATTTATTTTTATTTTTTAGGACTTATCTTATTTTATATATATTCTATTTACTATAGCATTTATTTCAACCTGTTCATGTCACCTTTAACCACTGAAAATAACACTCACGTTAATGTAACAGGCAGTTTTGTTAATTAAAAACTGCTGACTTTTACAAAAAGACCTGGAAAATAGAACTGTTTCGGATGTTTTTCAAGAAAATAATCTTTTTAAAGTGGATAAACTATCCCATGGTTCTGTTACTGTTGAAGTGGATAAGATACCCCATGGTTCTGTTACTGTTAAAGTGGATAAAATACCCCATGGTTCTGTTACTGTTAAAGTGGATAAAATACCCCATGGTTCTGTTACTATTAAAGTGGATCAAATACCCCATGGTTCTGTTACTGTTTTAAAGTAGATCAAATACCCCATGGTTCTGTTACTGTTTTAAAGTTAATAAAATACCCCATGGTTCTGTTACTGTTAAAGTGGATAAAATACCCCATGGTTATGTTACTGTTAAAGTGGATAAAATACCCCATGGTTCTGTTACTGTTTTAAAGTGGATAAAATACCCCATGGTTCTGTTAATGTTATTACAGTGTTGAAGTGGATAAAATATCCCTAGGTTCTGTAACTGTTAAAGTGGATAAAATACCCCATGGTTCTGTTACTGTTAAAGTGGATCAAATACCCCATGGTTCTGTTACTGTTAAAGTGGATCAAATACCCCATGGTTCTGTTACCGATGTATCAAATTTAAGCAAAACTGTAGCTATAACTACAAAATCAAGGTGGGCCCGGATACTAGATAAGTATCGATATTTCTTTATCAGATGAAGACTACCGGGTATGTAACCGTGAACACAAAGGAAAGACCATGAATGCAGCCCATACCACAACACAACTCGTAATTTAGTTAATTTAATCTACCTACCATTGTAAGTAATATTATGTACTTACACTGCAAACTTGAGCTTCTGTTGCTCTTCAAAGTAATATTCCATCACAAACTTTGTGACAAAGTTTGGGTTGAGGTTGTTCCATATAATCTCTGTGCTTCCAAACTGAAAGTGGATAGTAGATAACAGACATTATTAATTGTTTTCAGTGGTAGACATATATGATGACATGCTGATAACAAACAACACCAATGACATTGAAGATTATCCTAACATAAGGTATGGACTAGATATCATTACAACAACAACACCAATGACATTGAAGATTACCCTAACATAAGGTATGGACTAGATATCGGACCAGTAGTGTAACATATTACAAAACTAACCGTCATATGTGAACTGTCATAGTTAGTCAATTCATCTGATCAGCAATCAGGTTAAGCAGGTGCAAACAGGGTGGGGGGATCATGGAGATTTAATTTTTTTTATAGGAAATGATATTTACCTTTTATGATCCAGGAAATATTAAAAGAGAAGCAGCATCATAACATTTGAAATGATTGTGTGTGTGTGTGTGTGTGTGTGTGTGTGTGTGTGTGTGTGTGTGTGTGGGTGGGTGGGTGAGTGAGTGAGTGAGTGAGTGAGTGAGTGAGTGAGTGAGTGAGTGAGTGAGTGAGTGAGTGAGTGAGTGAGTGAGTGAGTGAGTGAGTGAGTGAGTGAGTGAGTGCGTGTGTGCACGTGAATGCATGTGCATACATACATGTGTGTGCGTGTGTGCGTGTGTGCATGTATGTGTGCATGCATGCGTGTGTTCATGTGTGTGTTTGCAACTTTGCATGTACATATGAGGCAGCATGTGAGTGTGCATACGAGTGCAGGTGAAAATAACAATCAAGCAATCTTATATAATTCCAGAAGTATCTATAAACTAATCAAACCTGTGTCACTGCCTGTCTTGAGTCTAACTCACTCATGCAATCTTACCTGTGTCCATTCATCTCTTGCATATGGAATTGTGTAGAGAACACACTCTGCAAATGTAAAGAATAATCTGTGATCATTGCATGTGAAAATCCTGGGATCCAACTATATAAATAATATTAATAAAATGTGATGATTCTATAGCACAATGTGGTGCTCTGTGTTGCTTTACAATTGTCTAAAAATTAACAATAAAAATATATATTATACAACTATGAATTCATGAGTAAATGGACACATAAACATAATAAAGATGTACACAATTATACCTGTTAGTTTCATTTGTGCTCATAAAAGGGTAACACAGTCTATAGTATATATAGTATATATTGCAGAGCAAAATAATTTTATTTTATTTACTCACTTGGGTCAGACTTGGAGAAGACGTCCATGTCTGCCAGATTCCTACAGAGAAGACATTAAAATGGCAGTAGGCAAGGTTAAACTACTCAACAACTTATGACTTCATCAGTTTTAGGTCCAAGCTATGAGTGAACATATACTGGCATGCATAGTATTATTTCTAAATATAAAGAAACAATGGAAATATGGATACGTACTACCACCCGGGGGTAGGTACACCAGGGGGTAGAGAATACATGTGTAGCTGCAGTGCAGGATGTAGCAGGGTAGTGATAGGAGGGTGCAAGCAGGAGCAGCAGTATGGGCGGGGACAGGGGATTGGAAGAGATGTGTGTTTCTGTGTGTGTGCATGCATGCACAAAGAAAGTTGCACCTTGTTGGTTGAAGTATTTACAAATCTCTTTATTTTAGATTATTCTAGTATGTGTGTGTGTGTGTGTGTGTGTGTGTGTGTGTGTGTGTGTGTGTGTGTGTGTGTGTGTGTGTGTGTGTGTGTGTGTGTGTGTGTGTGTGTGTGTGTGCAACGATACCAGCATCAGGTGCAACAAATTATCTAATGCCAAGTTCATGAGTTTTTATATTTGTTCTGTCACTTTTTTTAAATATTAAGCTTAATTTATTAAAATATAGTATAATTGTGTTCTGGTGGTGTTAATTACCATCATAAAATATTAAATTATTATATAAATACAGAGTGAAAGCCCAGGTCCAATTCAAAAATGCAATATATATATATATATATAATAAAATCTTTATTTTGCACATTAAAAATTACAAATGCAAGCAGTACAAAATAGCAAACCAGAGACCAGCCAGCCCTGGCCCTAGAAGGAATGATGACTGGGTGGGTGCAATCCGCGGATAACAAGGCTTGGCTAGCGGGGATTTCCCTTGCGGCTCACGGCTACGCAGCTATTTGCGCCTGGCTATTTGTTAGTTTGCCACGCTGGAATAATCGACAGTCGATGACAATCGGCAAACGATTGCCCCGACGATCAACGATGATTTAGTCTTCCGTCCATGCATGGTCCATCACTCCATGGCAACGTGAATGAGTGTTGTCTTACCTGCACGACACTGTCACCTCGACCAAAGACACCGGAGTTGAACCAGTCCGCGAGCCGACGGCTCCGTTCGGGCCCTGAAATGAAGTTAGACCCAGCTCTTGAACCATATAGGACGTCCCATGACCGTGTGCATTGACTTGCTTCGTCATTTTTACCAGGTCCGAGTTCGCCGCCAAGCTGTTATGACAAGCCCGACAGAAAACGTCGTATTATAAACAGCGTGACCCGGATAATGTTGACTTCTTTTCTATGCCGCCTGTTTGCTATTTTTAGAACGCGTCGTTTACCGTCATAAGGGGGTCTCTCAAAAATATGTTTGTACCGTAATTAAAATTGTTATTTTATACACACGTATTCATTTCCTGTTAGTGGTGGTTCAATAGGAAATATGTAATCACATTTCGCGGAGAGTTATATTTTAGCCGTACTTACCATCCTTAGCTCCCTAGCGTATTTGCCCATCTATTGACAATAGATCCGAGATCGGATTTCCGCAGAGTTAGACGCGATGCGGCGATGGAAGTTTTGCTGCACCTAGGCTATGACGTCTATGACTATGACTATGTAAATTACTCACTTCCCACACCTGCAGGAAGATAGAGTAGAATTTTCCACGATGGAAAAAACCGACTGCATATACTACATAAATATTATATGAGATGCTGCATGACTCATTGCCAAACTGTGCGTGACTGTATCAATATGGGTCAAGTGACTAGACCTACACATGTTCGTACATGCGCAGGCCCCGTGCGCATACCGCAGCCAATCCACATGTTATTGTTTACAAACTTTTACACACTTGTTTGGAATGGTTTCCCATATATTGTGGCCTAATATATTTGTACAATAACATGTAGGTCAACCATGTAATCATCGGGGTCTCATCTGCCATATAATGCACACGAAGACGTCGAAGACCGTCGAAGTCAGGTCGCGAAGAAATAACTTATGAATTACCATCACATTATACGGTCCCTAAAACTGCGCGTAGCCGGTAAGTTCCGGTTTACTGTCATCTGTTGTGAGAACAGTGACAGTCGTAAATAAAACGACATGAAAAGAAGGTCGAAAACGAAGGAAAAGCAATCGATAAGAATTGCTCTTTTTGTTGTTATTATTAATGTGCATGACACGCCAGTTAATTAGGCTGCTCTATACGCCACTCCTCTTCCATCTCGCGCAAGGAACCCTGGACCTGCAGGTGTCAAATGCGCATGCGTATTTCATGTTAGGATTAAGCACATGGTGTGATGGGTGTAGATAAAAAGGCAGCATTTATCTATCATGTCGATTTAAACCATTTCAGTGCGATGATGAGTTATTATAGATATGATTGAATAGCTTTTAGGTGTTGTTAACTTGTCAAAAATGGGCATACAAGACTTGCAAGCGTTTCTAGAATCCGAATGTCCGGATGCCTGCAAACCGGTCGACTTGCTGAAAATTTCTCGCGAATTTGTGGGCAGACCGAGCAAAAGACGAGGTCCAAATAGGCTTTGTCTAGTCGTGGATGCGGAGAGTTGCCTTCATAGACTGTACGGTGGTTTTTACTCGGATTGGGCATGTGGGGGAGAGTGGAATCGCATGCGACAGTTCCTCACAAATCTAATGAGGGCCTGTCAGACAGCCAACATGGAGTTGGTAGTGTTTTTCAACGGTGCACTGGAAGCCCACCGAATGAACGAGTGGGCCGAAATGCAGACGGAGACGAAAAAGAACGTAGGCAACGTCCTGCGACACGTCTATAACAAAGCAACACCCCCACCGAAGATTTGGTGGATTGCCCCGTCTGCTCTGCGCGTAGCTCTGCGTATGGCGCTGCGGCAGATGGGCATTCCCGTCGCATGTTCCATGGATGATCATCAACAAGAGGTCATCGCATACTGTCGGGAGAATAACTTCCACGGGCTTGTAGCGCAGGATGCAGACTATGCTGTGTTTGACCCGCCTCGCTACTTCTCATCAGATCACCTCAAGTTGACCTACCGAGGCGCACTGGACACAGTCGAGTACATTATAGACGAGGTGGCCAAATCATTGGACCTCCACCCCAAGCGATTCTGTGTCCTTGCGGCCCTGCTTGGTATGTGCACCAAGCACACCCAAGTATGCTTTCACCCACCAAGGCAGCCATACAACAGTGTAGCAACTGACATAAACCCACATTTACCAAAATCATGCCTGTAAAACACATAATAATAGACAAACACCATCATAATGTGAACAGATATATTTCTTATAAATGTTGATATTTGATTACAATGAAATATTGGTGTATATTTTGTTTTGGCAGAAACTTGGTATATCCGAAACTTGTGTAATAGCCATATAGGATACAACTGCCGTAAATATTTGCTTTGGCAGAATTGTTATGTTAAGTACTGACAATTTTAGTATGAACATTATTAATTCCCTGTAACATGATTATTCTAACAAGCCTACATGGTCATCTTTTTATTGTGATTGTGAGGATTATGTTGGCGTGATAACAACATTAAGCATGTGCAGCCATAGTTACCAGCTTGCATCACAATATGCACTGCTTCCAATTAAGTTCCATGCTGTTTCCAGGCACCCACATACTGCCAGAGTTGGAACTGGTGGGATTCCTTTGTCGAATTTGTGATTTGGGAGATGTACGACAAGTGGAAAAGGTATGACACTTTTAGGACTTATGTATGTAGTTTTCCAGCTCTGACCTTATTATAATTCATGTTGCACAGACAAGTTAAATATGGCAATTGTTATATCTTAATTATGGATTTCAAACATTAAAAAAAAACATTTTCTAAGCGTGTTAGCAGAGTGGGCTGACTCTGGCTGCAGTCTGGCAGTCATTAGAACGTGTCTGCATTTCAAAGGTAGCCAATTTGTCATGTATTGTCAGATTTGTTTGTATTTCAGTTGACACCAAAGGAGAAGATCTCTGCAGTTGTAACCTACGTCCGGAGTCTACCAGCAATTGATGACCTAGATGCTATAGCCAAGAATGTCTTCTCGTACGTACCAGGGCAGGCCTTCAGGCTGGGGTGGTGCAAAGTGGATATTTATACCCCCACTACGGCAACATAGTTCTGTTTGAAACATTTGAGAGCATTTTGTTTGATTAGGCCAAAAAGGGGTGTATTTGGAGGTATCAAAGGGGGCGTCCTGGGTGTTTTTAAAGGGGGTTAGTTGGAGTTAGTTCTCAAGGGGAGGGTGGAGTGAGTTTATTTTTGTGACTCGAGGAGAAAAAAGTTGGTCAAATAAATGTGTCATTGTTGTTGATAAAAACTTGAATTTATCAAGACATTGAACTAACAAATGTCTAAGACGGGCGTAGGTAGCCGTACGCACATAGTGCCACATACGCAAGTGCTTCCACATCAATTTGTTAAGTCAAAAATTCAATTTAAGACAGAGGCTGCTGGAAGCCCTGATAATGTTGTACCCCTTGGCAAAGAAAATGTCATCACTAACTTGTAACAATTTATCAATATTTTGACGACAAAGGATGAAGTTACTAGAAGCAGCAGCCCCACGAAGCTGCTACCGCTGGTAAACAGCTGGCAGGCAAGCCGGTGACTAGGCAAAGCATTATTGATGTCGTCATTCACTTATAAAAAATTATTAACGTTTGACCACTTCTATGGGGTTAAACTAACAGATGCAGCCACTATGAAGTCAGTAAGGCGATAGCATTCAAGCCCTTAATGATGGCGTTGACATAGCCTCACATTGGCAAGTTAGGTTTTTTAAATAATTTAAATTATGAAATAACTGTTGATGCAGCTGATATTGTTACTGTTAATGATTAGGCAGCTTGTGGGTAAGTAGGAGAATTGGTGGTCAATGGTGAAGAACATGGGAACACAATCGATGAAGAAGAATAGGCGTTCTCAACTTCTCACTGTTACGTTCGAGAATGACACAAAGCTTAACTATCGGTATCTAGATCTAGCTTTGGAAAATTGGAGAGCCAATGCCCAACAATAATAAACATGCCTTTCTTGAAGTTAACTGGATACATCCTATTAATTCATTTGTCCATCAATGTTGACACAACTTATTGAAATTATAAGTGTTTTTTAATAGATGTGAGATAATTCGCTTTGTATTTCCCAGAAAGTATCTGCAACGGATGAGGCGTCTTCTCGCATCCCCAGTGAACATCTTGGATTTGTTGAAGCCGCCAGCCCAACTAGTGAAGCATTGGCCAAAAGTGTATATTTCACAGGAAGAATATGGAGTTTTGGTGGCAAAGATATGAGTTCAGTGATATGTAGGAGCTGCCAAAATAGCATCCAGCATGGAGTGCACGCTGCCTTCGCTTTATGAGACCAGATGGGCCAGTGATACAAATGCACTGTATGCATTGAAGTCTGCATTCTCTGGTGTACTCACTCTCCTAGAAAATTTAGAAGATGCACTGTTATCAAGAAATTTGACTTCATCGCAAGACTAGTGACTAAGTAGTGAGCATGTCCTCCATAGTCTGCTTCCTCAGTCTACGACACGTCAAACAATGCTATACAGGCAGCCAATGATGCAGCCTCTGTAGTTACAGCAGGATGTGGAATAGCAGAGCTAGAACAATTTGAGCAAAAAATAAACATGTTATCCAGGCACCAGTAACTTGCTATGCTACACTAATGGTTCATATCCACTTTTTATTAGAGATGGACATCATCTAATAATATCGGTACTAGTAATAAAGTA
Source organism: Escarpia spicata (assembly GCA_963995525.1). Classification (NCBI taxonomy): domain Eukaryota; kingdom Metazoa; phylum Annelida; class Polychaeta; order Sabellida; family Siboglinidae; genus Escarpia; species Escarpia spicata. The sequence goes on from OZ023205.1 coordinate 6,718,339, forward strand.
ACTTCTTCTGCACCTAAGTCTTTAGAATCCAAGTTCAATGGCCAATGTATGTTTCTGTCCTCCGAGTTCACTTTTTATGTTTTATTTCAGCTTCAAAATGCACCCAACTGCAATTAGATATAGTCGTGGACTACCAGATCCACTCTGCATAGGCATCAGGATGTGGTGAATACTGGGGTGGGGTTGAAACTTACCAAAACCCTTCAACTGCACCCCTCATTCTTAAGTTCACCGCACCTTTTTTGCCAAAATATTAGGGGGTAAAATTATCTCCAGCTCCCACCAAAATTATGGGGACTCAGCACCAAGCTTGGGGCCTAGGGTGCGTCGGGACCGCAGGGCTGCCCCCTCCCCCCGGTCCCGACGCCTATACTTTATGTAGAATTGTGCTTCCACATGTACTTATGCCTAGATACGCCCCTATAAGACCACAAAAGCATTTTGATATGTTCAAACAATTGGTCTCGTTTTGTTGATGATATTTGAGTTGGGTTATGTTTACAGGGGCACTGGAGCCGGCCTGGAGGAGAAGGTGGCTCGCTTCAGACAGAGTGTACAGTATTATGTGAATGGCACACAGGAAGGCTTCCTCAAGTACAAGCCCCGCCCACAATCACATGGTATGTATAAGTCCCAGACACATGGCGAATACAAGTCCCGTCACCAGACACATGGCAAGTACAAGTCCCGCCCCCAATCACATGGCAAGGACAAGTCTTGCCCCCAGACACATGGCGAGTACAAGTCCCGTCCCCAGACACATGGCAAGTACAAGTCCCGCCCCCAATCACATGGCAAGGACAAGTCTTGCCCCCAGACACATGGCGAGTACAAGTCCCGTCCCCAGACACATGGCAAGTACAAGTCCCGCCCCCAATCACATGGCAAGGACAAGTCTTGCCCCCAGACACATGGCGAGTACAAGTCCCGTCCCCAGACACATGGCAAGTACAAGTCCCGCCCCCAATCACATGGTGGGTATAAGCTCCATCCCAATCACATGGTGAGTACAAGCTCCATCCCAATCACATGGTGAGTACAAGCTCCACCCCAATCACATGGTGAGTACAAGCTCCACCCCAATCACATGGTGAGTACAAGCTCCACCCCAATCACATGGTGAGTACAAGCTCCATCCCAATCACATGGTGAGTACAAGCTCCACCCCAATCACATGGTGAGTACAAGCTCCACCCCAATCACATGGTGAGTACAAGCTCCATCCCAATCACATGGTGAGTACAAGCTCCATCCCAATCACATGGTGAGTACAAGCTCCACCCCAATCACATGGTGAGTACAAGCTCCACCCCAATCACATGGTGAGTACAAGCTCCACCCCAATCACATGGTGAGTACAAGCTCCATCCCAATCACATGGTGAGTACAAGCTCCACCCCAATCACATGGCGAGTACAAGCTCCACCCCAATCACATGGCGAGTACAAGCTCCACCCCAATCACATGGCGAGTACAAGCTCCACCCCAATCACATGGCGAGTACAAGCTCCACCCCAACCACATGGTGAGTACAAGCTCCACCCCAATCACATGGCGAGTACAAGCTCCACCCCAATCACATGGTGAGTACAAGCTCCACCCCAATCTCATGGCGAGTACAAGCTCCACCCCAATCACATGGTGAGTACAAGCTCCACCCCAATCACATGGTGAGTACAAGCTCCACCCCAATCACATGGTGAGTACAAGCCAATCTCCTTGCATTTACCGTGAATATCATGTAATGAACTCAAAGTTCAGAAGCAGTCTGACTTCACCTCTGAAGGGATCACAAAGTCATATTTACACTAAACACGACCCCATTGGAATGCAGCATCATGCACATGATGAATGCAACAGAAAATGTGCTGAGTGCAAGCCTTGCCTTCAGGTATGTGGGGAGTACAAGTCAGACCTCAGAGTCCAGACAGATGTTAAGTATAAACTGCCCTCAAACATGGTAAGTGCAGGCCCTGCCCTCCCCCCCCCCCCATGGTAAGAACAAGCTGCACCACCAGAGACACGATAAGAATAAACTTTGCCCCCAGACCCACAGTACAAATAACCTCCACCCAGGACACACTGTACGAATAACCGCCGCCCCCACATATACAGAACGAATAACCTCCGCCCCCAAACACAGAACAAATAACCTCCACTCCCAGACACATGGAATGAATAACATCCACCCATAAGACGCACAGTATGAATAACCTCTACCCTCAGACACAGTACGAATAACCTCCACCCCCGACACAGAACAAATAACCTCCACCCCCAGATACACAGAACAAATAACCTCCACTCCCAGACACACATAATAAGATAACTTCTATTGCACCTAAATCCTTGGAAACCAAGCTCAGAGGCGCATCAAAACAAAAGGATTGGTCAGTCTCAAAATCCATAAGCAGTATTCTAGTTGTCAACAGATGGATCAAGGTGCTAGGGAGCTACGGTGGATAAGCAAGGTTGTAAAGATACGTTTTTAAATGACGACGGAATTTTGTAATATTTTCAACTGATCTAATACTAAGAGGGAGCATATTCCAGAGTTGGTGCAGCAACAGAAAAAGCCCTAGTTCCAATGTTAGTGTTGACTCCAGGAACAAAAAGTAGGTCAGAATTAGATGATCGAAGCTGGATAGGTTTTCTTACAGGAGTAAGCAATGAATGCAAATAAGATGGTTGCTTATTAGACAGTGCCTGGTATGTAATGGTACAGATCATAAATATTATATACGATATCGTACAGGACGCCAATGCAAAGACTTCAAAAGTGGTACAGAGCAAGAAAAACGAGGAGATCTTGTAACTACTCTTGCTAGACAATTTAGGACTCGCTGAAGTTTTGTGATATCCTTGCTAGCGATAATATAAAGGAGGGAATTGCAATAGGCTTAGCAACAGAAAATGACATATACTGGCGAATACGGCAAAGGTCACGAATATGATAAAAACATGTTTGAGATATGTGTTGTCGGAAATTGAAGTTACTATCAAAGATCACTCCTGGATTCCGCACCAAGGTTGCTGGCGTGATATACCGATTCAAAATACGCTTAGGGAAAAAACCATCCAGTTTACTATGCTGCATTGGAGTACCAATAATGATCAATTCAGTTTTATTTGCATTTAATTTCAACTTGCTGTCAGTCATCCAGTGGAAGATATCTTGAATAACATCCAACCCCCAGACTCGCAGTACGAATAACATCCACCCCCAGATGCACAGTACGAATAACATCCAACCCCCAGACTCACAGTACAAATAACATCCAACCCCCAGACTCACAGTACGAATAACATCCAACCCCCAGACTCACAATACGAATAACATCCAACCCCCAGACTCACAGTACGAATAACATCCACCCCCCAGATGCACTACGAATAACGTCCACACCCCGGACACAGTACAAATACCCTCTGCCTATAGGCATACAGTACGAATATAACCTCCACCCCTATACATGGAGTACAAATAACCTCCACCCACAGACACAGTACTAAAAAACTCCGCCCACAGACACTGAATGGATAACCTCCACCCCCAGACACAGTAGAAATATCCTCCCCCAGACACAGTACAAATAACCTGTGCCTCCAGACACACGGTACGAGTAACCGGAACTCCCCAGATACAGTATGAATAACCTCCACACCCCAGACACATGGTACGAATAACCTCCACCCCCCCAGACACAGTATGAATACACTGCTCCTAGGCACACAGTACAAATAACATCCACCCCCCAGACACACAGTACGAATTACCTCCACCCACAGACACACAGTATGAATAACTTCCACCCCTACACACAGCACAAATAACCTCCACCCCCCCCCCCCCCAGATACATGGACATTGCACATAGTAAGACAAAAATACACACAAAATTATGAAGTCGTTGACTGTTTCTGGTATACGATGACATTTACTGCTTACAAGGCATTGTTAGCCCTGACATTGGAAGCAATGGTTGCTTGCAGTGGTCGTGAAACAGCCAGGCAGTTACCCCAACAAGGATGACAACAAGCCAAAGGTCGTCAAGACTGACAAAGTGCCAGTCGATGAGGAAGTAGAAGCTGTGGGGGACTCGGATGCTATCACGCCAAAAGAGGTGAGTGACATGTCTCTACATATTTTCATACATGTTAAGTTTCCCGGAATCGCCGGGAGACTCCCAGAAATCTACTACATCTCCCGATCTCCCGGCGGGATAAACAAATCTCCCACATTTTCAATGAAACAAAAATAAACCTATCTTATTTACCGAACTCGATGTGGCATAATTGGTTTATTTCTGGCTGGGTATTGTCTCGCATGTTTTTCTGGATCAAGAGAAGCATGTCCAAACTTGGTCGATGACTTGCTGATGATTGCCGCTCTATACTGTTTCTGGTTGGCTGTTTTCTGTCACGTGTTCATGCATGCAATGTAATCACGACGTAATCGTGCACTAGGTCATCGAGTCAAGACAAGTCTGGACTTGCAACCTTATATCGTTTTTGATTGGCTGTTTTTCCCCATCAAGTGTTATAAGGCGTTTGATGTTTGTTGCACGGAAACAGTGATGTGGCGAAGCATACATGTGATTCACCAGGTGGTAGTTTGGCAAAAAAGAAATACAAGACAGAATGGGAGACCGATTTGCACTTTGTGTGCCCCAGCGACAAAGGACCAACGTTTGCGTATTGTACAGTGTGCAATATGCACCTTAATATGTCGTCTGGCAGAAAGAACGATGTGCGTCAAGCAAGTTCGGCCTGTCACTGCGCGCTGCAGAAAGCTTCGAAAACTCAGCCACATATGCAGTCGTACTGCGTGAGCAAGAAGAGGACGGAGCTGTTAACAAACATGTTGTCTGCAGAGGTCAAGTTTTTGCAATTCGTTGCAGAACACAACCTGCCTTTCTCCGTCGCCGATCACTTTACGAAACTTACGAAGCAGTTGTTCCCCGATAGCGTAGTTGCGGGGAGGTTCGCGTCGGGGCGCATGAAGACGACGATGATTGTAAAGAAGGCACTTGCACCCCGTCTCGACGTCAACGCCGTGAAGCTCTGTCAGAGCAGCCAGTTTTCCTTGCTGACGGATAAGAGCAACAACCAGGGCGATAAGAAGACGCTGGCCATACTAGTGAAGGTGTTTGACTCACAGGTTGGTCGAGCAGCGACACGATTTGTGGACTGGACATCCCCATTTGCAACATCAGAACGGGAGAGAACATCTTCAACACGATCGATGACCGTTTTAGGTATTTATTGATTTGTGACAGTTTTGTGACGTACCATAGTAGATCTTTGGGATGAATTGAATCTATTTAAGACATCCTGATTTCCTTCTTTTATTATTTGCTCAATGTGAATTGCATAGTAAATTGTGAAATTTATTAGTAAATAGAATGATAACGTTTGTTTAAAATTGATATATCAAGAAGTGCATTAATAATAATATTAGTAACATTATCTCACTATTTCTGATTATCTTTCAGCTCTCGAGGAATTCCTTGGGGAAATGTCATCACGTTCGCATCGGACAACTGCAGCGTAAAGAAGGGTTTGCCACAACTCGGTGCTGTCTCGGATCAGGGTCATGCAGCCGAACGTGCATCTGTCACCTGACAAATCTGTGCTGTGTGCATGCCGTGAAACAACTGCCCTTGCCCGTGGAAGAACTCCTCATCAAAATGTTCTTCCACTTCACCAACAGTGCCAAGCACAAGGAGTGTCACTAGTTCAGTAACATGGCACCACTGAAGTTACTGAAGCACGCCAGTACTCGGTGGCTGAGCTTGCAGCAATGCGTGAGTCACTTTCTGCAGCAGTGGCCAGCGCTGCGGAGCTACTTTCAGAACCACGAGGATCGTAAACGACCGGGGCATCTGAAGCAGTGTGCGGACCTCGCCAATGTTGAGATGAAGGCATCAGGGATGAGAAATTTCCGTTTTTTTGCCGGAATTCCGGTTTTTATACTGCTCCAAAGATCACTTTTGTGAATTGTGTAAATCCGGGGAGAAAAAAAATGAATGTTGGGGGTAGGGCATATAAAATCCTGGACAATTCACTGACGATCTATCTGCGGATTGAGTTAACCATCTATCCACCGGGTGTCGCCACATGTTAATGACACTGCCTGGCGATTAGAGACAAAACCGACCTAACCGAACCCGTGAATATGCAAAGTAAACCCCTTAGTTCTGTCGGCTGTTCGCTTCAGCGCTTTCGAAGTGCGCGCACAAAAGCAGTGGACCAATAGGAAACGACGATGTATTTTGTGGAGATGTCGATCATTTTCGAACACAATGGCTAATCGACGATTTGTTGTACGGCAAGACAAGTGTTGCATGAACGACATTGACAAAAGTGTCAAGAATAAGTGGAATTGGGCGTGGCTGGAGAGATCGGCTGGAGACACTATGTTGGATATGTTCATCAATAAATTATCAGCACCAGGGAAAGCTTACTGTTTGTGGTGCGAGGCCGATGTCAACTATGCCGATTGGATCCTACAGGCTACAGTCAGAAGGGAACCGAAGGCATTGAAGTACACACGCTGGCACTGCCCACGCTGGTCACCAATGTTCTATTAGAACCTGAACAGAGGGCGTATCACATGGAAGTTCGCCGATTCCATGTAGACAACACACTTCCACAAGTTCCAGATTGGACTCGTGGTGGGCTACCATATTCTCTACTGGCAAGTTTCCAGCCTTGTCAAAGCTTGTGGCTGCAATGATGAACTGCTTTCATGGTCCTCAAGTGGAAGGGTGTTTTAGTCACATGTCTAGCATCATGAATACTGTCACTGCCAGAAAGAATGTTAGTACATTCAACACTATCCAGACAGTGAAGTACTCACTCATGGCAAGCAACAAGACTGCTATACAGGACTTCCAGAAACAGGACTGGTCGTCTCGTTCACAACACGAGGGGTGCACAGAAAATGTACTCCATCCTTCTTGCTGAGGAAGGAAAGATGAAGGAGGAAAAGAAAACTGAGCTGAACATGTCAAAGACGAAGGCAGCCACCAAGTACAAAGCTAAGGAAGCAGTTGAGCTGGCAACGAAGAAAGCTAGAATGGCCCATCAACGGGCTGTTTTGACAAAGCTGGCCAAGGAGAAACCTGCCCGTCAGCCAACTCGGGTTCAGCCCAGAAAATATCATTACCAAGTGAGTTAGTACTATGACAATGTGTGCGTGAGTCCATGTGCTTTTTTTGCTATTGGAAATGTTAAGATTTTCTATTTAATATTGCTCAAAATACACCATATGTCGTCTACAATTTAAAAATATCTCTGAGGAGTCTCCCCCTCGATTAGATGAGACAGTCCTCTCGGGCTGAAATGTGGGCCACAGCAAAATTTCAGGTTTTTTCTCTAAATGTCACTCTCATCCCTGAGGCATACTTTATCTTCCTCACCTTCATCCCCGAGCCGCTGAACGACTTCAACACAATCTTTCAGATGGATGCAACACAGATTACCATCCTTGTCATTGTGAATCGCTTGCTATGCATCTTCATGGCTAAGTTTGTGACCATGAGAGCTATCAAATCTGCTGAAGACCTGACAACAGTGCCGTTTGCAGACAGATCTCGGCAGCTTGACGACGACATCCTTGCAGTTGGCATGGAGTTATGTACCATGCTGGCGAACTGTGAGGATGATTTTGGAGACAGCACAGTGACATGCATCTTTAGCAGTGTGCGGAAATTCTACATTTCGGTTGTCGACAAGGTGATGAGAATTTTCCCGTTCCGTGATTGGGCCACTAAGTTTGGCCTCGTGGCACCTGATCAGCTTGACTGACTCCTCTCCGAATTCCAGTATTACCAGCTGAGTCCTGACCATGAACTGCTACCATACACCAGCGACGGTCGTGTCGACACATTCTGGGCGGAGATGAGAGAGAAGAAGACCTTTGTGGGTGCAATGCGCTTTCCACACTTGAACATCCAATGACAACCGTCTCGGTGATCACCCACAGCAATGCTGACAGTGAGAGGATTTTCTCGATGTGCCGCAAGATTGACACTGACTCTCGGTCACAGCTCCGCAACGACACCCTGCGTGCGCTCCTCTCTTACAAGATAAACATGGACGACCCATGTTACAAGTTTCAGCCAGACAGAGATCTGCTGAAGTCGGCCAAGACCACGACGTGGGATTACGTCAAGGAGCATTAGTGATGGGTAGATGTGTAGGCCTATGTTTGGATGTTCTATGAGATCAACATGGAAGTTATTGTTTTGTGCCAGATCTGCATCTATGTGTTTTATGTAGTATATAGGGTCGTGCCTGTTGTGCAAAGTAAAGACACTCTGCATGCTCTATATTAGATCGACACAGACTTTATTCTTTTGAAAGTGTATAGGCTCGTGCCTCTCGTGCAAGGTAAAGACACTTTGCAAGCTCTGTGTGAGATCAGCAAGGATGTTATTCTTTTCTGCCAGATATCTAGATGTGAGTTATTTGTGATTATATATTATGCTCTATATGAGATGAACATGGCAGTTTTGTATTGTAACAATAATAATAACAGACCTGCCTACCATTCCGGATTGGCCGGAATCATTCTGAAAAGTCACCTCAAATTACGGTATTACGGCGAGGGATGAAAATATTACGGACTGTCACCATGTTCGCCAATCACTCAAATTTAGCTTCCACTATATTCAATAGGTGGCAGCATGTGTATGCAGCATGTTGTGACATGGTTTTTCATTCGCTGAGTCTGGTCGTAATCTAACCAATAGGAAACAGCGTTATGACAAATTAGCATTTCCGCGATCAAACAAAACGAAGTCACGCGGCACGAAATGGTGGCTGACAGCGAAACAACGCCACCTCCAACCAAAAAGAAACGTGTAATGCAAAAATTTAGTGAGTGTTGTACTTGTAGTGTTAGGCCAACTGACTGTACTAAGACTAAGTTAGTGTATTTATTGAGGAGTTTAGTCTATCATTTACAGCCTATCATGTCACTAGAGTCTAGGCGATGTCGATGACAGTGTAATGTAATGGTTTTGCCGTCGCTACCCTCCCCCCCTGACAATATCTGACACGGTTCTCAACAGTTAATGACAGGAAGCCTATATTCCTGAAAATCAGTGTAAATGGGAAGATGGATTACTGACAGGAAGTTTTTGGGGTAGGCAGGTCTGTAATAACTTTATTTGTTCACAAAGAGGAAATACATTTTGCACTGAGGAGGGAGCATAATTAAACATAGTATTTAAATCACATTGCAGTATGTACAATATAGAATCAAGTATGTAGACAGTTGCTAATTAGTAATACTGAGTGTTGTACATAGATAATGGTACAATCATGAACCATGAATCATTCGGTCATGACGTGCCAGCATTAAAACAGTATGAATAAATATGCTAAAACAATGTGGCAATATTAAAAGACAATTATAACATTGATCAATGGCGTGATGCATCTATGACTGGTTCAGGAACTTGATAGAAGATGGAATGAACGATTTCAGGGCACGCTGAGTTCGTACAGTTGGCATTCTGTGCCTTCTTCCAGAGGGGAGAAGGTCATACTGGTCGTGTAAGAAGTGGATGGCGTCAGATAAAATGTACTTTGCCATTTGCAGGGTTCTCGACTTGTACAATTGCTGTAAACTGGTTTCAGATGTGCAACATCCAGCGATCTTGCAAGAAGTGATATATCAGGTGAAGCACAATACTGGGCCAAAAAAGGAGGACATGGAAACCAAAAACAAAAGTGCAAAAAACAAAAACAAAAAGTGCTTAAAATAAATGAAAAACTGCCTTGGATGGTAGCCAAGATACATCTACCGGTACACCTAAAATTAAAGAAGGAGACAAGATCTCTTTATTCACTGTTACTTGGCGCAATGCCAAATGAAGTTCATAATGTAAGTTACATGGTTTCTTTTAACTAAAATATGAGAATGTGAAACCCTTCAGAAATAAAAATTTGCTTGACTGATGTATGTTAATATCTCATGAGAATCCAACCAAAAAACCGTTAAATGTTAAGAATGATCAGAGCACTCTGGACCTGAAATGGTGGACACTAACTTACGTTATCCACCACATTGTCCACAACCACAATTTTTTTCAAACAACAATAAACCGGCAGGATGCGTTTTTTGTGTCTCCTCTTTCTTCATGGGCCTAAGATACAGCACAAATGTTATCAACAGGAACTGTCCACAAAGAAGCTGGTTATGGAGTAAATATGGCATAAGTTACAGGACACCAATTTGGTCCAGTATTGTGCGACTCCACATATAGCTTACTTAGTTTGTGACTTGTGAACTGTTGGTGATAATAAAACATGGTTGTTAATTTCTATGGAATGTATTCCTTTTTTGTAATATATTACTCCCAATTTATGATATAAAAGCCCGATTTTCCAAGACTCTGATTTACGTATAAAAGCACGATTTTCCGAGACTCCGATTTACATATAAATCTGCATTGGCATTTCTGAAACTTAACATGTATATATTTTATCAGTTGCTGAAAACTTGATACGGGTACTGTACTTTTACAATGTTTTTTGTGTGTGTGTGTTCCTGACACTGCTGTGAAGCATGATAATACATTAATGTGGTAGTAACACTGACCTTATCCATAAACATTTAACGAATTGGGGTGGTCACAGTGTTTTTGGTGACCTTGTGGCGAATTACCCCCACCTTGCTAAGTAGAAGTTGTGTTTTTGGTGGGGAATGTATGTATTCTTGACATCTTATGTTTATACATGTACCCAGGGTAGTGGTTTTTAGTCCATTACAAGGTAGGGATGAATCATGTATATATTGTTATTGTCAAGATTGTAGGAATGTGGGATCTGAGAAACTGGAAGGGTGACATTGTACAAGGGTTCAGTGTCGTATCAGGTTTGGATTTTAGAGCTCACATTCCTATTAATGTCATTCCCAAACTGGCTGCATGATAAGTGGTCCAACTTCAATAAATAAACATCATTCATTTGGCCAATTTCGATTCTCTGCTACATTGGACTTGTGTTGTTTATTGCATAAACATAATGTCTTTTTCATGGTGATATCATGTTTTCCTTTGTTTTCTTCTGGGGTGAACAACAGTGCACTCGGTCGTGTTTCACAGATAGACCTCGGTTTAACTATGGTCGGGCTTCTTCTCCATTTTACATAAATTATACATATTTTCTCTGTTGTTTTACAGGAGACAGAGTTCACTGCCGACAGTGTCTATCTGGAGGGGTGCTCTGGCTACTCTAATGGTCTGGATGGCATGACTGTCGCCCCTGAAATTATCATTCAGCCTCCTGGTGCAATAGATGCTGACATTGACTCCAAGTTTGAAGAACCCACTGCAGCGAAACAAGAGAATTTCAGCGATGATTACAATGTGATCAAGGAACCTGAAACCGTCTTGAAGGAAGAATTTGGTAAGTTTTGTTTCTTTTATATTCCTGGCAGTTGAAACTTTGTCATATTTTCATTGGTTTTATTGGGTCGTAGTTTAATGATGCTGAGGCATTACAAAATGTTGTATTGTGATACAATCATTATTGCAATTTTGTAAAATTCAGTCTAGTTGCTGTTTATTAGTGTAATAATTATACATTCATTAACCCTGCAGGTGAGCAATAGTAAACTTCCACGGTATACACTGTTTGGAGCTATTTGTGTTGGTGCTTTTAAAAATCACAACTTTGCTAATACTAATCACATAAATATGATTGAGCTATCATTTTGTTGACAAAAAGACCCTTTATTATTATGCAGTCTATCCTGCAAGATTTCTACAACCACTGGAAATCAGCATAATAGCAGAGTATTGGGATCAAATTCAACAGTATTTTTAATAACACATTAACTGATAATAGTTAATGTGTGAAGATTGTATATATATACAATCTTCACGAAATGGTCTACTCGAATATTTTATTTCCAGGTGTATCTTCACTGGCATGCATATTGTCTCCACTAAACATGTAAACATTTTACTTCCATCATAACCCTTAATGATCTGTAACTATGATTCACCAAAAAACATTTCATTAATGATTACAAAATCACAATATAGTCCAAAGCACTTCAGGGCCTCTAGGCCTATTTTTAAAAGAAATGTAGCTATAGTTTTAAATTTTAGTTGCAGCTACAAAGAAACCAGCCATGCCCAGGATAAGCTTAGTTTTACAGGGCTGCCTACCGTTACGGATTATGGAAATTCACCTCAGATTAGGCATTAAAGAAATACAAATATCCCTTCAGAAAATGATACACATTAAAGAATTGCTAAATCTATAAATAATGCTGCTTGGGATGCCCTGAAGAAACTGTCATAATTCACTTGTTACAATTTATCAACAAATATTTTGTCCACTACAATTTCTACAAAGTCAGTAGGTGAGGTCATCCAATGCCGTGCCTGTGTACAATGTTACAACTTTGACTGCCAGCAGCCTGCTGGTGACTGCCTGGCATGTGAGCATATTATGTCTGCATCTGTCAGTCAACAGCAATTATTACGGCCAAAAAATGTCAGTCAATAATGCGCATCTAGACATTAATAAAATTTACAGGTGTAGAATTATATAATGAAATAAATAAATTAAGATGACGTTAGGTAGAACCATTTTACATTAAATAGTTATGGTTTTCTGAAAGTTATGAATATAATTATAAAATGTCTTAGAAGAATGTAAAATGAGTATTATAATTTTTGTAATTTAAATATAAAACTATCATATTTTTATTAAAAGGATTTTATTTGATTATAACAATTTAACTTTGTCATTGACTATTAGTAATAATTATAATGTTTCCTGCTGTGTGTTGTAAATTTAGAATGTTGGATGATTATTGGCTATTCACTGGCGCTGTCTTTTTCACGGTGGTGCTCTACAGACGTAAACACTTGGGCATGTCTGGCCACGGATGCACTTTGACAGCTGTAGTTAACACAATGTAACTTATTGTTGTGAAACAAGCATCCCTTTGAAGTACTAACCATGACCTTAACTACGGACAGGAGTTACAGTGTAGCAACACAATAATTATGTGTTGAAACAAAGTATATCTACTTTTGATGATTAAATTAGTAACTTGTTTGATTGACAACCTTGGGGAGGGGGTAGGATGCAATGGGGGGGGGAGTGTGTGTGCGATGGGGTCATTACGGAAATTGTTTTTGTCAGGTAGGCAACCCTGGTTTTAGGTCCGTAATAGTGTGATACAGGTGATCTGAGTCATTTGAGAATATTAGAGAAATGCACAAATCTAAACAGATATGATGGTTGTATAGATAAGGTGCGATATGTAATAGTGTGGAGAGGCTCTCAATTCAGAGAACCCTGGTTTGAATCCTGTGCTGCCGTGTCGAACCTTGGGCAAGTTTGTTCACTCTACCTTGCTCCATATCACTCAGCTGTATGAATGAGTACCTGGCTATAGACAGTGGTGGATACTTGTGTACAAAGTCTGCGCATTAATTACAGCATGGCTGAATGCTTCCAAGTGAAGTCGAGATGGTGTTTAATTGAACAGGGCTCTCAGGGAGTAAAATGTAAAAAGCCTTGAGCAGTCCTCTGACCTGGATACTCTGCTACATAAGAACTTTTTGTGTGCTGTTGACATGCGAGTGCGTGACTATGATTGTATGCATACAGACACCATCACGACGGTGCCCTCCAAGCCGTCTCCACCCGTCACGTCCACTCCACAGATACAGTGGACACTCAACACACACAAGGCGGCCAACAACAAGGAGGTGAGTGGGGCGACAATTGCAGAAAGTTCTACTATTGTGATCGAATTATATAATACACAGTGGAACCTCACTATTAAGGTCACCTTAGAACTGGACAAAAGTTACCTGATTAGTAAGGTGACCATATAAGCGGGACTAATTTTCTCTACTTTACTCTATATGGAACAAACTTGTGACTGTTGTAGAGTGACCTTAATTGTGAGGTGACCGTAAACTGTAGCATTATGGACCTAGGAAAAACAGTGCCAAAAGAAAAGCAGTCTCAAACTATAATGTAAGGGGATGAATCTCTAAGATATCAGTTGCATGATATTATGGTTTCTCTTTAAAAAATTATCAGTCAGTTTTTCTTTTGTTAATTTTTTTAACTTGCCTTCATAAGACTGCCTCCACTAGATTACTACACTGTAACATGTTTCATGCGGATAATTACAACAGAACTGATTATAATCGGAAGAGAACAGTCAAGACTGTAGCTAAATACACCCCAATTCCCTCAAGTCATGGTGCAATTACTGCATAAAAATTATTCGTACACAAATAACCACCACTGTCGACAGCCAGATACCTATTCATATAGCTGAGTGAACTGGAGCAAGTATCGTGATTGTATGTACCTGTAATTCTTGTTATCCTGTCATATGTAATTGTTTAGTCACTCATTTTTTTTAGTTGTAAACATACGAGGCATTGTACAAATTACAATTCGTTATCATCTTTATATTGTTTTATTTGTAACAAAGATTCGTAATATAATTATTTGTTTTTGGTAATGTACATATGACATTTTTTTTATTTCTAAACAAAAAACAAGCATCTGGCAACAGTTGTATTATTGGTAACAACCAGGAAGTATTACTTAATGTAACTTTTTATTAAAAAAACTACAATACTTACAAAGCCATAACTTGGCATATGAACTCGACTTGTGTTTACCCAAAATTGCACGGGATGGTTTTATGTTTGGCGTAGGGGTCTTGCCAAAAATGCAGTACGGATTTTTGCCGTCTTTCAACATTGTAACAAAATGTTTATGAAGCTGTATCAAACTTATTATGCATTTGTTTACAAAAAAAACCTGTTTAAATGTCAATAACATGTTTGTACTTACAACCATACAAATTTTTCTTTTGGGGAGTTTCTCAAAATGAAATAAAATGCCATTTTAAGGTGATTTTTGACATATTTTTAAATTGTCTTTAAACACATTTAAATATCTCTAAACAACATAACAAATCAATTCTTTTTGGTCTGGAGTATTGTTTAGTATCTGAGGCAAACTCTGAGAAAAAATGGTTAGCTTATCTTCGAAACTTATATTAGAAATGATTAATTCAAAAGAAGCATATAATAGCCAATCCAGCCACCTAATATCTTACTGGAACTGTAGTGGTTTTAACAAAGAATCATAATAAATTATATAAATATTTGTTTTTTATACATACATATGACATTTTCTTCCCAAGCTGTATTTTTCTCATTGGTTTACTTTTTATGGGCATGCGATATAACAGAATTGTTATGTGTGTGATAATTGTCTATAGTCACTAATTTTGTTAAGTGGTAAACATGCAAGATATGCACGGGACAAACTACAATCCACATTTGTTTTCACAGTGTTGTAATTTGTAACAACGAATCATAATAGAAGTAACTCTTTCTTATACGTGACTTTTTTAAACTCTTCCTAAATAATATTTGTCTCATTAGTCTACATTTCATGTGCATGTGAAGTGTATATGATATTATAAATTGTTATGTTATAAGGATGAAGGACAGTGATTGTCCCTGTATTTGTTTTGTGCTTTTCATTATTTTGTATTCGGTCGAATCATAATAAAGTTTCAATAAAATTATTTTAATTGACATTGGTTTTTTTACTTCACATGTATTTCTAACAACAATATGCAATGTCACGAGAACACCCATTATTACAAAATCCTCATGCAGACAAACAAAACTATCACATGATTGTCCACTGCTTTTATTTATGATTTTAATAAAAGGTTTTGTGAAAAAGTAATGATAATGTGTATTGCAATATTCATTCACCTGAATGTGAAGACCTTTGACTCATACTGCAAAACGTGGCCAGTGCACACATAAATCGGCCGCATGCTACCTATACATGTCATGGCCATTTTCACAGAATTGAGGGCGATGGTTTTACAAACATAAATTTAACTTTGTAATGTTCAATAGTAACACTAGGCTTCGTAATTACTATTACATTACTTGTGAAATTGTGTTTTTGTTCAAACTATTATGTCAATATGTGTAATCGTTACTATTACATATTACCATTTCCTCGGCCCAGGCCTGCTGTCATATATATGACAATCACAGTGTCATGCTGTTAGCTGATAGCAAATAGGACATCTTTGGCGTACGTTAACAGTCAAATAAATTTAGTACAAGCAACATAATAATGTATATTCGGCACTTGTCTAGGGTAATTCTTGCCTAGTATCCGGGCCCACCTCGATTTCCTTGTTATAACTACATGTTTGCTTAAATTTGATACCTGAAGGGTTTAGTTCCATCATTCAACATCATCCCAGGCATATCTATGTCACGAAAATATTGCATCTTAGCACAGTTTTGAGGCCCAAAGTGCGACCCAGTTTGCACCAGTCTGTGCCGCTGCGTTACCTCAGTGAGCGATATAGCAGCGTATGTTGATGCAAACCGGGTTGCTCTTTGCTCTTCTTCACAGTACGACAAAATGTACGTGACTGAGGCTGAATAATTTGAAATTACTAACCTGGCTAAAATAATCATTGCGAGCACTGCAGCCTGCAGTGCATGTGTTCTGTCAAATTCTGACGACTCCACTTCAGCCCTCGCTGTCTCCTTCTCATTCTTTCTGCTCTTTCTATTGGGTGTTTGGATTATGTCTCGTTCTATAGTCGGTCCCCCATATAGACTCTCCAAAATAGAAATATACCTTCATATGCAGTCACTGTCTTATAACTATTTGCCTTTCTAATTTATCCCTGCCTAATATCAGATTTGTACGAGATATAGTGACCCTTCCATCTGTAAGCAAACATGGCCGCATATCGTACAACCTTGCGATCACGTGACTATCCAAGCCGATTCCACTGAAAGGTTCATGTCCAAATTTAAGAAGGTTTGGAAAGTTTTGACTCCTTCGAGTCGAAACCCGGAACGAAATAGTCCGCAGTTTGTCTATTAATTTCAACAAAAAGCGGTAACACATATACGCAAACAAAATAGGATATACAAGTGACTTATTCATAGCTTTGCTTTTCGTGAAATTAGTCTGAAACTCAAACAGCAAAACAATCAAAATGATTGGGTATTTTTAATGCATTGTTTTGCATGTTTATTTTTTATCTTCAGCTAAGTAACTATGGGTGTAGAATGTATCTGGTTATGATAAATCAGGTTGCAAAGCTTCTTCTAATGACCAGTGAAATGTTGACAGCTTTGATGCACTGTGTCTAACAGGCTGGTTCAAAGACACCCAAGGCTAATGGTGAGAAGACCCCCAAAGTACCCCATGAGATCATGAGGGTGGCGAGTGAACGACACCAGAAGGGGTTGATGTCACCCTGGATCTACCAACTCTTGTCTCAGGTGAGATCCCAGTTGGGGGTACATAAACAAGCCTTTACCCATTGACAGATACCGTATTCGCTCTATTAAGCGTACATGTCCTAATTAGCATACACCCTCATTTAGCAGTGTCTGACACTGTGACAGTGATCTCCAATGTCAACATTGCCTGTTGAAGCCATCATTGTAATTTAATTTCTACCAATGTCAAGGATCAGTGATGAAAAAGTATGAAAAGGTCCACCTAAATGATGAGACGACAGTGTTCAGGTACCCTGTTGCTCATGTTATGTTGTCGCCTGCCAGTCTCACCTGCTGAGTAGGTTATACCCAGGAACCTAGGAAAATGCAAAATTTTGCCTCACAAATATTTTTTAAGCGTATTTCACGCTTAATAGAACAAATACGATATACCTTGGGCTGGCTTGCCAAGGAAAGACTTCTAAATAGCTCCTTGATGTGAGGTTTATCTGATGCAATGTATAGCATGTTATAATATATGTAATAATGTACCTTGTATTAATGACCATGATTAGAAATGTGTACTATCTAAAGATTAGCACATTGTTTTTTAGTCCTTTGGCCAAAGGTCCAAGGGAATTTTGCCATCACTCTGCATCCACCGTTAGCTGCCGTATCTCAGAAACCATTCAGCAACCTTTTCTCTAATTTTGCATAGACATCTTAGGGCACTGCCACTATGCACAAGAAATCTGTATTTGATTGAATCATTTTAAGGGCTCCCTAGGGCCTCCAAGGACCCCAAAATTTGTAAAAATGTAACATTTGGTAACATTTTTCAAAAACTGTTCAACAACTTTTTTTTCTAATTTTGCATAGATGTATTTTAGGGTGCTGCCACTATATACAAGAAATCTGTATTTGATTGAATCATTCTAAGGGGCCCCCAAAGTGCAAACATTTTACATTATCTAGTGATGTGGTTTTAAGAAGGGTCGTTGAGACCACCCCCAACAGTAGATGTTGTGTATTGTGCCACAAAGTCAACAGCTATGACTAATCTCTACAGCCTAGTCCATTGAGAACTTGACTAATCTTTAATTGGTCACAGCACCCAGGCAGAGTAGACACACTTGATCCCTGTTAGACTGAACAGTTGCCTAACACTTTTAAACTGTATCTTCAAAACTATTGATTTTCTATAATTGCAAGTTGTGTTTATTTTGATGTTCATTTAATTATTATAAAATGGTGTGACTGTGGTGTCTATTGGTTAAAGATGTATTGTCTGTAGAAACCTGTAGGTGACAGACATAGAAAATTAATATTCTGTCACCCGTAGGTGACAAACATAGAAAATTTATATTCTGGACAACTATAGAGTGAAATATCCTACACTTTATTGATATCAAATGCATTCTACTGTTCTGTTTACGCTTGCCATGCCTTGTGTAGACATGGTACTGTGTAAATCAATTGTATCAATATAGACTAATAATTACAGATTCACACCTGACACCTGAAACAACCAAATGTCAACCATTAGAAGAGTTGACATAGTTCCGCTATACACAAGCAAGAAATTTGATTGAATCATTCTAGTGTCATCAGCATATAGTAGAACATACATTTTCTACATCATCATCACTAAGGTTGTTGTAAATTTAACCAGCTGCCATGTCAAGTCCGTTATAATTGTGACTAACAGTGTTCAAAATGATTCAGGTAAATAGCAAATAACAAAGGACACAAGTTTTCTCCTTGCCATACCTATACATCACATGAGAAGAAGGCTGACACAGCCTGGCCCTGATTTATACATAATTTAGCATTTTTGTACATGTTGTATACAACTTTCAACACAATACCATTAATACCACATAAAATTATCTTAGACCACAGGAAGGACCATTCTACTAAATCAAATGCTTTCTTAGAATCGATGAAGGCACAATAAAGCCTTTTGCATCGAGACAAATACAATTCAACCAATACCCCTATTTGAACACTGCCTGTTCTTCACCTATTACCGTAAATTCTGTATTTGTAGCCGCATCCCTAATTAAAGCCGCACCCCGACTTTTGACCTAACCCCTGATTTTCCTCCGCGCAGTTTGTCACAGGCAAAAACCTTATTTAAAGCCGCACCTGGACTTTGAGCCATGACCATTTAACCCTGCGTGTGACATACTTCCGTAGCGCACACAAGTAGAAAAAATTAAGAGGTTCCACAAAGAAAGTCATAACTTTGTTATTAATTATCATAAATGAATGAATAAGGTATAATTTTATTGGTAAAAGACTTTAATGTAATGCATTGATAATAACTACATCACATTTTATATTAACGTAAGAATAATACTATATGTGAATGTTGTCAAAATGGAAAAAAAAATAAACAAATTTCACCATGCTACCAGAAAATAACTGGGTGGCTGAATGTCCATACACCCAGTGACGAAATGTAGCCATGCATTTAAGCTATACGGTAAAGCTAGAATTATTAAAATATTTTGAAAAGTTTTATTTGTATGCCATTTTATGTAGAGTCATGTATAAAGTCGATGTTATAAATGCATTGAAAAGACTAGAACTGGTTTAGTGCAGTAGGACCAGCTGTGTTGACTTCAAAGGTGTTTGATTGACAGCTAGTAATTACAATGTAGTAATTGTCGTTGCTGCGCCGCCTTGAGAACAGATGTGATCTTGTGGTTTGGTCTACTTCTTCCAGTTCCAGACAGTTGACCCATGCACGTGGCATTATAATAACACTGTATCTTACCAGGGGAAGTGCAATTTACTCCAGTGCTAAGGGGCACTTGTAATGGTGTTGTGTTGACAATCAGGTGAAGCCTGGCTTCAGCAAAGCTAAGGTGTGAACGTTGTGCTTGGAACTTGGCTTAAAACATCAACACCTGATACCAAGAGCAAGCATTTAACAAAGCAGACAGTTGTTACAGTTGATGTCTGCTAGTGTGGGACAGTTGTTAAGAACGGCAGATGCCATCATATTCAAATTTCAAAAACGTTTGTGCGCGGCCACGATCCGTGATGCCGACGGCCCAGACACGGATATGCGGGATGACGCTGCCAGTGACTTTTGAGGATTTTAGTTGTGAAATGGATGATGCCATCTTATTTGAAGATGTTTGCCCAGTGCACACGGCACGGATACATGGAATAACACCGCCGTTTCGGCATGGCATTCTTCAACGGTGACGATGAAAGTGATTTCGCTGACGATGGATTTTAAAATTTAATGTTTTCACATGTCTTGATCTTTCTTTCTGAGCACTTTATGGACACGGGTTTGTACGTGTTATGTAATTATTTTGCACCAGTGGCAGTTGTAATACAATGTTTTATTGATACATCCGACTTCGTTTTTTCGGTAAGTTTTTCACTTGGTTATTATCAACATTACTACTGACAACCCAGTGAGCCAATGTGTGAGATGCAGACAGTGATTTTGAGGGGTTTTAAACCCGATCAAGCTGGACCTATCTGATCATAGTGATGAACTGGAATCGACATGTTAGCTCTGCCTCTGGTGATGTATGATCGCGTTGCATCACTGCATGCTTTTTAATGTTTTATTGATTTGATACAGCCGACTTCGTTTTTCTTTGATATTTACATTGTCATTGCCATACCGTTCTATTCGCTAGTACCAACAACCCAGCCAGCGACCTGATATTAATTTTTTCGGCAAAATACTGTATTTAAAGCCGCACCCCAACTTTGACATTTCCTTCCCGATTTCAGTGACACAATATTGCAATTGAAGCCGCGGCTATAAATACAGAATTTACGGTACATTCGCTTTGTTTAGGTATGTGGTCAGTCTGGTGTTCTGAACAATCACTAAGGATTAATGACTACTTGTGTAGAATGTTACCCACTTGGCAGGTTTAATTGATCTATTCAGCAATGAGGACACTGCTTAGGCCTCACTCTGGACACTGTCACTCACAGTGTTGTGTATTGTCTTAGTTGGTGCATTGAGCTAATCTACTTGACCATGAATCAGTGGTGGCTCTGGTTGTGTATTACACCCAGTTGTGGAGCTAAGATTCTCTGCCTGCTATTGTTTGATGGAAACTGTGACTAATCTGTAATTGGTCACTGGCAGTAGCTTGTGTCAACAGCCACTAGACCCCAGTTAAACTGGACAGTTGCCTGTAGGTTTTAAACTGTGTCAAACAGTGAGTCTACCTTTTGCTCTCATATAATCTGTCCTCTTAGTTTTACACATGAAGACATAATCTGGCATAACTTGATAAGTCTTTGTATGAATGAATGAATGAACGTTTATTCAACAACAACAACAACATAATACATGCACAGTATGGTTTGCTGCTGCTGCTGCTGCTGCTGCTGCTGAAAGGACATAGCTGAAGTCATAGACTTATGTGTTGCTATGCCCTACTCGAACTATGAAAACTGAATAAATACAACAGGAATTATAAATAAATCACAAAATAATATTCACAACTCATATAATTTTATAGACTGTTTACTATAGTGCTTGTGTTACTATTACATGGGTTTAACAAAACATCACCTTCAATTAACAATTCACAAATATGTAGAAAGTAATGACAACTTGATTGCTTTTTTAAATTGTGTTAAACTTGGAAGCTGAGTCAATTTATTTGGTAAATTGTTCCACGTTTTTATACCTTTGACGGTGATTGACAGCAGTCGGAGGGTGGTGTTTTGTCTTTTTAACATAGAACAGTTTGCTTTGTCTTGTATCATGTATGTGTATAGCTGCGGTTGGTTCAAATAATGCTTGAACACGACCATTTAAAGAATGGTTGTTTGCTTTATAAAGTATGATCATAGTCTTGTATTTAACTAAATCATGAAATTTAAGCATGTTTGAGAGATGGAAAAATACAGATGTATGATCATGATAATTAAGATTATAAATAATCCGTATAGCTTTTTTCTGTAACATAAATAGTTTTCTGAGTCTAGATTGATAAGTATTTCCCCAGATCTCACAGCAATATGACATATGTGGTTCAACAAGTGAATTATATAATGTGTGTAACGCTTGACAATCAAGAACATGCCTAGTTTTATACAAAACTGCTATGTTTTTTGATTCAACCATTTTTATGTGTTCTCTCCATGTTACGTTTTCGTCAATGGTTACTCCAAGGAATTTAGTATATGATACCTGCTCAATGTTTTTCCCATTCAAAACTATATTCACACCTGTTCTAGGTTGCTTTTTATTGTTGAACATTATAAAATGTGTTTTGTTCACATTAAGTGATAATTTGTTCGCTCGAAACCACAGGTCTAGTTTTTTTAGTTCATTAATAACAGTGCTTACTTCATCTGTGTTACTAGCGGAATAAAAAATGTTTGTATCATCAGCAAACAAAATAATGTCAAGCAATTTTGAGACTTCACACATGTCATTTATGTACAGAATAAATAATAATGGGCCAAGGATTGAACCTTGCGGGACTCCACACTTGATTTCCTTTTGTTCTGAGTTACTGTTGTTATAGCATACATATTGTCTACGGTTGGTTAAGTAGCTTTTTATCCAGGCCAGAGCCAGACCCCAGATTCCGTAGCATTGCAATTTACTTAGCAGTATGGTGTGGTCAACAGTGTCAAAGGCTTTTTTTAGGTCGATAAAGACCCCAATCGTGCTTTGGCATTTATCCATTGCGGATGTAATTTTTTCGACAAATTCTGTTAAAGCTAGTGAAGTTGAGTGATTACTTCTGAAGCCATACTGCCCATCTGTCAATATGTGTTGTGTTTCAATGAAAGACCTTAGCCTTTTGTTGAATATTTTTTCAAGTATTTTTGAAAATTTGGATAAGAGAGATATAGGTCTATAATTAGAAAACTGAAAACGATCTCCTGACTTAAATATAGGAATGACTTTTGCTAATTTCATTTCATTTGGAAATGATCCGCTGATCAAAGATCTGTTAAAAATGTGGATTAGCGGTTGTACAATTTGCTTTATTACATGCTTAACTGTTTTCATGCTGATTTCATCAGGTCCGTATGAAGTTTTACTTTTGCACCCAGACACAATTTCGAGTACTTCTTGCTCAGTAACGGGGGACATATACATTGATTGTGATACAATACGTTTTACAAAGTCGGTTGGCTTTGTTCCCGGGCAGGGTTCTATGAGGTTGGATAATTTAGTACCTATATCGACGAAGAAATTGTTAAAATGATTAGCTATTTCTTTATTTTCTAATACTACTATGTTATCGCCAACATGAAACTTGTTCAAATATGTGGTATCAGATTTTCTTTTACCTATTATGCTGTTAAGAGTTTTCCAAGTTGCCCTTATATTAGTCTTACAATCGTCGATTTTTTTCTGTAATATTTGTTCTTTTCTAGACGTAATAATTTTTTTAACTTATTTTTGTAGCGGATTTCTGTTAATTTTGTCCTATTTTTTAGAAACGCTAAGTACATGTTATTCTTCTTTATGCAAGCGTTTTTTTAGCCCTCTTGATAACCAAGTTTTATCATTCTTTTTTGTCTCTCCTGAATACGTTGTAGTTTTTACAGGACAGGCATCGTTATAAGTATTATTTAGTATTTGCATAAAGCGCGAGAATGCTAAATCAGGGTTTGACTCGTTCATTACAGTGTCCCAGTTTGCATAATTTAAATCGTGCTTAAATTTGTTTAATGAGTCCTCAACTAACGTTCTGTTATATTTATATGTTGGATCATCGTTAATAACCGCATAAGTGCTGTTGTCACACAGGACGAAAATTGGCATATGGTCTGTAGCATCGCTTAAAACAATGCCGCACATTTTGTTTCTACACAGTTCAGAACAGAAAATGTTATCTATTATACTAGCAGTTGTGCTTGTTACTCGTGTGGGCCTGGTGATCAAGGGATATAATCCAGAGCTGAACATTTGATCAATGAAATATTTTGATTCAGCTTGCTCTTCGCAGTGCAATAGGTCTATATTGTAATCACCACATATATACACGATTTTGCTGGTGAGATTTCCCAGTATGAATGAGAGATTGTCATTAAATTTGCTGATGCTGGTATTCGGTGCTCTATACATACAACCGACATTGATTTTTTCGTGTTTACTAATTTGTATCTCAATAAAGATGCTTTCAAAACAGTCATCAACAGCATACGATATATTCCTTAGACAAATATCAGAAGACTGGCAATTGTTAAGTACAGATTCACACACATATATGGCAACGCCGCCACCGTGTTTGTTTTTTCTGGAATTACAGTACAGTTTGTAACCCGAAAATACGACATCGTTACAGTTTACTTCACTTCCGTCCAAATTGTTTTCTTTAAGCCACTTTTCTGATATAGCAATTATATGAAATTTATACTCCATGCTTTGGATAGTATCTTTAATCTTGGGTAAGTTAGCTTTTAAACTCTGAGCATTAAAGTGTATCATACTCAGTTTGATTGGCTGGTTTTTGCCAACACTGCTAAAGTTTGTTGAAAATTGTGTTCGTAACAGTGTTCATTATAATCAAACGGTGTATCATACGGAGGCGTTAACTAGTCATTTTGTTGTGTAGTTGACGCCATGGTTTAGTCATCACAAAAACGTTTGTAGCAGCACATTTGTACTTCCAGTGTATCATTGCAACGTAACATACATATTACATACTGTGTGCCACATTTGAATGTTGTGCATGTAATATTTCCATGCAATCCATTTGCATATATAATGTAAAACGTCAACAGCCATTTTCTTCATTTTCACTTTTTGATCCCTACCATGTTCAATGCTCCATAACTTTGCCAATTTTTGTAGCAGTCATAATTTTTGAAACCATGTAAAGCACACTACCAAACCTTTACAAGGATGTAAGAAAACAATGTTACAATTTTTCCGACTTAACACTCATTTGGTCAGCCGGGGTCACATGTAGACATATTAGTCCAAAGGACTTCAGGGCCACTTGGCCCATTTTTTAAGTGTTACAGTGTTTATTAATAGTAATAATTGTATTAATTTAAAAAACCTGAGCTCCGAAGCACAACAAACCAGAATTGATGATGATTATGGATACACAGAGATTTAGGTTGGAAATTATATCGTACACTAATTGTTGCTTCATAATTAATATTGATTGTTAGCCCTCTAGGCCCCATGACATTTTAATTAAATCAAATCCATTTTCCCACAGCTGTCATAAACATTTAGCGTGATACACTAACTCTAAACTTCGAACATAAAACCATACAACAAATGTGAGACTATTGATGATGTTGATGATCTGCAGTTTGGGATCACGTGATATCAGCCAGCTGCAGGTGGTCGAGAACTAAAGGGTTAATGTGTTTGTTGGTGGTTTCAGCGAGAGATCAAACTGAGTGTGATCTTGGAGGATGACAGCAATCGAGAGCTGCCCCTGGCGGTGGACCTCTTCCGCCCTCTCAGACAACGCATCTATGGCATTCTCTTCGACCTCACCAAGCAGACCGTCAGCTGGAGGAAGAACCTCAAAAGTTGGTGCCTTACCTTACCTATCCTCTTGAGACCTTGTGGTCCATAAGACTGCTGTGCAACTCTGCCATCTCACTGTGTTAATAGCTACGTATCTTGCTTCGCTCTTTGTTGTCCGTCCCAGTTGGTCACATTCTTTTTTGATAGCAGTTCTTGTCAATGTTTATTGTTGTTTTGTTGTGTTTATTTTTAATCTCCGTGTTTTATTTTTTTATCCTGGTTCGGTGTTCCTATACTTTTAAAGTCCTCTGTTTTGTGTGTAAATGATGTGTACTTGTAGTGTTTGCTTGCCGTCTGTCTATCTAACAATGTGCATATGTTAGTCAACGTATCTTCCTCATTCTATTCCATGAAATTTCAAAACCAACATCAGTTAAGATTTTCACAATTTAGACATTTTATTCTCCTGCCCAAATTTATAAATAAAACGGGTAATCATATCAGCCATGTTTTCTACCTGTCTAACATAATAAATGACATGGTAGCCTTACGTTTGACACAGTTTGATGTTGTCATCCATTCCAGACACCAACAACGGGCAGTACCCAGCCAAGCCCGAGGTGAAGATTCACGAGTGGATCTTGCCGCGGGGGCGAGACATGCACAAGCCACAATTTGAGATGGTGGACGCGGAGCCCCTTGAGTGGCTGGTTCCGGGCATACATCGTCTGTGGCTCGGGGACGCTGTCGATGACAAGAACAGACGACTACGTGCCCTACTCACTAGTCTCGGCTGTGACGTCCCCATGCTGCTCAACACGTCACACGTCCCACAACACCTTCTCGTCATGTGCTGTGTCCTAAGGTGTGTCTTCAAACACAAATGAAATGCATTAAAATACTCATGTGCAATGCTACTCGTTTTTGCTCAGAAACAGTGAGAAATTGCAATGCTTTTAGATAAAAATGTAGTGTTCATTTTATCAAATGTAAACATCTCTGTGCATGGTTGTATGTGGTGTTATTAATTTGACTTCTTGAGAACATAATTTTATAGCTTTTTTGTAACTACCGTGTGTTATCGATACATGTTGCCGTGTTGTAGATAGATACATGTTGCTGTGTTGTAGATACATGTTGATATGACCGAGGCCAGTGTGTGTTGTAGATAGGTGTTGGTGTGTTCTTGGTACATGTTGATGTGGCCAGGCCAGAGTGTGTTGTAGATAGTGCTGGTTCGATACCAGAATTCTTCGATATCGATCGATATCAGAATTTTGTTCGATACTTACGTTGTAAGTCTAATTCATATACAGTATAGATCCCAATAGAAACACACTATCCATCTAGACTAGTGGCATAGAAGCACACACTGTTTTTCATAAGGGAAACATGTATAAAAGTAGATTTTTCATGAGTGAATGCATGCTAGACATAACTGATGGCAGTACTGTTGCTAGCGCCACCTTGCAAATGCTTGATAGGTCATTCATAGTGTGCATGAGTGCCTTTAGCTGAATGGAACAGATTATCTCCTAATTGTGTGGGTGCTAGTAATGTGAATATGTTTAAAAATAAAATCGACACATACCTCAGAAGGGCTGGATATATGTAGATAAAAGGGTTGGACTCTCGATAAGCCAAAGGGCTTCCTTGTCCACCTGCCATCTAGAGTTAATTTTCTGGATGGCAATCTTGTTAAATCTTGTTAAACATGTTGCATTCTTGTCATGTGTTGATGTTGTATCAGTCAGTTTGGTAGATGTGCACTGCTGACTATGTGTGTTTGAAAAAGTGTTGCCTGGTACCACTTTTGAGAAACAAATAGTCATGCACCAAAGTCTTAGCACACGCTCTGAGCGTCTATTGGGAACTATAGTAGTCTATACGGTACACCTATTTAATTTTCAACTTAACCATTGATACATACTAATTGATATAGTTATGCAAACAACGATTAATATGCAATTTTCATTTTATTTCAATAACCAAATAACAGTTGTAAATTGTAATTGTTTAATTCTAATTTATTAATGTTGTAAAAGTAATTGTAATGTAACATTAAAACAATACAGTATTACAGACAATAGCAATAGAATACCTAGACCTAGTCCTAGTAATAATAAATAAATAAAACTGGTAGACACATCGCGTACATCATTTCTTGACGCTGTCGCCGCAGTAGACTCTGTAACCGATGGCGATTCACTTCGACTGTTACTACTACTAAATGTCCATTGCTTGGTTTCTGACGAAAATTTTGATGGAACACGTCGTTCTCGTTGACGTTGTTGTTACTGTTACCACGACTTCCTTAAGTTAAATCATCATGTTTTAGTAGTCTCTTGGATGATGGACAGTGACATGTTTCGTCAAATTCGATGTATTTCCCCCACTAGTTTGGGGGGAGCGTTTCTGGCATAGTAGACACTCTACAGTGTTTCCGTATTTGTAAAAAAAACTGCCAAATTGACGATGTGCGTTTTGACATTTTGTCGTTCATCTTGGTTGAGCGAGTACGGCAAACGGTGGCGCCATCAAACAGCAAAACATAGCGCCACCAAACGGAACCAGGGTAAACGAGTCTAGTATGTCGCGGTTGAATAATTATTTATATTATTATTTTTATATTAAACTAGATTCATGAATACTAATGCGTGCAATAAACACTCTTTAAATTACTGGAATGTTGTGTGTTTTTGGGACGCTGTAGAGTGGGCAAGGTAAAGTGGTGAAGCAAACGGTAGTGCCACCCAACGTCGTAACGAGGCTTGAATAATCGAGGCTAAGCTGAGATCGCACTCAAATAATTATTTATATACAGACTTTTTTGGAAACTGACTCCACAATAAAGCTTTATAAAACCACTGAGATGTTACATTTTATAGTTTTTTTTAAAGAACCACGCCTAAGCGGCCTAATACATACAACGTAGTCAACCCTGTCAAGTTAGGAAGCGAAGCCCACAGCGGAGTAACCGTACTTTCCGTACATCCGGCCGTAACTTCGTCTTCGAAAACGATGTTACGTCTTCGCATCGACGTCGAATGGACTAGATATCGAAGTATAGGTATCAACAAAGTATCGAAGGTATCGAAATATCGAAGGTATCGAAATATCGAAGGTATCGAAGGTATCGAAGGTATCGAAGGTATCGAAGGTATCGAAGGTATCGAAATATCGAAGGTATCGAACTGTGGCCGTTCGATACCAAAATATCGAAGTATCGCGATACCACGAAGTATCGGTATCGAACTTTCACAAGTATCGCGATACTTCGATATATCGAATATCGAACCAGCACTAGTTGTAGACACGTGTTGGTGTGTTGTAGATACATGTTGGTGTGGCAAGGCCAGCGTGTGTTGTAGATACATGTTGGTGTGGCCGGGCCAGCGTGTGTTGTAGATACATGTTGATGTGGCCAGGCCAGAGTGTGTTGTAGATATTTGTTTCCTTGTTGTAGATAGACAAATGTTGGGGTGTTGTAGATAGATACGTGTTGGTGTGTTGTAGATACATGTTGGTTTGGCCAGGCCAACATGTGTTGTAGATACATGTTGGTGTGTTGTAGATACATGTTTGTGTGTTGTAGATACATGTTAGTGTGGCCGGGCCAGTGTGTGTTGTAGATATGTGTTGGGTGTGTTGTAGATAATGTTGGTTTGGCCAGGTCAGTGTGTGTTGTAGATACATGTTGGTGTGTTGAAGATACATGTTGATGTGGCCGGGCAGCGTGTCGTAGATACGTGTTGGTGTCTTGTAGATATGTATTCGTGGGTTGTAGATATGTGTTGGTGTGTTGTAGATACATGTTGGTGTGGCCGGGTCAGCGTGTGTTGCGGCGTCATGAACTTGAAGCATTCCTCGCGGCTGCCGTCTCTCCGCTGCTTCACGATGTCGAAATGATGCAGGAGATGAAAGTACGTCAAACACAATCATAGTACAAGCAGAGCTAATGAATGACGGGCTGTGTCAGTTAAACCCATGTGATGGTGCCTCGGTATAAGAGATACTCCTTAAAACTCGTCTGTATGGTCAGCGTATTGGAGCATTCTCCAAACTGTACTATGTATTAATTTGGCTTCCTTGAGAACATCAAAACTGCAAATTATTAAAAAATCTAGGTAAAGTATTATTAAAGATATAGAACTTTGACCCGATTCGCATACTGGCCGTTACATAAACATCCATAACTCTGCTTCTGATAAAGCTAGGAAAAAAGTAAGATAATTGGAAAGCCAATAAATAGCCACACATTAACATTGTAAAATTACACTTTTCATATAAATAAAAAAGTAACAATTATCATAATATGACCTTTGACCTCAGATACAAAAAAAATGTATCCTCCGATTTAAAAAAAATTCTACAGCATCCTTTATCAGTGCTCAAGAATCCCTGAAAATATTAGGATGGGCAAATAATGTTCAGAGATACTTTAAATTTAGTACCTCCGGGGCCATATTTTGGTCTGCAGATCAGTAAATACAGCACTGAATTTCACAGCACAACCTAATTTAGTCTAATTTAGCCCGTAACTACGGTATTACCCACAGTGGACAGGGCTCTGATAACAGTGGTGCCACACGGTGGATTCAGCCACAATCTACGCATATCCTTGTCGGATCACGCGGGTCCAATATTCAAAGAGATGTTTCCTGATTCAGAAATTGTAAACCAGTTCCTCAGTTATCAGGTTGAAGACTGCACCGAGGCACAGTTTGAACTAACAATTTTTCATTCCAATGCCGACAGCGAAAGAGTCTTCAGTGTTGTGACAAAGAACAAAACCAAATTCAGACCAACTAAGCAGTATCATCACACATAAGATTACAAATTTGCTACAATTCAAATGTGCAGCAAATAAACTGGATAGTATAGATAGCTGTAGATATATAGTAACTACAGTGGTGCATTTTCTAAATCAATCGGATATTTGTATGATCAGACAAACAACAATGTCCTCATTCTGAAAAGCTGCGAATTTTTGTTGCTGAAATCTTTACTTGAAGTGAGGTAGTCCATTATTTTGCATATTCACTGGGAATGCATTATTCAGTGGTCCCGGCTGGTCAGGGCTGTAGTATTGAAATGGTTAAACAACCTTTAACTGTGCTACATGTGAGATTGCAGTTCACCAACTCTCCTGCAAGGTTTCTACAACCACTGGAAATTGGCCTAAATAGCAGAGTATCGGGATAAAATTGTACAGTATTTTTAATAACACATTAACTAATACATACAATCTTCATGAAACGGTCTACTCGAATATTTTATTTTCAAGTGTATATTCACTGGCATGCATATAGTCTCCACTAAACAAACAATTTTACTTCCATCATAACCCTTAATGATTTGTAACTATGATTCACCTAATACCATTTCATTAATAATTACAAACTAACAATATAGTCCAAAGGACTTCTGGGCCCATTTTTTTATTTTCCGTTTTGATATTCTAGTGTGAGTCAACATCTGTGCTAAATTCTATCAAAATTGGAATTGGTTGATGTTTTGAGTGATTGATTTGACATGGAATGACCTACTACACATGTTTTCCATGACGTACGTGCTGGTGCAACATTAGGGGATCACCTCAGAACATCAATGTCCGATATTGGGTGAAATTCCTTTCATCTGACCTCAGCCACCCACCCCCTCAGCCACCCTCAGACGAAAGTTTGTAAACATTTATATGATGATATTAATATATTATCATTATCGGTCCAAAGTGTTCAACGCCAGACAAAACTGCCTCTGGCCTGGAGTGGCCCCCCCCTACCCAAGATGAAAGTAATTTTGTCTGATATCGGACATTGACATTTTGAGACGATCCCTTACACACCCTGACATTGTGTGTTGTAGCTGCCCATGTTGACCGTGCGAGGGGTGCAGCTGGCCGCCCTCTTCATGCAAGGTGTGGAGCATGTTGTGTTTGCGAATGACGCGTGTGGAGCACCTGTCCCATGGGGTGCGTGTTGTCCTTGGCTCTTCTTTGACGGCAAACTCTTCCACTTGAAGCTGCTGAAGGCAGACAACGGCGCCCCAGTCATTGACTTGTGTGACGGACAGGTGAGGTCAATTGGTCAAATGTAGATGAACACTGCTGATTATAGAAACCAATGATTTGGTGTGCATTAATCTAGAATGGCAGTGTTTAAGGGGACACGTGCACCGGCAAACTTTTTTTATTTTAATGGTAGAGAACCAAAACTTGGTGAGCGTTATCGCTGTGGGTCGAGATATATATGTCAAGTGGAATTTTTGTTGGACATGTGGGTGCCATAGAAATGGCAGCCATTTATTTGTCGGGACCCTTTTTCATGCACAAATCCAAAAACAATGCATAGTGCTACACCATGCAAAATAGGTTACATTTATTATAAATGCATGTACCTACAAATTGTCAACAGGAATTTTTATTCTCCAAATAGTTTCTCTCAGAACAAATTTTTTGAAAACAGATTTTAGGTAGGGTACATGAATGTGCAGGTCGGTAAAATGGAAACTTGGGTGAATATACAAAATCCCTCATGACAGTTTGTAGTGCATATCTTGAAGTGTTTGTACTCAAAATTTGGAGTTGATTTGTCTTACGGTTTTCTCTCGGGGTCTCCATGAAATTTGTGCATTGACTAAAAACAGAATTCTGAGAAAACTTTGTGTTTATCATTACACACTTTTTGACTACCCTAGTGTTCATGTGATTTTTACTATTCAAATATGTGCATACACCTTTTTTGACTATTCATATAAATGAAATACACCTTTTGGACTAAATATCACAACACTTAATCTGATGGTATAACAAACTCTTCTGCAAGAATGGTTGGCTCTGAAAAGCGCCGTTTTGTCATGAGTCCCTATAACTCTCCAGAAGCATAGGACAACCCACCTTCAGCCTGCATAAGCAGGTCCAGCTGGCGAATCCCCTGAAGACGTCATTGTTCACGGTTCTTCTCCTCTGCAGCATCATGATCCTTTCTCGGTCCTTTCACTGTGTCAGTTTCACCTGGGCTTCATGTTGTAGGTGGAGGGAGTGATGCGGGTAGAACGGATGAGACACGCCATCCTGCAGGGCTTGCAAGCAGACATTGTGTTTGCCAAGCCCGCCCTTCCTCTCATGCCTCAGATGTACCCCCCACAGTCGCACATGAACGTACGGCCGGCGGGGGCGTTACCCTCTAACCTAGGGCGTGGTGGCGGGCAGGGGCGTGGCCTGCTTGGAAAGTGCCCCATGATGTACAAGAAAGGTAAGCGCGAGTTGCGTTCGGTGCATTCGGCAAGTGGGGATGTGTGTTATGGACATGACAAAAACAGTGAATATTAAGTTTGTATTATTGACTTCATTATGAAATAATAGAATGAAAAAGAAAGGAAGCTTCTAATATTGGTGTTGTTAAGAAATGGAAGCGGATGTCAAACAAGTTAGCATCAACAGAACAAATTAGTGGTCTTCTTATAAAGAAATGCACTGCAGCACATCTACAGTTGATTTTATATGCCTAATAGTACACATGAGGCTAGTTGACTATGGCCTGTTGGCCCGTAGTCTATTTTAAAACTATACCATTCGTGAATTTTATTCAGGTTAACATTCAACAGTGTATGACATTTAAAATGTCAGCCAATGACATCGTTGGCTGACATTTTAAAAAGCTTCATAAATCGCATATAGACTGAATGGCCAACACAATGATTGTGCCTGTGGCTTCGATGGCGTTCTTGGTTCAGCGGCAGTGACGGTCGTCATCATAGTGCTCCCGGTGGCAGTTATGGGAACCCATTATCGCTCCCCGCTTATACCGGCTGCATTGGCTATAAAGGTTGTGTAACTATAATTTACTGTGCTGGGTAGTAATAATTTTCTATTTTTCATGCACTAGAAACCAAGACATATATATATATTGTAATGTACATTACATGTATGTGTCTAAAACATTTCTTTCACAGGTACTCCACATAAAACACCTTGAACTGTGACTAGACGTGATCCTGTATTTACCTGTGTTGACTGGTTGGTACAGGTAACGGACCCATGGATGCCCGCGGGGGGCAGCTTCAGATTGCAGGCATCGTAGTGGGTAATTGGGGCGGTAACACCCAGGGAACCTGTCGCCCTGGAGGACGGGGCACACACGTGGCGCCCCCTCCCCATGTCATGTCTGTTGGCCCACGAAGGTGAGCGGTGTCTTGTTTCTTTGTCGTCAGTAGCGGATTTCTAGCCAAGTCATACTTGTGTTTTCAGCTACTTAGGGTTATACAAACTCCCAAAGTTGATAACGTATGTTGTAGGTTTGTGACATCTTGCGTTTCTTAGAGTTGTGACTGACAGCCAAAATGCTCTAGATACCTTGCATATTATATAACGTATACTGTTTAGACATGGTTTTAAATGGAGGCAAACCGTTCCATATTTTGTATTTATTAGTATAACGTTCTTCAGACCCACAGTAAATATGTTGTAGATATACTGCCTGCCAGATCGTGTTTAGGGTCAAGTCACTAGTAGCCAAGAAACTCTAAAACCCTACATAAGCTGTTCAGACACTGACCTGAAGTAAATTAAATCCTTATCTATTAATGTTTTATCTTTACATTTATTAAGTCTGTTCAGTGTCTTGTTTGGCTGTAAAAATGAATTTGTTCAAATGAAATAAAACAGTAACAGTTTATATTATGTTTTATTCGAAATAATGTTTTTATGACGTATCCTTTCCCGCAGCAGGAACGGTGGGCGCTCTGCTATGTTGTCTAGTCGGGGGATGCGAGGAGGGTACCAACGACCTGGTGGTATCGGCTACGGCCCTCCCCCCACACAGGTAGGGTGTAGCAGCAGGGTGTAAGCGAGGGGTACGAGTGAAACCTGTTTCTTCCAGGACTTCCGGAAGAAAATTTAGGTTTACTGCATATATAATTTGTTAATGTGATATCAATGTTTTTAGTAACTGAATTTAATCTAGAAATATAGAAATTGTAATTTTTTGTCTTAAAAAATCTTAAATTTCATTTCACCAAACCAGGCCATAATTTGATAAAGGTGGACTGGATTGTGTATCTCTGAGCAATATGCTTCCAAACAAATATATCAAATGATATTTTTTATCACCAAGTGAATACAAAATTCCTGTAATTTTGTATGGAATTTTTCATGGGCAGAGGTCTTAAATTTTGAATGAAAAGTGGTGCTTTTAAAAAGTTGTTCAAATTGATAGCCACAAAGTTTCATTAGAAATTCCCTGGCATATTTTTCTGGAAGATATCTGCGTGTGGACAATCCGTGTATTGACCAATCATAGTGGTCACATGATAGTCTTATGATAATCACTGTGACATTTACTGTGTAGGTCTCGGCCAACCAGTTCTATGGTAACGGATACCGTGGCATGCGCAAGAAGAGTAAGAGTAGCAAGGGCAGAGGTCAAGGTCAGGGTGACATCACCAAGGTGACCTTGGAACAGCGCACAAAGACGGGCAGTGGAGGTCGAGGTCGTGGCTGCACAGTTGAGAACCCATCCGAGTGAGTAGACGTCCCTACACTCCTATGTATGTGGCGCCATTGGTGGCGCCATCTTCTGTGGACATACCTTATGGGTGACACCAATTTCAGTGTTTCTTGATATTTTCTTTTCAGATAAGTTTGATTGAATGCAAACAAATTGTTTGTGAAAAGTAGTGTTTTTAGGTTAAATACTTGTGACAACTGTTGAACATCGAAAAGTTGCCGGTGGACAACATTGCTATTCCGAATTCTTACTGTTGCAAGATGCAATACATTAAATGTATAAGGATGTCAGGGGTACATGTGAACTTTGTTCATACCTTCATCCAGTCTTCATTGCTTATAATAGCATTACCATAGCGGCCACCACTGCTGTTGCATCTGGCCAGTTCTGACGCTAAACTACGACAGGCCACCGGTCACACAGTCCTTACATCATTCAGTCTGCGTTAAATGATACATTTAATATCACTGGAACGACAAGATAATGTTCTTTACAATGTCGTAAAGGTTTTTAAAAAAATTCTTTATTTGACGAACTTATCATTCGTGATTGAGCGATGATGTGCAGACATTGCATGAGGTTTCTTTCAGGAACTTGTATTCCAACCTTACTCTGTTAAATATAAAGTAATAACTAGCCAGTTTAGGATTGGCATTTCCACCATTATAATCGGTTATTGCCATAATTATATTATTGGTGTGTATAATTATATATTAATTAATAATTATATATCCCTACGTTTATATAGCTATTGTATTAACAGAGACTAACAATAAAATTTGAGTTGTTACTGCAATTATTCATTACTCTGTATATTTAAATGCAGGTATCTCTCATGGACCCTTTCTGCAATTCATATAGCTAAGTATAACTAGTATAGACATTAATTATGCATTATTAATTATAGTAATTAAACTCTATGTAGTACTATGATAAGAAGCGCTAAACCATGGTGGTTGCTAATCCATATAAATGATAAGGCTTTTGAAAATTTGTATAACACAAATGAGGATTCCATATTTACCATTTATTTAACTAAGTGAGTTCTAATGAAAATGTTTGTGTTGTACTGTTTTACTACATGTGTCATATATTAATGATGTGCTTTTGAAAAATACATATTACAAAATTGGGATTCTACATTTAATATGTCAGCCATTTTATTTAATGCAAATTACTCAACTAATTATTCAAATTGTGGTAATTAATTTATAGCAATGGGACAGTTTATGCTGTACTATTGTAAACGCCATTACAGAGTTAATTACATGCTCAGAATAACAATTTCTTCATGAAAACATTGGAAATTCTCATCCAATATGGCCGCCATTTTGTAATAATTATGCTAATGATGCACCAATTTTGGCATTGAAATGAGCTATAATGAAACAGATATGTTACACTTTCTAATACCCTTTAAATATACTCTAAACAATTAATGACATGACGTTAATTGCATCTTGTTACAGTCTGTGATCCAATTTTTCGGCCATATTATACCAATTAAGTCATGAAATGTGCAAATTAGGTCAACGAAAACGCAAAATTTAATTTCTCATGTGAAAATACCTATATATGCAAAATTTTAAGTGATTACCTCGATTAATGACTTATCTGTTGTGAAAACAATGACAAAAATGATAAAATAGGGGTACACCCTGGAAATACTGTGACCCTATTCTTTCTATGTTATTTTTCATGCTCACCGTTCCAATGAAAACCCCTGGGGCAGTAGCCTTTCCAACTTAATAACTTTGTCAGTAGTTGTCCGATTTTCATGAAATCAAAAATATTTACTTCAGAAGAAGAAGCTCCTTACATGCATAACAAAACATGTTTAGGTAACGCAGTTTTTTATTTTTCATGTGTAATGCTACTAATGGTGTGGTGTGGTGCAACATCGGGGGGAAAAAAAATGGATAGTGTGTGATATGGAAATGTCAATCATGTACACAAAGCTGCTAGTTACATGGCAAACTTGAAATATTGTTTGGTCTGTATGTCAAGTCCGATTCTCGTGTAATCCTAATAGTGCCTCTGTTTCTCACACAGTGGCAGCACTGTGCTCGCCATCAGCGAACTGATGAAGACAACCGAGATCACAGACGCCGACCCGAGCAGTGACCTTGAGCAAAGTCAAAGCGACATGGAGATGTACGAGGACGCAGCCGAAGAAGAGGCCGTCAAGACGGAGTGTGCTGTGGAACCGTCTGTAAATGGGGTGAACGGTGATGCCCCGTTTCCATGCAAACTGACGGAATGTAAAACTGTGTCCGTGAAGCTTGAGCCAGTGGAGGGAGACACGGCGATAGAGGCTGCTGAGGCAGTGGTGGGAGACACGGCGATAGAGGCTGCTGAGGCAGTGGTGGCTGAAGGGTCATAACTGCGTGTCTCACATACTCAGCCAGACAATCATGTACTGCCCTCACCCGAGTTGAGACGTTTTCTACTGCCTGGAATGGAGAGAAGTACCACAAGTTCTCTGCTTGGTGGACACGTTTGTTGTCATGTCTTGTTCGAAATGTTCTCTAGTGATTCCACATGTTATGTCCGTGTGGGAAATGTTTGGCAGACGAAACGTGAAAACCAAGTTCCTGCTAAGGCTCGGTTGTCATTGATGCATTTCGTCGAAGTGAAATAATGTTTGGTTTGTTAGGGTATGCGGCTTGAAGGCCATGTTTGTCACTGCGAACGCATTGTGATTCACGCGTTACACTGATGATTTGCCTTCAATGTACTAGGTAAGATTGTTTGACAGTTTGTTTAGAAATGGCTAAACCTGTGTTCACGTATCACTGGTGTTCGCAACGATTCAATGAACGTCGTGAAGCAATGTCTTACAAAATGTTGCAATTTCATTGGCGATGGCAAGTTTACATAATGATGACTGACGAAATGTCTCAATTGTTCTGATGTGAATATTTGTTGACTTAGAGTTCACTTGATGCTCCAGATATATCAGTAATGTGCGGTTGGAAGTTGCTTGTTCATTTTGTCAGATGTTTAAAATTAACGAGACTGCTCATTCTAAATTGTGAATATTGTTACCAATAACTCAGATTACTGAGCAAAAAGCAGGTAAGTCGTATGCAAAATATTAATTAATATCAATTACCAAGTGGCTTGTCCCAATCATTGTGATCAGTGACAATCTGCCGTAATGCGTCATTTCATGATCATAATTGAAAAGTTTATTTCCATGTCAGGTGTTGGTTTCTCTTTCTATACCTATTTCTTTACTTTGTGTAGCGCTTTGTTTCTGTAAAGCAGAACTAAATATCGGAATAATGTTTATGCGATTTGTGGTTTATTTTGTCCACTGTTGTGTTTGCCATGGCAAAACTGTTTTTGACTACAAAGACGATGTTCTTGATTTATGACAATATCATGTTGCCTATGTATCTTAGTTTTTGTCATTATTTAAACGACTAATTTTTTAAGATATAGGTTTGTGCGTGTTATTTTTAGGAGCTAGAAAAATATTCTATGGCATAACCAATCCTCCGACGTGTGCAGTCACTGTGCCTCATAGCTCGAGCTTCTGTTGAACACTTGTTGTTTGTGGAGCAATTTGTTTGCTTTGATTTAGTAATTGCTTTGAACTTATGAAGGCGGCGTTACTGCCTTCTATAATACCACATCCGTATAAAGATAATGTGGAAGAATTTAAGCTTGAATACGTACCGTAAAACACTCCAGTGTATGTCCTACATTGTAGTCATTGCCTGTATTACTATATTATTAAGTCGGCCTACGGCTGTTTGCAATGCTGTGTTGTATGACCTTGATGAAATACAAAAATCAATGTTCTATGTTAACCATAAACATCAAGTGGTAATTTTTGAAGATAACCATATTCAGTTGTATGACACTTGTTGCTTTGATTCGCAGTCATTGTGGATGTTGTTAGCTATGGTTTGGGCGGCCGGTTACGCTTCTCATAAAGTGGGTCACTCGCGGCGTTCCATGCATGTTTCTTCAATTTCAGGTTAGTCATTTCCAGTGCACGTATCGGTAAGCAGTGACAAATGTGATTTTCAAGGGGTGTGGGGGCAGAGTAGGAGGGTGGGTGGCAGGACTGTCACGGACTTGAACTTATTAAAATTAAGTAGTTATCTGGCGATTGTGTTGTCTTTGTTTGTTTCTGTTAGCTGCTGCAGAGACAGATGCAAGTTTGGTTTTACTGGTGTGTGTGTGTGATCTTTTGTAAAATTGTATCTGAGAATTCCATGCAGATTTGAGTTAGACGGTGGTGGAGGAGTAGCATACACAATCAGACAAGCTTGCAGGCTATGTCCGATTATTTGAGCTACTCCAAAAGCAATGAGTGTGATGATAGCAGCACGCCGACCGCAAAGGTACCAGTTGTATTGATTTCTCACACCTAACAATTTTAACAAAGTTAAAGTTGTGTACAATGTCACAGGCATGTCAAGCTTTGAATTACCAACGATGTATTCGTACGTACGTTACATTACTAGTGCACCAATACATCTGCCATATCAATTTTCACCCATATTGTTCTCGCTTAAATAACTGCCGTGTTTTTGTTGCTAAGAAAGACATTTGGGCTCATAATTTCAAGAAAATATATGAAGGATAGGGTTTGTGTTAAGAGCTGGAACCCGGGTAATTTACCCGGCTGTCGAGAAGGGAGAAGGGACATTTTTTATATAGCACCCGTGGTTTGCGACGCAAGGCACCTTTTTTCGCCTTTCGTGTGCTTTTACGTTACACATTGTGCTGTATTGTGTCTATAAATTCAAACAGTTCGGGGTACCAATGATGATTACGACATTGCAACAAAACTGCACAATTGGCGACTCATTTGTTGTAACAATGTCGGCGTAATGATGTTATTTCACAAATTAAAACAGCCCGATGAAGCGCGGCATGTTCGCTACCGTCGACGTCATGTCGTAATCCCGAAAAGCGAATCTCTCTTTCTTTGGCTTGTATGATAGGTTTCTGATCTTTTTTCCAATTCGATTTATAGCCACACATTTTGTTATATCAATATTGGTTCAGTAGGCCCAAATAGCGCTCCTCTTTGCATCAACTTGCGCTGTTATATCACTCTTTCCACGCGCGTTGCGCGCCATAACCCACGGCCGCGACGGCCCACACTGACACAAACCGGGGCGCTATTTGGACCTAAAAGGTGTGCATAGAACGCAATATTTTATTATTATTTTGTAATATTACACGCCTGAAACAATGTTTAATGGTGAAAAGGACACATTGAGGTTTAAATTGTAGACAGACATTTAGGTCTAGTTATATATAACGGTGGCATCGAGGTGGGCTTGGTTTCTAAACAACATATTTTAAAAGATTCCCATTTAAAGCTACATGCTCCATATGACATGCGGACTAGGACACTTTAGGCTTATCGAGAGTCCAATGATTTTCACCTACAGTAAACATCGCCTAAGTCGGATCTTCGCTCAACTCGGACAGAATTCCGAGGAACGGTTGATTTGTAGTGTATTTTCCATAAAAAAATCTTCGTCTAATTCGGATTATGTAAGTCCGATCTTCGCCTAACACGAAATAACTGAGTCGGTCCATTTGATCCGAGATGTGTTTTTCCTCGCCTAAGTCGGATCGCAGTATTCAACCAAATCACTTGGTTGCTTGGAGTATAATTATGTACCATATGAACTAAACAATGAAACGGCTATTAAAAAAATAATACTACAGACAGCCACAGCAACGTACGTAGGCGTTACGTCTTCACTCATCTATACAGCTAGCATCATCAAGCCAGTGGACGCTGATATAACCAAGAACACGACGTTCCATTACCGGTACATCCTAACCACCAGGAGACTAGAGGCATCAGGAGTCGCAACATTTTCTCAAGAAGTTGAATTATGTTGGACGCCATTGCCCTGAAACCGGCGTGGAACAAACTGAAACAGGAAACACTTCTAAACTCCTTCAAAAACAGGATTCGGCTAAGGTGTTGAGCGTCAAGACGATGACGAAGACGAAGCAGCTCCTTCGTTCAGAAAACGTACGGAATAAGCGTCACGACGTATGGAGATGTTGTTTGCACGATGGACGACTGTGTTGGCGTGGACGAGACAGTAGAGACGTTGGCAACTCAAAATAACGAGCAGATCATTGAAACCGTACAACACCCCGACACAGACGGTTGGTTTACTGAGCGATGATGAGGGCGACGAAGTCTCGGTGTCAGAAGATAAGATAACAAAACTCAATGGCTGCTTTGTGGACGCTAATTAAGACACTCTGGTTTGATGCTCGTGAAATCGAAGAGTTGACTGACAAGTAGAGGCCATTATTATGAGATAGAAGATGACTGACATTTACCATCAATAATAATTACTAAGCTATAACCTTAGCAGTTAGAGATTCGTGCCAAAATTAAACACAAAACTCTTGCAATACTGCATAATATTGTTGTGTTGCTCGTGGACATCAACATATGTAGAATTACCGCAGTATCCAGTCACTTTCAAGATTAAATCACTCGGTCCGATTGACTCCGACTTCGACGTATAACCCGCCCCTACCAGATATTTATCAATTCTATCGTTAAACGTATCCACACTGCTAGAACTGGCACAATCAGCTTGCTTGATCCATTCAAAGTACAGGGCTCGAAGTTGCGACTGCTTAATTGCATTTGCAAGTATAATCTTTAGTTACACCTGCGACTAGATAAATTGCTATCGTCGCAATGTGCGACTTGGAATTGTGTCCATTAATTACTGTCTTGCCAGACAAGTAACTATTTGGGCCATCAAAACAAAGTGTGCATGATGGCATTTAACCACTCTCTCTGTCCGTACTCACCGGCTAGGACAGCAACATACTGATAAATTGTAGCAAGTGAATGATAACTTGCTTATGGCTGTAGGGACAGAGTCCCGTGCATGCACTGCTGTATTTTGGCAATCAGTTCCAGAAAGGGGCAACTCTTTACTAACTAGCTAACAAGATTTGTGTTTGTTTAAAGTTTAAAAAGTAAAATAAGTTGTGCCTATGCAAAATACAAGATACAGTTTAATTAGTCAAAGCATGTTTGCTCCTAAAAATATGTTTTGCTCCTAATTAGCGCTCCTAGCTCAGAATATTAACTTCGATGCCTGAAGTATCGTATTTGTATAGTGATATATGTAATTCGTGAAGATTTGGCTATGCCCAGCGACAAACACAATGTTACAATCTCGTTATGTTGCAAATAATATTGATGTCAAGAATCGGTCTGTATTTGCATTAAATAAACGATAGACTGACAGTGTATGTCACCTCATTGAAAAGGGATGGAAATTCTGCTAGCAGTTATCTTTATAATATACATTAATTATTCCCTGACTTGTTTCAATTATAAAGCTTACAATTATACTATTGTGAAATACTTTATTATACTATTTAACATTATATTAAATATTAATTTTGATAGTTATTAATAATTTGATTATGAAACCAACACTTGAGAAGACAATCCTCCTGTGCTTCGACTTGGAGCAAGATTAACCTTGGCGATTCCTTGATGCACGGATTTCATTTCCACCATATTGGTAGGAGAATTAATGTTCTCATACCATTGTCTCCAGATTGCAGTATCTGTAAAGTCATAGATACATAGGCCTACATTGTATGTTAACAATTTTTTACAATTAACATAGATGGAACTTAACTTACATAAATCAAAACAAATGTATATGGTTTAATAGTGTTACACGTGCTATTGTATCCATAGTGGTCCACGACTCTGCGATGCACTGATACTTGGGCTGATCCAGAGACTAACGTCAATATGATGCCAGAATTTAATACCTACTTGCCAACTTTTTGTTGTTGAAAACCGGGAGATTCATCAGCAGTTCAGCACGCTTCCCGTGTCGCGCTGTCTGGGAGACAGCAGGGAGGTGCTGTTGGAGATTCCTCGCCGGAACTTCACCGTTTCGCTGTCTTGAAGACGGAGGGGAGTGTTGTTGGAGATTTTTTGTCTGAAATTCAGCTGTTCAGCACGCCTCCCGTGGTGTCGCTGTTTCGAAGACGGGGGAGGGTGTTGTTGGAAATTTGATAAAATCCGGGATATTTGCCTGTATGCCGGGAGACCGGGAGACACACCAAAAATCCGAGAGACTCCCGGATTTCACGGGAGAGTTGGCAGGTATAAAATCCAATCCACCCTCCAAATTCACAGCATCTAAAACTGATCTCATCCCAAACTAATTTCTTCCTTGACAAATTATGACACTGGCTTAGTTTTAGAACAACATTGATAGGATAAAAGTCGCGGGTACAATGAAGACGAAACAACAATTGTTTGCATCGTTTCATGGAAGCGTGTTTGGACAACTTAATAATACTAATAGTGCTCAGTAATATAGCTTGTATTCACGTGCAAACTGCAATAGCATGTCAGCAAAAAGTATTATGTGACGTAATCGGGAGCCTAACAATGTATATAGATCGATTTCTGTAGACCTTTGTGTACTGCTATCAGTATTGAATTATTAAGTTAAGAATACTAAGCTAAGCAACACATTGCTTGTGTTCCTTATTCATGTCATAACTGAATGTAGCCTAAATCATAATTCGTGAAAAAAGAACATAATACATATTCATTATTAACTAATTATTTAATAGAATAAGAATGCCTTGTGCATCATAACATAACAAATACATTAAAGCAGAAACTATTGTATGTTTACTAGTTTGTATGCGGTTGTTAAAAACGCCAACGTTATTAATTGGCTCTAAACAAAGGAATGATGTGGTCGCGGTTGTTAATTAACGCCTTTGTACGACATAGTTCAAACTCCGACGATAACGCCTTTGTACATTGCCATTGGCTGCAGTGGCGTCTCACGGCGGTTGGTGGCGTGTCATAAAATATGAAATTAGAATTGGACTCGCGTTTACAGGTGTCTTTATGAGGTTGTCTCGACATGAAGACTAAATCAAAAGGTATAAACTTGGTTTTCTGTTAATCACGAGCTTGTCCTTGTATGGTTATTGGAGAAGCTGGATGCGTCATTGCCACGGTGATTTACACGATACGTGACTAATAAAATGGTTTCGAAGAACATAAAGTGCGATGTTGCCCATT
The DNA here is from genome assembly GCA_963995525.1 of Escarpia spicata. Lineage (NCBI taxonomy): Eukaryota > Metazoa > Annelida > Polychaeta > Sabellida > Siboglinidae > Escarpia > Escarpia spicata. The sequence goes on from OZ023205.1 coordinate 6,762,687, forward strand.
AAAACCTTGCTTGATATGTGATGTGATTGTAGTTGATTCTCTGAGATATTGCTCCAGAATTATACCATTCCCCGACGTCCCCGCGTGGCGATGTCGCAATGACCTATGCCTAGAAAGGCTAGATATATGTAGTAGCCTATAAACTGTGTATGACTTAAGGTTAATATTGATTATTGAGTCACTTTACCTCCGTGTTTAGTATTAATACTATTGGCGGGTGATCCACAGAATGTCAAAAAACTGACACATTGCGTGCAATATTAGACTTGGGACCTTACTACTAAATGTGTTATGCACATGCAACACAACATCATACAGACTACAGTAACAGTCGCTTTAAATTTGTACTGATCATGTATACAGTATAATGTACGGCAAAGCGCTCCCCTTTAGCCACAAAGACTACTTCATCTACTTATCTTAGCTAGAATACAAATGGTTAACACATTGATACAAACACTTGTCTTATATCAATATTAGTAGAATTACTTAACCGTAGAAACAACATAGCAAACAAAAATATAATTTTAGTGACGTTCCTACACATATTAAAACATCTGTCATGTGGCCAGGGTGTGGGGCAAAGCGGACCCATGGTGCACTCTGTACCCATTACTGTATATTAGCCGATATGGTTGTGGGTATTATCCATTTTATATATATTGTTTGCATTCCTTGGAACATTGGACCTATTAATGTCCAACTTCGAACTATTCTCCCTATTCATCCAATTACATTATGATAAAATAAGTACAAAAAGCGCTGGATTATTTATTAATCAGTTGACATATAAATTAATAGTCCACATATATTTACGAAATATGATGTGCTAAATAGTCAATGCATTACTTTATACAAAACATGACTCCCACTGTGATTTACAAAAGGGGTACGTTTTGTCCCACGTAGGACATTGTATGTAGGACGTAGGATGTTGTGTGCCTAAATGTAATAAATTGATGTTTCTTAAATTCAGTATTTTAAAAGGAGCCTCCCTTTGCTAATTTGTGTGGCGGTAGACCAGTGCCATGATGTAAAAGCCGCAATCACAAGTAGTTTAATTTAACTGTCATTCGCAAGATGGCGCTATTGTCAACAAGACGTGCGAAATATTGCATCAGCTTTGTGTTGTTTGTGCCTGAGAAATAGCTTGTTTCGACTACGAGAGAACAGAGAGCAGAGTGGCGCAGTGGAAGCGTGCTGGGCCCATATCCGACAAAGCTCGTTCAGTCGAGCGCGGGGACACCCAGAGGTCCGTGGATCGAAACCACGCTCTGCTAACGTTTTTCCTTCGACATGCAAAATGTATGCTGGCATTGTATTTATTTTATTTTTGCGGTTAAACACTGACGTTACATTTATTGCACCAATGTTTTATGCAAATGTTGGACTAATACGAAAAGGCGACTTTTCTCGTTAAAACATAATATCTTTGGAAAATACAGTCACTATCCGCAGTAGTCAACCAATGTACCAATCATTTGCTCACATTGCGCTACTGATGTTCGCAGTGCCACGCTGGTGGTCGCAATGCCCCACTGATTGTCACAGGTCCCCAGTGATGGTCACAATTGTAATGCCCCACTGATGGTCTGCACTGAATACCTACCAATTAAGTAACAACACACACACACACACGCACGCACGCACGCACGCACGTACGTACGTATGTATATATATATATATATATACATACACACATGTATATATATATATATATATATAATTATATATATATGTATATATGTGTTGTTACTTAATTGGTAGGTAATCATTATATACTTATACCGTTGTTCATCTTTCGAGAATCCATTTGCTATCTAATACAGCACTGTATTACACAATCTTTATGCTCAAGCTGCGTTGATGATCATTCGAAATTATCAAAAATATATATAATAGATAATAACAGGGAACATCATCTGCACAAATGCGCAGACTTAATTTCAACTCAGATAGCTAGACCTAAGACACGATGGTAATAGATTCTTGTTTGTGGCACAACGATCTAGCGTTTCGCATCAGCTGGAAGTCTGGGTCGTGGTGACCGAGGATGTAAATGTGTTATTCACACCTCCCTACTCAACGAGACAAAGGCCAAAGGTATCTATCTAATTAAACATGATCGCCCTTTGATGACGAACTCAGTGGAACGTCACTGTTATTACCACTCGTGGGACGCAAAAGTGACATGAATAGTGAGGAGATTTTAAATATCAGCAGGACTCATTAATGTTCTATACTTTACTGTGTATGGAAATAATGTGGGACTGTCGTAGCGTGCGTGACCTGATTTGCGAGGCGACTATATTACCGAGGTGACCGTAACGCGAGGTTTGATTGTACACGAATGTCAAAAGCTAAAATGCTTTGTCGTCTTATTTTATGCTCTGAATGGAAATGTAATTTAAACTGACAAACTGAGTACATATTGCGTGTCAGAGTTAGATATACTGTGTGTCATTTTAACATAAGCCACGCATTCAAAACGTTACTGTTAAAACATCATTGGCAGATGATATTTAGTTTATGTCATAGCTCTGTTAGCAAACGATGTTATACCAAATGCAAAGTTATGTAATACTTGATGTTAAACAGTGGTGGCAGGTATCGAAATACAAATACTTCGTTACAATACCCAAGTAGTTTTTTCAAGTAATCGGCATGTAACGAAATACAATTTTAATAAAGTACTTTTACTTGTAACGAAGTACTTGTATCAAAAGTAACAATACTTTTTATTTTCGTTACTTTCGTTTACTTCGCGAAATATTTTCGTTACAATATTTCCTTGTCTAGTCACCAGGGAGATCCTATCGCCGATTCACCGGCCAGGTAGCAATCGTACTTGCATACAAACCTCGCTTTGGATAGCACGTTAACGCCGACCTCTATAAATAAGAGATCACGCAGCGGGAAGTCGTTGTGATTTTTTTGGATGGATGTTACTATTTATGTTACGAAAATATTGCATCTTAGTGCACTTTAAAGGTCCAGAGAGCGACCCGGTTTGCATCAACATACTTACTGCGGTAATGCACGGCCACAGTGGCGCAGACTGGCGCAAACCGGGTCGCTCTCTTGTCCTCAAAAGTTCGCTAAGACGCAATATTTTCGTAACACAAACATGCCTGGGATTATGTTGAATGGAGGATCTAACGCGCTGAGCTTTCAAATTTAGGCAAAAGTGTAGTTTTATCGACGAAATTTAGGATACTAAACAAGTGCCCCTGTTCTATACTGCTATTATCTGTGTATATTTTTACAGTACTTTTGAAAGTTACTTTTACTTTTTACTCAAGTAGGTTTTTTTAAAATGTACTTTTACTTTCATTTAAGTAGTTTTGAGGTGAGTTACTTGTACTTTTACTCAAGTAGTTCAGTCAAAACTGATTATAAATATTATATTGGTGAGCGTTTCTAGCGCATATTGTATCCATAAACATTGACTGCTTCGTTGTGAAAACGACTCGGTTTAGATGTGATTGCTAGATATAGATACACAAAATTAAGAAAAAAATTAATGTAATGTCACCATAAGATTTTATATCCGTAATATGTGCTACTAGGCCTACTTGTTGGACTAAGCTGGTAACAGAGAATGGTTTCGATCCACGGACTTCTGGGTGTCCAGCGCTCGACTCAACGAACGTTGTCGGATATGGGCCTAGCTTGGTTCCACTGCGCCATTCTGCTCACAGAATGAATACTGTCTGAATAAGGTATCTACTGGGCACCGCCCTCGCCAGGCAAGGGACGCTGCCAATCACATTAGTTTCAGTATCTCCTGATATATCGCTTTGTTGGAACGTCGAAGTATGACAAAGCCTGTTATCCAATCAATGCCTTTTAAGTTTGGTCGATTTGGGTTTAGCCATTCGTGGCTGATGGTGGCTGATATTACATGTTACGGGATTTAGAAATAATGAGTGGTGAACGCACTAATGCAACTATCATTGCATCGTAAGGATGGCCAGACGGGTAATTCTTGGATTTCTTGGCAATGCTCTTTGATATGGGGCACGGGTGTTTGGTTGCCATAATCACGCCAGCGGCGAAAACGGCCCTGCTAAAAATATACTACAGTTTATTATCGTAAACCATGATACATCCATAGTAAATCATGGTGAATTCTAATAAACCATAGTATATTGCATTTTACTATGCTTTCATCATAGTAAATCATAGTAAAATATGGTATTCACTGTAATAAATCATGGTAAAACGTGATATTCATCACAGTAAAACGAAGTATTTACTATAGTAAACCATAGTATTTACTATGATAAAACATGGTAAAATATTCCGCGAAAACAGTGTAGTTTACTATAGTGTTTACTATAGTAAACTATAGTAAATTTGCCTTAGTAAACTGTAGTATTTTTTTAGCAGTGATAAAGTAGGCATGCACCTAATACAGCGAGCTTCCGCACACCGCGCACACACACACACACACACACACACACACACACACACACACACACACACACACACACACACACACACACACACACACACACACACACACACACACACACACACACACACACACACACACACACACACACACACACACACACACACACACACACACACACACACACACACACACACACACATACACATATATATGGGGTAGCGTAGTAAAATACCATATCAAGTTTTCGACTAGTAAGAACCTCCACAATTTTCACAAATATTGTGTTACAAACTGATTTGATAGACCCATAGGCTATTAAATACAGGTCCGTAGGCTGGGAGATGCGATGAGTGCGTATGCAGGTTCTCCCCCGCTAAGAGTTCCGCTTGACGGTAACGCGTTCCGCTGGATTAAAAAAACCACATTGAACAGTCCCCGCTCCTATCTTGCTTATTCATTGTTCTGTCGATAACTATCTGCAGGTCGACATATTCTTCTGACAATTCGGCCTTCTCTAGGTAATTAAGAGGCCACTTTTAAATGTGACGTATTATGTTACCATGTAAGATTTTTTGCGAATGGCGTTCTATAGAATATTCTGTACTACATAAGTATGTTGTTTTATATGACAATTATAAATTATTCAATATGATGTTTGTGGATAATTTTGGGTAGAATATTATATACTATAGAAGTCTACATAATATGTAGTATTCTATAGTTTTCTACAACGTATCTTATTATCCTTCGTAGATGCCTACAACATTCTATAAACTCCTATCAAAATATATATTTCTTAATGTTGTGTTGCTAAGGGTATTATCATCAGGTGATACTGTTGCAATGTGGTCGATATTATGAAAGCTCGGATTATAGTTACAAGACAGCTTACAACATATTATTGCACATGCATCTAATGTTATAAAACATCATATTTACTATAGTGCATCGAATGGCAATGGAAAATAATCACATAATATTATGTTATTGATAGTTTTATAGTTTGCATTTTAATTTTATTTTTTATTAAAAACAACCAAATTTCCCCTTAAAATAAATCATACTAAACCCTTATAAAAAAACGTCAACAATCGGTTTCGTGTTCGCAACAATATGTAGCTATTTTTAAACACTGTTGCAAAAATTCTACCCAACATTTTCACAAACTTGATTTTTTACAAAAGATGTTAGTAGAGCGTGGTTTCCATTCACGGACCTCTGGATGTCTCCGCGCTCGACTAAACAAGCTTCGTCGGATATGGGTCCGGCACGCTTCCACAGCGCCTCTCTACACACTGGCGTAGAAGACATCGTACGAGTCGTACTTTGACAATTGTTCGTCACACCGCGAACTAACTATACTTGCTCGGATGTCACGGAGATATTAATTGTATCCTAAGACCATCTACTCCTTTTACAGATTGCACACTTGCTCGGATGTCACAGAGATATTAATTGTATCCTAAGACCATTTACTCCTTTTACAGATTGTACACTTGCTCGGATGTCACGGAGCTGTATTGTAGAAAAGTAGTGGACTGTACCCCTAGCGGACTATAGGAGAACTGAATCTGCATCATTTCTCGAGCGTTTGACAACGCTACAGTTTATTGTATCTACCTATACAGTACTATGCTTTATGACTCGTTTATTCATTGCTGAAGATGCGTGTAAGTTGTCACACTACATAAACATCGATGTAAATACACAAGGGTGTTATTTATGAATAAACGAACAATCTGCAGCATTGTATTAAGCACTCGTCGACAATCCAGCCTATTATCGCTCACGCTCGCATACGCGAATACGGTGGTCGCACCTGGTGCATAATCTACCGTTGTGATCATGGATCCGGCCACGCCCACGGTAGATGTAAAGTGTCCCGTCGACAGATGCGAATACCGCCCGAATGTCACCGACGCCACGCTCGCAGCCACACTCCTCACCATCCACGCGCAGAGTCAGCATGTCGCCACGCCCGCGCCCAGCCACGCGACCGTTGATGAGGGGATCTCCCTGGAAGATTGGCTATATTTCGAGCAACGCTGGCGTGAATATAAAGACGCTACGCGAGTCGCCGGCTCCGACCTCACTTACCAGCTCCTGGATTGCTGCAATCCCGAGGGACTACGGAAGAACCTCGTGCGGGTTCACCGTGATGCGCTGGCCTCCTGTAACGAACGAGACCTACTGGCCAACATTAAGAAGTTGGCGGTGCGCGCCGAGAACGCGATGGTAGTCCGGGACGTGCTGTCGAAGATGCGGCAGGACCGAGACGAAGCTGTCCGCGCCTACATCGCTCGACTCAAGGGGCAAGCGCGAGTTTGCCAGTTCGTCGTCAAGTGTCAGTGCCCGAGCTGCCCGAACAACGACGCATGCATTGGGGCAGATTACAGCGACATTGTGGTGCGGGACCAGGTCGTCCTGGGCTGCGCCGATCATGATATCAAACTGGATTGTCTGACCGAGAAGGGTCCGAGTACACCCCTCGAAGAGGTTGAGGCGTTTGTTGAGGGCAAGGAATCGGGAAAGATTTCCCTCCAGCAGCTGAGCGACGGATCCGAGGCGGCTGCCCAGATCAGCTCATTCCGGAAACAGCAGAGAGCGGTCTTCAAACAACATGCCCCACCCACACCCCTGCCTGCTCCGCTGTGCACACACTGCGGCCAGATCGGCCATGGTAGCAGCAGGGACGAGCGCTCTGACAACTGCCCGGCATACGGCCAAACCTGCACCAAATGCGGCAAGAAAGGTCACCTTGGGACCGTATGCAGGCAAAAGTCGACGGCCGGCACACTCTATGTGCAACGCCGCCCGCGCCGGTCACCGCAAAGGGAAACCGCTACAGCTCTCTTCCAGTCACTATGCAGTGTGGAGAACGCGCCGCCCGTCGACAACGAGATCGTCTGCAACCTCGGGGACTTCAAACTCGAACACTGCATTTACGACGCCACTCAAGACACGTGGGTGAAGAAATCCTCGGCCCCACAACCTACACTGTCGTTATACATCACTCACTACCCGTGCGACACTCGCGCTCTCGGCCCTACGCACGCCACTGAGGCGCCCGACTAAGGCTGCGTTGATGTCGGTAGTGGCTGATACAGGCTGCCAATCGTGCCTGGCTGGGACGAATCTACTCTCCAAGCTCGGACTCACCGAGCAATGCCTGAGCAAAACACGTCTGCAGATGTCAGCTGCCAACGGAAACAATCTGGACATAATCGGGGCGATCGCCCTGCGCCTATCAGACTCCGCTTCTCCAGGTGGCACAGAAACACGCCAAATTGTCTACATATGTCGAGAGACGAGCGACTTCTTCTTGTCTTGAGGAGCATGTGTGGCGCTAGGCATTGTGTCGCGTAACTTCCCTGACGTCGGCCAAAGCCAACAGCCCTCAGCGGAGGTGAACACGTGCAGCGCCGCCTCAGAGTCGTCGATGACCGCGGCCTGTGAGTGCCCCCGCCGTCAACCTCCACCACTGCCTCCGCAAGAGCTGCCCTATCCAGCCATTGAGGACAAACTGGAGCAGTGGTTGCTGTCGCACTACAAGGCTAGCACATTCAACACGTGTCACCACCAGCCTCTCCTCCCGATGGAGGGCCCGTCACTCCGGCTAATGATTGACCCATACGCCAAACCTGTCGCCTGCCACACACCGATCGACGTCCCGATTCACTGGCGAAGCGACGTGAAGGCCGGCCTCGACCAAGATTGCAGTATGGGCGTCATCGAGGAGGTACCAACTGGCACCCCTGTCACCTGGTGTCATCGCATGGTTATCGGCGCAAAGAAGAACGGGAAGCCTCGACGGACTGTGGATCTCCAGGCCCTTAACGCTAGTGCCACCAGGGAGACCCACCACACCCAGAGACCCTTTCACCAAGCGAGATCGGTGCCTCATGGAACAAAGAAAACGGTGTGTGACGCCTGGAACGGCTACCACGCTGTCCCACTCCACCCCGACGACCGCCACCTCACGACGTTCATAACTCCTTGGGGCCGCTATCGATACCGCTCAGCACCCCAAGGATATGTGGCGTCTGGCGATGGCTTCACACGGCGGTTCGATGAGATCGTCACAAAATGCATCGACGATACCCTACTGTGGGCGGACAACATCGAGCAGGCCTTTTGGCAGGCAGCGCAGTGGCTGGACACGTGTGGCCGCAATGCCATCACGCAGAATCCGGACAAGTTTGTGTTCGGTAAAGACACCGTCGAGTTTGCAGGCTTTGAGATATCACCCACATCAGTGAAACCATGCTCGAAGGTGTTGCAGTCGATAAAGGACTTCCCGACACCGAGGAATGTCACAGACAACAGAAGCTGGTTCGGCCTCGTTAACCAGGTGGCTTATGCCTTCGCCGTAGCGGACAACATGCAACCATTCCACGACCTCCTGAAGCCAGATCAGCCGTTCGCCTGGACGGAACATTTGGATCGCCTGTTCAGGCAGTCGAAAGTCGTGATCATCAACCAGTCACGCCCGACGTGCCTCGCCACAGACTGGTCTAAGGAAGGGCTCGGCTACTCGCTAGTCCAGAAACACTGTGACTGCGCTGGTGTCCGACCGTTCTGCTGCAAGTTGGGCTGGAAAGTAGTGCTGATGGGCAGCCGTTTCACACACGACGCTGAGTCACGTTATGCCCCCAGCGGTAGCAGTAGACCACAAGCCACTACTCAAGGTGCTGGGTGACCGCGCCCTCGACGACATCCCAAACCCTCGCTTGCGGAACATTAAGGAAAAGTCGCTGCGATACCGGTTTCGCGTGCTCCACATCTCCGGCGTCCGCAACACCGTCGCCGACGCCCTATCACGACACCCGGTGGGCGACGCCGAGACTCCCGACCTGCCCGATGGCCAGCCCCCGCAGCCCTCCGATCCCGCGACGATCCGGCGCCACCTCGCTGCTCACAGACTTGCGCGTCCACGGCCACGGAACTCATCAAGTCGGTCACATGGGACGATGTGCGCACTGCCACGGCGAGCGACCCGACATGTCCGCTCTAGTGGATGTCATCCACAACGGCTTTCCTGACACGCCATCAGCCATGCTCAGTGCCATCCGCATGTACCACCAGTACCGGGAGAAGCTAACCGAGTACGACGGCGTCATCCTTTACAAGGTCAGAATCGTCATACCACCCACTCTCCGAGCCTTGTCTTCGAGTCTTGCAGGCACTCCACTCGGCTCACCAGGGTATTTCGATGATGGTGTCGCGAGCAGAGGGGTCATTCTTCTGGCCAGGTATGACTTCGGCAATTGAAGAGACACGTGCACACTGTACAGCGTGCAACCGCATGGCGCCGACACAACCAAACTCGCCGCCTACACCACCAACACGACCAGTCTACCCCTTCCAGGCGATATGTGCTGACTACTTCAGCTACGGCGGCCATCACTACCTCGTCGCCGTGGACAGATACTCTAATTGGCCTATCGTAGATGAGAACGCGGAGGGCTCCAAGGGCCTCATTGACGCGCTCCGAGGAGTGTTCGTGACCTTCGGCATCGCCGAGGAGCTCTCCTTGGACGGGGGACCTGAGTTCAAGGCAGGCGCTACAAAGACATTCCTCCAGAACTGGGGTATACGTCACCGCAGCAACAGCGTAGCAAACCCACACAGCAACTGCAGGGCGGAAGTCGGGGTGAAAACGGTCAAGCGGATGCTGGTTGTCAGCACGGTTCCCTGAACACCGACGCATTCCAACGGGCCATGTTAGCCTACAGAAACACGCCAGATCCGATGTCGAAGGTCAGTCCTGCCGAGATCATCTTTGGACGCCGCATCCGGGACTTCATCCCAGTACCGCCCGGACAGTACCTACCCCATTGGACGTGGCGCGAGACACTGCAAGCAAGAGAGGACGCACTACGTGTCCGACACATGAGGGCACATGAGCGACTGTCGGAGCACACACGTGTCCTACCTCCACTCACTATCGGCAACTGCGTAAGGCTGCAGAATCTGGTTGGCCCGCACCCAACCAAGTGGGACCGCACCGGAATCGTAGTTGAGGTACGACAGTACGACCAATACGTCGTACGAGTGGACGGATCGGGGCGTGTCACACTCCGTAACAGGAAACACCTACGCCTGTACACGCCGCATATCGCCAGGACCCCGTTGATCAACTCGCCATCTGTCATTCCCCCGCCACGACCACGCCACCGTCGCCCATGCTACCCGAGACACCGACCCAGCCAGCCGACCCAGTGTCGCCTCTACCCAGGCCGACTACACCCGTGCCAGCGACCCCGGCCAGGCCCGAGTCCGGCGCCGGGCAGCCTCCTAGGTGCCAGTCGTGAGATGCTCCAGCAGGCCGCGCCCCCACCCACACCGGCCGCTGAGGTTCCGCCACCGACCCCTGCTCCGACACCCGCTGTTCGGCGACTTGGCGGTCGCACCCGGCGACCTCCAAGGAGACTAGTGGAGGAAATGTAGAGGGTCACACTTCCATTGTCAGCCCTCTGGCTCGAGGACTTGGGGGGCGTATTGGAGTGTACCCCTAGCGGATTATGGGAGAACTGAAATTGCATCATTTCTCGAGCGTTTGACAACGCTACAGTTTATTGTATCTACCTATACAGTACTATGCTTTATGACTCGTTTATTCATTGCTGAAGATGCATGTAAGTTGTCACACTACATAAACATCGATGCAAATGCACAAGGGTGTTATTTTAAAAGCAGTCCATTGGTTGAGGTGAAAATTGAGACACAATTCAATTTCACCTTTGCACTGATGGGTCCACCAAGGTCCAAGGTACAATATCATATCTGATTCAGATTGGTCAACAGATGTGTGCGGTCGACATGGTGCATGTTCCATATTTAACCCGACTGTAGCTCTGGGGTTTGATTGCATGGAGGAAGCAATGGTCTCTCTTACGTATGTGGCCATAGTGACGTCTCTGTTAGGGTGGCGATAGACGCCGACAACTATTATTGGTGGTTGGTTGTGTGGCATTTTTATTTTGCATGCTATTTCGCTTCCGGTGTGGTTTTCGTTTGCTATAGGAATGTATTCTGTTACAATATCGTCTTTAGTTGCAATGAAGCATTCTGAGATGCACAGCTAATGTACTCGCGTATACCTTTGTTCGTCTTGTTTCCTGAATTTATTAGTAAATTAACATGTTCAGAAGTCGAAATTTATAGTTGTTTTAATACTGTCATTACTTCGTAATATTTACGGTTATTTGTTATTTTACGTGGCTATCTTCGCTCTTTTCTCTATGAATGTGTGACATTTGATTCTTCTGAGGGCGATTACCTTCGGCACATACTATAACCAAAGATGAAAATGTTATGATTTATTGGATATAAAACATCGATATGAGAAAAAACATTACTGCTGACGTTTTACAGAAGTATACTGTGAGTGTTTATTTGTGAATATTATTAAAAAACTAAACTAGCATAGACAGGATATGTCAAATCTTACCTCAAGTTCTTACCCCAAGAACGGTCAATCGTTTCCCAAGACTGAGCATTGAGACCGTCTGAATGTTTTGTTTTCTAGTTGTTTTCCAGTTTCTCTGTTGATTTTCGATGCTATGGTTGTTACTGTTGGCGTGATTATTTTTTCTGGTTTGATTTAGTTAGCTCGTGTCCAGAGTAGTTTATGAACTTGTAGTTGTTAGATCCAGAGAGGGTAGTCTAAGAGCCCAAAAACCTCCACTGGCGGCCGTCGCGCTGTCGGATCATTGATGACACCGGAACAAGGGGGAGCGCGGAGTTGATGTTGACAATGTTTTCGCCGCCGCACCGCCGTATCTTCAGCTCTTCTTCTGCTTCTCGGCTGGCTCGACTGTGACCATCGGAAGACGGCGGCGGGGCTGACGTTGAAATTTCTTCGCCGCCGCGTTGCCGTAACTACACCTTATTGTATTGTATATATTAAACCTAAACGGGACACATTCCACGCGTCTTGGGGTTGGTTGTGTATATATGGGCGGTCTCACCAATCTCTTCAGAGGCCGGACTTCAGAAAGAATAGGAATATTAATTTAAATGCAAACCCGGGTAAGATTCGTTTGATGCGATGTGTAGTCTACGTTGTAAATACACCACGGTACTCAAGGTAGTGAAACTTGGACAAAACGTCAGCATTTGGACGATAGATTAGTAATAACATACAGCTGTAATTAAATGGAGAAACAAATCCAATAGGCCTATTGGACACAATGCATTTAAAGAGGTTAATCATACACAGAGCAATACAACAACAACTTAATTGCTGGATTCGATAAGATTAATACATTTGCAGTTTCTCCGATGTCTGCCTAAAACAACATTACCCATTAAGATTTTTTAAACCGTTAATGAAAGGAAAATCAAAGGATACAAAGCAAAAGACAGGCAAAGAATATAATATTTTCTACTTCAGTTCGCGAGAGTCGTCATCGTGATCGCTGGTGTCGGTGTTGCGCATGCGTCAGGTGTTGTCTTTTCTTTTTCCCGCTCCTACGTTAGCACCTAATATCTGATGACTGCCATTATCCAAATTGACAAACGAACATTATTATCATCACCACCATGCCTGCATATACGTAAACTTATGATCTATCATCCACAAGTCTTAGATCGTTAATTTTTTTTGCATAACAGCAGCCCAAACTTTTCAAAAAAAGATGGCGGAGGTGCATTCAATAATTAAAGCGCGCGTAACCAAATCATCCACAGGACAACTTAATCAACCAGCGCATACTCATAAACAAAAAGTTAATAGCTTGCAATCATTAAATAAGGAATAATCTCCCCTCCTCTGTGCTACTACTTATTGAGTCAATAACATGCCCTTCATCTATGTTCTGACTCGGCCCAGGACTAAAAGTATCATATAACCCATTATTTGGTTCTATTGCACTAATCCAACCCTTGCACTTTTAAACGTTTAGTATAACTTTTTAGAATTGCATGGCTTTATTGGACTGGCATCTGGTGATACACAAGTAGTATATTTTGTTATTATAGTTAAGTTCTGGATTATACTTAGATCCAATGTAGATGTTGCAAACCCACACTCTACCCACCGGCCCAACTTAAACGGGAAAACGGCACACCCTAGCACTCACCACAGAATCTATGTCCCCAGACATTATAGTAGCAACGGAAACCCAGCTCACATGCACAACAACAGACCCTGTATTCCTCCCACCTGGCTACCACAGAGTATCTAGAACAGGCAAAGACGAGAACATTAGCGATGGGTATGATGGAACCCTCAACGCAATTAAAGACGATATTGTAGCAGAAGACATCCTTACAAACGAAAACCACACCGGAATGGATATGCGGGCGACTTTAATTTTCCCGACATTGACTGGCTAAATGACTCCACCAAACCCGCCCCTTACAAAGTTCGGTATTCCAAACCCCTCAATGAGCTCTTACTGAATATGAAAGCTGGCCAAGGTCTGGACCAAATTGTCAATGTAAACACTCGAGAGAAAAACTGCTTGGACCTAATTTCACAAACAGACCATCCCTTGTAAGCCGAATTGAGGACATAGTCGGCGTGAGTGACCATGCAGCAATACTTCTTGAGGAAACAGCTAGTGTCACACGCACCAAACCAGCCAGGAGAAAAGTCTTCCTCTGGTCCAAAGCAAACATCACAGAAATAAAGGCAGAAGCCGCCAGACTATCATCACCAATCCTTGAAAATTCTCAGCAGAATCGCCAGTGGAAGAGATACGGCAGTCTCTCAAAACAGGCCTGCAATCCCTTACAAACAGGCACGTTCCAACTAAGATGACCTCAACTAGACGCAACCAACCATTGGTAAACGCACATATCAAGCGGCTAGCGAAACGTAAGCAGCCGGCATACACTCATGCCAAATAAACCCAGGAATGGGAAAGGTACCGCAGCTTGAAAAACGAGCTGCAGCATACTTGTAGGCAAGCCCACGACCGCTATGCCAATGCTCACAGTGACAGTAAGATCCATGCCGAAATACTAAATGACCAGTTCTCATCAGTACAGTATTCACAAAAGAACCAGAGGGCCCCCACCCAGCCTAGGCCCCAGCCCATATACCACACTACCAAACATCAACATAACCGTCAAAGGAGTAAACAAATTCCTGTCTGGTGGGGACCCAACGAGATCCCCACCAGAGTACTGAAAGAAGCTGCAGATGAGCTATCCCCTACCGTAACCCTCCTATTCCAGGCCTCCATTCAACAACACACCCCATCTGATTAGCTTAAAGCAAAGGTAGTACCAGCATTCAAAAAAGGCGACAGAGGGAAAGCTGAAAACGACCGCCCCTTCTCCATAATCTCTGTCTTATGCAAACTCCTTGAATACATAATCAGCTCCCACATCAAGACACATTTTGATAACCACAACATCCTCACAGATGCCTAGCATGGCTTCAGGAAGAAGCGATCCACAGAGACACAATTTTTAGGAACCCTTCACGATCTAGCCCACACAGTCGAGGAGGGAGAACAGATGGACTGCATACTCCTTGATTTCAGCAAGGCGTTCTATAAAGTGCCTCATATCATCGAAGGCTCATACTAAAACTAAAATACTACGGGGCCCGGGGCAACATCCTAGAATGGATCGAATTATTCCTACATAACCGAACACAGAGTCCTAGTGAATGGAAGTTCTTCCAAAGAGACCCCCGCCCTATCAGGCGTCACGCAGAGCACTGTGGTAGGATCGCTCCTGTTTCTTGTTTACATCAACGATATACCAAACTGCGTGACATCAAACTGTATGCAGATGACAGCCTACTGTATCGCAGAATCAGCAGCGTGCATGGAGGATTCAGTGCGCCTGCATGGAGGATTCAGTGCGCCTGCAGGAGGACCTCAATAGACTCCATGAATGGGAGAACATCCTCGCGCGCCAGGGGTCGCTGCTGCTGATTACGTCAGTGCCAGCCAGCAGTACCCTCTGGCTAATCGCTTTGCGAAACTCTGAATTTAAGCTCAGCCTATGACATCGCTGACTAGATCAGTAGATGTAGGCAGGTCAGGTGGTCATAATAAAACTAATTTAAACCAATCGTGGCTCGTGTTACATGCAATGTTTAGGAAGTAGAAGCAATCATTCGAATACACAATACCGCTCAGCTGCTCGTGCTAATGGGCGAACGGGTCATTATATATTGGGATTCCCAGAAGTCGTTTATCCGTCTTCGAGCTGTTCTCACGGGTGATGCAGTCGCGACTGGCGAAGTCAATTACTAGCTAACTTCCGCACTTCGCGTAGGGGATCAGCCAGGGCTAATTTTGCATGGCAAACAGCCCTGGCTTGCGAGGATGTGCGAGAAGACCTGACTCCTGAGCTTCCACCTAGACAAATGTGAAATGTTAATGATCACCAACAAAACTAAACCCATTCTCTCAGAATATTTCATTCATGACCACAAATTAGCCTTAGCCATAGACCACATCTCCAAATCAAAACAGCAGAAAGCTAGGCAATTGGCAGCGTCTACAGGAGAACACCTACACAACACACCAAAGTACCCAGGCGTCAGCATCAATATCAAACTGTCCTGGAACCACCATGTGGAAGCCATCACTAAGAAAGCCAATAGCACTCTTGTCTTCCTTAAACGCAACACCAGCAACTGCCCCAGACAAGTCAAATAATATTGCTATCAAACATACGTTAAACCAACAATAGAGTACGCTTCTGCCGTTTGGGACCGTGCCACCAAGCGAAACATCGACAAACTGGAGATGGTACAGAGGCGTGCTGCCAGGTACGTCTATGGCAACTGGCGGCGCCGCAGCAGCCCAACCTCCATGCTCCACCAATTGCAATGGCAGTCCCCAGAACAGCGCAGATGTATGGCGAGGCTCAACATGATGTGTAAAATTCAAAACGTCCTCGTTGACATCCATGCCAGCCTATACACAAAGCCAGCCCGTACCTACTGCACCACATAACTCTTAGTTGAGGGACGCAGAGGGCATCCATTCCGATTAATGGTTCAACGTTCCCGAACATAGGCTTTCCAACATTCCTTTTTAATAGCCACAATAGTACCCTGGAACTACACAACCGCCCAATCAGTTCAATCACCCTCTCTAGTTGCTTTTAATTTGCACCTGATTTTATAAACTGTCACAACCAGCACTGCACACCTGCACACCTGCACACCTGCACACCTGCACACCTGGCTCAAGCACAAACACCACACCATCAACGAAATCGTCAGTAATGACGGTGGTGGATTACCGGGAGAAGCTACAAAGGACTGGTCCGCCCCGTGTTGGAGTACGCCTCGGTCGTGTGCTATCCCCACCAGCAACACCTGGTAAACACAATCGAAGCGGTCCACCGCCGTGCCGCGAGGAGAATCTACCATGATTTTAACCACTATACCAGCGCCACAGAACTTGTAAACAGACCATAACTGCAGACCCTCCAAGAAAGAAGAACTGTCAACAAGGCCACCTTTATGTACAAAATAATGAGAGGACTTGTGGACATCACGCCACCTGGGGGTACACTGACAACAAACAAACGTATCACCAGGGGACAGCCCAACAAGCTCCTTCTGCCTTACTCCAGAACAAACACGTACGTACACGTACCACGTACTCCTTCTTCCCCTCAGCCATCCGTCTGTGGAATAAGATCCCCGACAAAGCGTCCTCGGCCAGCACCCTCACAGCTTTCAAAGCGGCAGTTGAGGTCTGGGTAAAAAATACCACCTAGACGCACCTTAAAAAAAAAAAACTTAAAATACAGTTTTTATCAACCCTTTTTAAACTGCGCATGCGCGCAACTGTGAAATATTCTTCTGCATAGATATACCACAAGACTGTGAAGACTGTGAAGACTGTGAAGACTGTGAAGAAGAAGAAGAGTGTGAAGAAAAAGAAGAAGAAGAAGAAGAAGAAGAAGAAGAAGAAAAAGAAGAAGAAGAACGTTATTATTGATGTGCCATGACAATAAGGACACACTAGCACGGAATGTTGTGACTGTAAGCCAAACGTCTGATATAAAAATGGTTAGAAAGAGAAACGGAGATGGATATCAAAAACGTTCATAACACGTTCTATACCAATTATTTATCTGGCCAGTTTTGTGTGTTAGTCGCGTGCGCTTGCGTAGTGAAATAGCTACTGTTCATTGGAACCACAACTCATAGCGGCGAATGTCCACGTGTAAGCACATTGCTATTTTGCAGGAACTGTAAATGTTGATGAAGTAAGAATGTTTGCAACAGAATTCAGCCAATAAAATGTACATAATGCGCGTAGTTAAACGAGCATTCGTTGGATGGCGCTTTTGTGGCATAGACTCTTGAGTGTCGTATTGCATCAGCCATTGTTTGTGTTTGTGCCTGGTAAACACTTTCTTTTGACCTCAGGCGTCCACTGAGCAGAGTGGCGCAGTGGAAGCGTGCTGGGCCCATATCCAACAAAGCTCGTTCATTCGAGAGCTGGGACACCCAGAGGTCCGTGGATCGAAACCACGCTCTGCTAACATTTTAATTTTTGAGGGAATATCTATAGCTATAGTTCTCGTTATTAGTGGCGTATAATGGAAATGTTTGAATATAATAGGTATACTACGTTTTTTATTGATTTAGCTGATATGGACTTAATTGAGTGTTTCGTGTAATTTAAATGCATTTTTTCGCTAAATTAACTATTAATAATAAATTATTATTATTATGATTCCGTATGGGGCACAGGGGTCTGCACGGACCGCCCCCACCCCATGCCCCAGCCTGGCTACGGGCTTGCATGCATTCAAACAGAGAAAGCACAGGCCTATGTCTATCTATACAAACAGAGTTCATTACTCTCGGAAAAACTCACAGCAAGGTGCATTTTCAAATTCGGAATTCCAACTGAAATGTAGATGAAGCAATATGACTGAAGAAGTTCATCATACTGGGTGGTTCAAATGAGTGATATTTTTATTTATTTCACAGTCAGTTTAGTTTTTATTCTCGTGACGTTTCGACTGCTTTCGGTAGTCTTCTTCAGACGACTACCGCTAGATGGCGACACGGTAGTCCTTCAGCGCAGACGTAATCACTCCGGTGTGTGCCTCCCTGGGTGGTTCTTCAAGATATCGTCATAGATGTGCGTACTGCGTAGGTGTCAACAGTACCGCTTTCGGGCGGGAAATCCCGTTTTTTATTGTCGGTCCCGCTTTTCTGTGAAATTTCCCATTTTTGTACATTTCGCCTGCGAAAAAATCGACGATAAAATGTATTTATTAGAGCGGTACCGTCATTCGTCTCGGTTCATGCAGTCCTTGGTTTTTCTAATCCAGATCGCTTTTTTGATGCCGCTTGTCCTCCAGTCCGACTCTCTGTCCAAAAATTTGGCCCCCTCCCAGTCTACTATATGCTTTTGCTGTGTCGTGTGGTCTGTGATGGCCGATTTGTTCATCTCTTTTTCCGATGTTTTTTCTGTTGTTTCTGGTGTAGGGTTTGTTCGTTGTAGCTTTGTCTGCGTCATCTCTGTGTTCTCTGATGCGCGTTCCAAGTGTGCGTTTAGTTTCCCCGATATATGAGGCATTGCAGTAGTTGTCTGAAGAAGACTGCTGAAAGCAGTCGAAATGTCACGAGAACAAAAAATAAACTGACAGTGAAATAAGCAACACATTTACTCAGTAGACGAAGCAACTCTTAGTGGCAGCCCTGTGTCATCGTAAAGGGACGTTTTTGCCTAACTAGACCAAGTAATTGTCCCAACAGCGGCAGCAGCTGTTAAAATGACAATACAGTGAAACCGCATTACTGAGGTCACCCTCGGGACCAAACTGGCTTGAATGGCAAGGTGACCGTATTAGAAGGACATGTTTCCTATGCTTAGCTGTTACATATATAATTTAGGATTGTCATAGGATGACCTTAATAATTGGGAAGTGGCTGCATTATTGAGGTGACCGTAAATCGTGCCTCGGCTGTAATAATATGTGAATGTATTGAATTATTAAACCAAAGTTTAATAAAGTGATTTTTAAAGACATTTGGTGGGTGATGGGCGATTTCTCATATTTAAATATCGGCAATACCGTCTCACCTAGCCCGATCTGTTATCTAACACTGTGCCTGAGCACGAGACCCACCATCTCCATTCGCTCTCTTCATTAAACCACATCGGTACCAAACAAGGTGTTGCATATCTACCTCACCGAGACTTGCTCCATGACATATTGGTAAAGACTGTACCAAGCTGTCCGTTTATCACCTCACCCCCGCCCCACCTCGTCCAGAGACGGTCTTCTGACATCTTTCAACGTTTCACCATGTCATTATACTGTATCGTGAATTATGTTATCACGGCACGCGCGCAGGGCAACAGCTGTCTGATCAATGATTACAGTCGGCGAGCGTTGGTTGGCACCGTCTGTGTCGCAGCCCTACGCACCTGTCATGGGAGGAGACGACTGAGCTCGGCGGTAGTCGGGCTGTCAGATGAATATTTTTCAAGTCCTGAGGTTTGTTGTCAATAACCATAGAATATGACTTGTTGTCATTATATGTTATGTTAAACATTTCGTCAGACTTGGCACACCAATCTGTTAGTTTTCTCAACCCAGAAACACTAGGCGACAAAATACACAGGTCATCTGCATATATCAAGTGATTCATTATAGTGCCTGCATAAAGACATCCAATTTATAATTTGTTAAGATTTACGTTTAAAGTTAAGTCGTCCATGTATACATGTTCACTTTGTCGAAAGCCTTGGAGGCATCCAACATAGCATGTATCATTGGGTACTTTTAAGAGAACAACGTGAACCGGGCCTGATTTCTTAACCGTACATTATGCAACAAAGTGTGATGTCTCTCCGGATTATAAATAAGGAGCAGCAACTTTTATGTTTGATGTAGTTCGTGCGTTGAGGCCGCCATATTGATGTTATTTACAAAATATCATGTCATTTAAATTTTGTTTCTCATTAAAACATACACATTATGGAGGCAATACGGCTTCATTTTGCCCTGCTTATAAAATTTATTCCGTGAAAGCATGTTTTGCATGGATTCTAGTCGATCTAATGCCGGTTCGAAACGTTGTGGCAATTTTGCTTGGGGAACGGCCATTTACCCCCACCCGGTATTAGTTTTTGTTACTAATTATTATTGTATAATTATTTCATGGTTTATCTCCTTCATACAATTGAATGTTATATGGTTTGAGTAATTTCAACAATAATTGTTGATTGTTGTCTGTGTATTTAGATGCAGTAGCTGTATTTAGATACAGAATTGAAATAACAGTTTTTGAAAGGATTAACTTTTCGTTGAGTCTACAATAAATGGATGGATTAAACTTATCAGAATCATCCCATTATTTTATAGCGGATGTGATCCATAACATATAGATAAGGGCGCTCTGAATATTCTCAATATCTGAATGCGCTTTCCAAAGTTTGGGGGCTGCGTAATCACGCAGGACCTTCCTTTTGTTATTGGCTCATCAAACGTTAGCACATCCGTCGATTTCAGTCCTATAATTGTCTAATACTGCCAGCAAATATGTCATTCAAATACTCGGAACCATAACCACGTAGGCTCTATAGAGCACCGAACATCAATAAATACGTCTTGTTCACGATGCAGAACTCGACTGGTAACCAAGTTACCTGTTACATGTTAAACTGCCCACTTTCTCTGTCTACACAACATACACTGTTTTGACTAGTCGTCTGCGTCTTGCTAATATCACCAAGCATCTCAGTTCTTGACAACAGCTTGTTGTACTTAATAGAATTTTAACACGGGAAAGTGTACTTTCGTTGTAGCAGAGCCGAACGGCTGCAACGGGGTGTCCTTGGTGCTGAGATGGATGTACCAAGAAGTGTGGCTAAATGTGTATCATATTTATTGCACGCACTGTACTCTTCTTCTGTCTCATCGTCATAATTCGTTCCTTGGTTTGGTCGATCACATTGTATGCTAGGTATATATATCCACGTCCCTCTTTTGGAGCTTGGATGCCATGAGCTTGACATTCTCCAATACATTCTTGGTAACGATTAATGCAATGATGGTATGTGACGACGTGAGCCTGGTTAACAGTCATTGCGCCTTCGTCCTAGTATCCTGGTCCCAGTTGCAAGTCCATGAAGGCTCCTCGCAGATGTCACGATATTCAAACGGAGTCAGTATGGCTTCCCATCTGGTCTTGCACAGTCCAACAAGCTTCTTTTTCTTCATATTTGGCGAGAGCTTGTTTAAGATTAGATCCAGGAATCGCTGTCGTTTCTGGAATATGTCAAAGAAAAGGAAAACAGAATTAATGGTGTCAGTCATGTTCCGTATGGCAGGAAGCTACATCACATGCACTGGCGATGTTCAAGTTGAGGACTCGGCTGTAGCACTGTACATATAAAGCCCGTGGCAAGTTGAGGACTCGGCTGTTGCACTGTACGTACAAAGCCCGTGGCAAGTTGAGGACTCGGCTGTTGCAGTGTACGTACAAAGCCCGTGGCAAGTTGAGGACTCGGCTGTTGCAGTGTACGTACAAAGCCCGTGGCAAGTTGAGAACTCGGCTGTTGCAGTGTACATACAAAGCCCGTGGCAAGTTGAGGACTCGGCTGTTGCACTGTACGTACAAAGCCCGTGGCAAGTTGAGGACTCGGCTGTTGCAGTGTACGTACAAAGCCCGTGGCAAGTTGAGGACTCGGCTGTTGCAGTGTACGTACAAAGCCCGTGGCAAGTTGAGAACTCGGCTGTTGCAGTGTACATACAAAGCCCGTGGCAAGTTGAGGACTCGGCTGTTGCACTGTACGTACAAAGCCCGTGGCAAGTTGAGGACTCGGCTGTTGCAGTGTACGTACAAAGCCCGTGGCAAGTTGAGGACTCGGCTGTTGCAGTGTTCGTACAAAGCCCGTGGCAAGTTGAGGATGCGGCTGTTGCAGTGTACGTACAAAGCCCGTGGCAAGTTGAGGACTCGGCTGTTGCAATGTACGTACAAAGCCCGTGGCAAGTTGAGGACTCGGCTGTTGCAGTGTACGTACAAAGCCCGTGGCAAGTTGAGGACTCGGCTGTTGCAGTGTACGTACAAAGCCCGTGGCAAGTTGAGGACTCGGCTGTTGCAGTGTACGTAAAAAGCCCGTGGCAAGTTGAGGACTCGGCTGTTGCAGTGTATGTACAAAGCCCGTGGCAAGTTGAGGACTCGGCTGTTGCAGTGTACGTACAAAGCCCGTGGCAAGTTGAGAACTCGGCTGTTGCAGTGTACATACAAAGCCCGTGGCAAGTTGAGGACTCGGCTGTTGCACTGTACGTACAAAGCCCGTGGCCAGTTGAGGACTCGGCTGTTGCAGTGTACGTACAAAGCCCGTGGCAAGTTGAGGACTCGGCTGTTGCAGTGTACGTACAAAGCCCGTGGCAAGTTGAGGACTCAGCTGTTGCAGTGTACACACAAAGCCCGTGGCAAGTTGAGGACTCGGCTGTTGCAATGTACGTACAAAGTACCACTCCCTCTCTCCCTCCATCCCTCCCTCCCTCCCTCCATCCCTTCCGCCCTCCCTCCCTCCCTCCCTCCCTCCCTCCCTCCCTCCCTCCCTCCCTCCCTCCCTCCCTCCCTCCCTCCCTCCCTCCCTCCCTCCCTTCCTCCCTTCCTCCCTCCCTCCCTCCCTCCCTCCCTTCCTCCCTTCCTCCCTTCCTCCCTTCTTCCCTCATTCCCTCCCTCCCTCCCTCCCTCCCTCCCTTCCTCCCTTCCTCCCTTCCTCCCTCCCTCCCTCCCTCCCTTCCTGCCTCCCTTCCTCCCTTCCTCCCTTCCTCCCTCCCTCCCTCCCTCCCTTCCTCCCTTCCTCCCTTCCTCCCTTCCTCCCTTCCTCCCTTCCTCCCTCATTCCCTCCCTCCCCGCGAAAAGACCTTTAAGCAACAATCTTGAAACGACCCTAACTTCTGAACCGTTCATCCGACATCAACATATTATGTCTCTATGGGTTCAAAATTTGGAGTAGCAACTTTTATGGTTATTTGCGAAAAACCGTAAAATTATGTAATTTTCACGAAAATTTTCCTAATTATTTCCAACCTTAGCCAATCAATTTAAGTCTAAACATCGCTTAACCTAGACTAAATAGCATAACAAACCCCAAAAGCCTGCCAAACAAAAACAGAATTGATACTATATTGGAGAAAGTAACTACTTTTGTATGTTGATTGCTAATATATGTCAGAGCAATATCAACATTACGCCACCTGGCGGAATATTAGTAAAATGGTCCTAATTTATTAACCATTCATCCTAAATCAACGCATGATGTATCTAGAGATTCGAAATGTGAAGTAGCAGCTACTAGACCATGCATTTGTTTCGTAATATTAACCATTATATTGATGTTATTTGTGAAAAACCATATAATCTTGTTATTCTAATGCTAATTCCCTTCACTATTTCCATCCATAGGCGACCAATTTTGAATGAATTGAACATCGTCTAACCTATATTGAATAGCAGAAGAAACATAATGCTCCTTCCGAACAAAATATAAATAATATAATTGATAGTCTATGAGATAAAGTGACTTATTTTATATATTAATAATAATAATGTTTATTTAAGACAAAAGTCCATTATTGTGTATGTATACACAAATAAACAAAATTATATATATAGACGCACATGGAGTAAAAAATAGTTGGTTAATATATATATATATATATATAATGTGGGTTCAAGTATACTAATTGAATACATATTAAATTGGGTAGTCCAGTATTTAAACATAGGACTTCTAAAATGAATATCAATATAACAATAATTCAAAAAAGTGGATTTTCAGACTGTTGAAGACGACACAATAAGCTAAATAGGGATGGACGAATGCGTTCATTAAACAAATTAACATAGTTTGTAGAAAAACAAATCTTGCACTACAGCGTGATGACAAATTGTGTAAAATTCTAAAACCGTTGTTATATGCGACAGTAATACCTTTCAAACAATGTGTTTTATTTACACCAAAAACTGAGGTGTACATAGTACCACAGTGAGATTGAAATAAGAAAGTTTTAATGGTAGAGCTGCAAAGGCGAAATGTTCGTGCTAAGACGTTGGCCTGAGCGTATATGCGTATTTTCTGTCTGTCAATGTCATCATCGTCAGTAAGATTATTATTAATTATATGATCCAGAAATTTGCATTTGATAGTGTGAGGTAATGAACAATTATTGATAGTGACAAGATGAATATTTTTCATGTCCTGAGGTTTGCTGTAAATAACCATAGAATACGACTTATTGGCATTATATGTTATGGTAAACAGTTCGCCATACTTGGCACAACAATCCGTTAGTTTTCTCAACCTAGAAACACTAGGCGACACAATACACAGGTCATCTGCATATATCAAGTGATTCGTTATAGTGCCTGCATAAAGACATCCAATTTATAATTTGTTAAGATTTACGCTTAAAGTTAAGTCGTCCATGTATACATGTTCACTTTCTCGAAAGCCTTGGAGGCATCCAACATAGTGTGTATATTTGGGTACTTTTAAGAGAACAACGTGAACCGGGCGTGATTTCTTAACCTACATTATGCATCAAAGTGTGATGTCTCTCCGGATTATAAATAAGGAGCAGCAACTTTTATGTTTGCTGTAGTTCGTGCGTTGAGGCCGCCATATTGATGTTATTTACGAAAAATCATGTCATTAAAATGTTGTTTCTCATTAAAAATATAAAAATGTTGGAGGCAATACGGCTTGATTTTGCCCTGCTTATACAATTTATTCTGTGAAAGCATGTCTTGTATCTTAACATAAATACGAAATCCAAATAAAACAAAGTGACATCTATTATCACGTAGTGACAGATCATGTAGCAACTACGACATTCGGAGGGTCATTGCCTGATGGTCGTGAAGAGTCATTCGTTCCACCAATGATGAAGTACTCTTTCCGCCAGCTTTTAGCAGGACCTAATTCGTCGATTGCACACATATTGTACACAGATCCTCTCCTTGAATCAGGTTGCAATGCTAGATATATCTTCCCTTCCCATGAACATGAAGTGAGAGTCTCCTCTTGCAAAGTTAATTTCTTACCGCTCAAGAACCGGTTAAAATTGGTTTACAATTTGGACGATTAGGTACATTTGAGTCCATCCTTCCTCACTCTTATAAGTCCATTTCAACAGAAGGTCGGAAGCTCTCCACTCAACAACCTGCGAAAGGGACCAATGACAACGAGTTTGTTCGATGACGAGAAGAAGGATGACGTAGCATTGATAGATACAGTACGCCAGGAGTTTCGTGGAGGGCCAGAAACGGGCGCAGTTGCTCTGGTCATATGGTCTTGGTACTATGCTTCTCGAAACCAGTGAAAATCTCATTTCTGTGTGAATGGATTCTTACAACAATTTGCCATCGATGATGGAGCATTGATCTACTCATTCGCCAACTAGTTGAGTGGTTTTTTTCCGACGCAGGTTGCTCTAACTTTTATTTGGATTGCATGTTTAATATACAAAACATGCTATGATACACTATATAAGTAGAACAAACTCAAGCAACATACCGTCCGAAATTACATGTTCTACATGTTACGTTTTTGTGTGAATGACATTAATATGGTTGCATTTACGCTTAAAATAGAAATATATATTAATACATTTTTTGATATTTTTTTTTACGCATAAAATATAATATATATTAATACATTTTCGGTTTTTTTATTTTACGCATAAAATACATACATCATACGTTGACGTAGGATGAACGGTTCATCAATTAGGGCTGTTTTTTTAGGTGGTGTAATGTTAATATTGTTCTGACATAGTACAAATCAACATGCAAAATTTGTTACTTCCTTCCTTGTAGTATCGATTCTGTTTTGCTTGGCATGCGATCGGGGTTTCTTTTGCTATTTAGTCTTGGTTAGGCGATGTTTAAAGTTAATTTGAGTGACTAAAGGTGGAGATAGTTAGGAATATGTTCGTGAAAATTACATGATTTTACGGTTCTTCGCAAATAACGTCAATATGGCTGCCTCCACGCAAAAATTGCTATCATAAAAGTTGCTACTCAAAATTTGAATCCTTAGAGACATAATATATTGACGTAGGGTGAACGGTTCAGAAGTCAGGGCCGTTTCAAGATTGTTGCTTAAAGGTCTTTTCGCGGGGAGGGAGGGAATGAGGGAGGAAGGGAGGGAGGAAGGAAGGGAGGAAGGGAGGAAGGGAGGAAGGGAGGAAGGGAGGGAGGGATGGAGGGATGGAGAGAGGGAGGGAGAGAGGGAGAGAGGGAGGGAGGGCGGGCTGGAGATGGCATAGAAACGGTACATATGGTTCAGGCTTTAGGAAAGAACAAAAACAGTTTTTTATGCAAATCGAAGGTTTTCTTTACATAAATACTATATTTAGCAACACGGTTTCTCAACTGCTACAATTACTACTATTCTGGCAGCATAGTGACACTTTGCTAGCACCAATTGTGTATTTTACTGGAAATAGAATGCTTGAACGAATCGCTAGGACTATGCATGTGCTATGTGACGCTTATCGACCCAGAGAACCACTAATTGCATGTCTCTATTGGAAAGGATCGTGTATGTAACGTGACCTACAAAGTTTCTTAAACTTAAAAAAAAAGGTAAATTCTTATATAGCGCAGTATCCAGTCCTCAGGACTGCTCAAATCGCTTTACACTTTACTCGCTGGCAGACCTGTTCACCCGAACACCATCTCGACTTATTTGGGAAGCAACCAGCCACGCTGCAATTAATGCGCGAAGACTCTTCGTACACAAATATCCACCGCTGTCTATAGCCAGATACTCATTCATACAGCTGAGTGAACTGGAGCAACGTATAGTGAACAAACTTGCCCAAGGTTTGACACCGCCGCACAAGATTCTCACCTGCTGTTATTATCACCTCATTGACATGCTGGTCGAGTTTAGTCAAAACCTAATATTTCTAGCTGTCGTAAATTGCCTGTATGTGTGACACCCGTCAATATTTACGAATGGATGCAGGCAGTAATCCTGCTAAAGGGCCAAATTGCTCAAATGCACTTATGTCAGAGCAGGTGAATTTTGTTTAAAAAAATCAGTTCTCAAAAATAAATTGCAATTTTTTTTAAGTTCAACAGTGTCCTGACCCCAAATAGTGCTCTTGCCGGTTATCCAACGTAGAGGTCACATCACATCCTTTATCACCGCTCTCCAGGTGGGGCGGTCAACGGCCATCCGCTCGGCCTCCTCAAGCGTGAAACCCATGCCGTCCAGATCCTGCTTGACGCAGTCGATCCATCTTTGGCGAGGGCCATTTTTAGCCGGCGATATGTGGGTGGGGTAGGTACTAGGTACACCAGTTATGCAGGGTAGTTTGGTGCCGTTGCAGGTGACAGAACCATCGACGGTTTCGCTGGACAATGAGAACGGAAGCAGGCTGCTGACCAGTGCGTTCTATGGTCGATCATAGAACGACAAATGATGAATGTTTATAAAATGATGGTGTTTGATACATGCGGTTCTACACGCAAACTATTACTGTTTAATCTGTCTGGTAACTGTCATCACGCATTACTCAGTCGGTCTGGATACACTATTATCAGTGCAAACATTATCCCCATATATGACCAATAATGCTATTAGTATAATGTACTTAGGTCTACATGTATTATGTGAAACAACGACTTACGATGTACACTTCTAATGCGTGACATGAGCCAAGCCTGCAAATATTGAAGTTAATTCTCAAATGAAGGGACTAATTCCCACTGTGATTCTCAGTTACACCAATATCTGAGGTGTCCGAAAATTGGTGATGGACAATTCAAAAGCGCAGCTTATTACCTTTTTTAGACGTCATCTTTAAACATGGCTGCCATTTTCAAGCGGAAGTCAAGCTATTCAAAATTAATGTCCTACAGCCAAATCTAGTGATTGGATCTTAAAAAAATAAAATAAACTTGTTCATAATAAGATTCCTAGTACGGCAATACTACTAACAAATTTATATTGTAATTATTGGCAAAAAATATATAGGGGGAAATGTCAAAGAAAACGCCAAAAAATGAATTTTTTTCTCCACAATATTGTTTTAATAAATTTGTTTGTAATGTTTTTAAAACATAAACGATACATTTTTTATTTTCTTATGAAACTATGTGCAATTGGCTATATTTCTGTCATTTACATGTATTTTGTACTGCTTTTATGTGTTGTCGTCACATCAAAATATAAACGTACCCCCCCAGCAGGTGTCTGTACACGGGAACACTATCATACAGATTTCATTTACCTCTTACACCAAAACGGCTTGGCAGATTTGCGTGAAAGTTTGTGTGAATACGTACACATATATGTCCCGTGCAACGACAAAACAAATAATTATTCATACGGTAGTTTAACCAAACAACTACTTTAGAAGCAGTACCAACCATTAGCCTATAAATTTACTGAACATTCTTCAGGATAGTTCGTTTTCAAATTATAAACTTTCATTTTTCATATCCAAGAATCATGTTAAATTACCTGGTAGAGGCTTTCGTTGACGTGTCACGCCGACTTCATCAGTACCTAAGACGCTGAATGACGTCATCGTACACGTGAGGCAGTTCGTAATTGCCCTCGTCTCTGTTGATGGTTGTTTTGGACAACAGAGACGAGGGCAATTACGAACTGCCTCACGTGTACGATGACGTCATTCAGCGTCATAGGTACTGATGAAGTCGGCGTGACACGTCAACGAAAGCCTCTACCAGGTAATTTAACATGATTCTTGGATATGAAAAATGAAAGTTTCTAATTTATTAGCCTATAAATGTTATTGATAAACTTTTGCCTTCGAATATATAAATTCAATAAACTATGTAAATCTAGTGATCGGCAATTACGTATTTCTAAAACGTTTGGCCCTAGAACATGGCCCAATAATACCCTTAAGGGTTATGCCGCAGTAATCTACTTATAATTGAGCTAACCTATACGGGTAGGTCAACGTTTTCTTCTTAGACGGCTTGAACCTTGAGTGCAAACTTTCAGGGATTAATCTACGACTCCTGCACATAATCTTTTTCCAAGCAAATGTGAGGCCGCAGTAATTTTAACCGCCTTTTGCATTAGCATGTTGTTAGTCCAGCTGCTATACTAGGTATCTAGGCGTAACTTCTAGTTAATTAAAAAAATTCCAAGAAATCTTGTATGAAAAACACGTAGGGGATGCATCGAATTAATTCAGGTGGAAGTAATAATGGTATTTTGAATTGATAAACTAATTATGTTACTGTTCCGCCATATCTACATACATTTCTTCGGGTCTTACGCGGGGCAAGTGACGGTGGTTCTGCTCGCGTTAATAACTTGGAATGGTTATTAACCCACGGTGTTATTACTGTTACGAGCGCTGGTGCTGGGAAAACATCTCAGCACGTCCTACTTCTGAGAATTATCAAAACTTTCACAGGTAATATTGAGGTAATCAAAATCCTATAGTCTCTCATGCACGGGTACTCTTATTTGGCTCTGGAAGAAATTGATACAGCGCTGTGCACTGATAGACTATCAAGTGTTGACAGTGATTATGTTCTACGTCCTTCAAATGTACGTTATTTTGTCCCAACAGTGTTGGCGTTGGACAACATCAAAAGGCAAGAGGAATCGCTGACTGGGGGAGGAACATCACATCAAGTCAAGTCAATGGCATTATTCTCCACCCAAAGTTGTTGAAGTGCAAGCCGCATCAGGCAACTTCTACTGTTGCTAAAACAAACAAGAAGCAATCAAATCAGTTATCTGAGAAACTGCTTCCAGTGAACAGCGTTGGGAAAAGAGACTGCCCACCAATAGTCAAACCAGCTGATTTATTTGGATGTCTTACAGATGCAGCATCAACAGCACAGCAGAGTAACCACGTTGCAATCATTGACGGAAGCATGAAGAAAACTAGCGAAGCTGTTCTTGCATTGCACCTAGAAACTATAGTAGATCAGAAGTTGATGATCCCGAATCACAGCTACGCTGATTGATGCAACGGCTCTTGTTCAGACGGTAAACGGAGAAATCTTATTTTTGAAAAGTTTTCTAACCAGATATTTTAATTATCGTTGCACGCTGGTCAAGGACGCGATCTCACTGGTGTACTATTTGAGACCAGTCGATCAAATCCCCTGAGTGTGTGAACCACGGATTACACGAGGTTGTCACATTCAAGAAAATAAGACCAAGCCACACAAATGTGTGTTTGTTGGCGTGCAGTGAAACAACAAATACGCACACTAAACGTTTAGCGGAGTCATGGAAAGAGGAATCGAAAAGGAAGAAGCTGGGTAGTCGAATAATTTTCGTTATCTGTGAAGAGGAATGCTTCAAACTCATTACGAGAGAGGCATGTAAAGGTCCTGTCCGCTGGATGCAACCACGTCAGAGGCAGCTTCGGACGCCGAGGTCCGTTTGCTTCTACATGCACTATAATGCTGCAATGAATTATCAGCCATTTGTTCTTCCTGTCATTTTATTCTTGTTGACCTTTTCTTCTGTAATGTTTGTCCAATACAATTTGTCCGAATGGGTTGGTTCGTCTGAATTATTCAAAAAGTAACCTCATATGAAATGTTGGTACATTATTGGACACTCGTTTTCAAGCCGTGTCATCAGTGTATAATACACATGTATGTTCCTTGCATAGTTCGCCTTGCCCAAAGCGAGGCATCCGAGATTCACGTTTTGGATGTAGACCAACTAAAGGTTCGAGTTGCCCTCACTGTCACCTCGCTCGCAACTGCCCAAGCAGGATGCTCACCATGTAGATGTACGTCACCCAGAACCGTGCCAGATGGTCACGATGTTGACGCAGAACATCCAGACTGGCCACGAACAAGTCTGGAATCTTTGTACATGAAACAGCGATCACGGCAGCAACAACAGTTTTGTGTTCTTATGAATATTCTGCAGTATGTAGAAGGTATTGTTTGCCTTGGGACAATCGTCAGGATGATCCACCTCCATCCATTCCTGGAATCCTTTCCATGCGAGTCACATCTAAGCTTCATATGGAAATTGCCCACCATAAGAACAATTCTCCGTTACTGGTTGGGATGCTTCAACGCTATTATAGTGGCCAGACCAGACGATGTCAAAAAGTAGCATAATTTGTGTCCACTCCTAGAATTTTGGGAGACGGTGCTGTTCTAATTATAGCCTCTTGCCCAGGTAATATCGTCTCCACAAACGCACCGACTTTGTCATCCTCGCAAGCCAGCATGCACGCATGGATGCACACACACACACACACACACACACACACACACACACACACACACACACACACACACACACACACACACACACACACACACACACACACACACACACACACACACACACACACACACACATGGGAATATATTACAAACGTATCTTCCATGGATGGTATTTACTGGGGGTACGCAAGATAAGCGATTCATAGATTGACTGCCTTCACAGTACTTCCATGTCAGGAACAGACTGACACATACTATAATAATAATAATGACAAACTTCTATAGCGCCTAAATCCCCTGGAATCTGAGCTCAGAGGCGCAAAATACAAGAATCATTGGGCAAAATCGTTAACAGGGACAAGCAAGAGTCGTCATTAGAGCAAGGGACCGCCGAAGGTTAGGGTGGGAATGCAATTTCAAATAAATAAATCTTTAGTTTTTTTTACGGAAGGTATTTATAGTCTCAAGTGATTTTAAAACGATAGGGAGAGTTGATTCCAGATTTTGTGTGCAGCTACAAAAAAGCACGTTTGCCGATATTAAGCTTGGTTTTCGGAACAAAAATTCGTTGTGAAAGAGGTGATCTGAGATTCCTGGGGATATAGGAAAAACAAATAGGATGGATGTTGCGTGGAAAGGGTACGATATGTTATAGTGGCTAATTTGAATTGTATACGATATGTAACTGGAAGCCAATGCAACTGTCTAAGTAGGGGCAGAGATGGTGAGAAACGAGGAGCTTTTATTACTACACGTGCTAAACAATTCTGTACACGTTGGAGTTTAGCTAAGTCCTTTTTAACAATATTGTTTAGGAGTGAGTTGCAGTAGTCAAGGCGACTGCTAATTAGAGATACTGATATTGTTTTAGCAGTAGATAAAGACAAATGGGTGTAGCAAAAGGATTTACATACTTGAGAAATGTTCTGGTAAAAGCTGAAATCACTGTCAAATATACCACCTAGATTACGAATAGTATCTGATGGTGATGTATCATTACCAAGCAATTTAACTGGAAAGTAGTTAACAACCTTGTTTTGTGCCAATAATAATTAGATCAGTTTTATCTGGATTTGGTTTCAATTTACTTGCTTCCATTCACATAAAGATGTCAGTGAGACACTCATTTAAAGTTGATAGAGATTTCTGTGTATCAGTTGGTGAAAATGATATAAACACCTGTGTATCGTCAGCATACAAGTGATGATTTATATTATGATTAGTTATGACTCGACAGTGAACCAGATATGTTAATGCTTTGGTATCGGTCTGAAAAATATGAACTAAACCACTGAAGAGCCATGCCACATATACCAAAATGTCTATTAAGGCGATATAAAAGAATGTCGTGATCTGTTGTATTAAAAGCAGCTGATAGATCTACTAATTAGGTGAGAGCAGTCAATTTGCTATTATTCATATTGCATACAATGTCACTGTGTATTTTAAGAAGAGCCGTCTCAGTTGAATGAAATCGTTTATATGCAGATTGTAGATCATTTCATAAATGTTGTGAA
Organism: Escarpia spicata; assembly: GCA_963995525.1. Taxonomy (NCBI): domain Eukaryota; kingdom Metazoa; phylum Annelida; class Polychaeta; order Sabellida; family Siboglinidae; genus Escarpia; species Escarpia spicata. The sequence goes on from OZ023205.1 coordinate 6,795,808, forward strand.
TAAATAATCTTCTTACTGTGTGACAATCTTTGGTACAAATTCACTGTGTGCTGTCCTAATGAATGTGTAACTGGTGGCACCTATTTCAAAACAATAATCGTATCCACATGTGACCACATCAAAACAGTTGCCTACACACAACTATGACCAGACAGTCTCAATAATTACATTACCCCTTCGGGCCTGCTATATTGGGCGGCACCGTAAACCGCTGCAATTGACAGGCAGTTACACTGCAGCGTTGTAACGAAAAATCCTGCAACTCTGAAAAATACTGCCGCACCGACCCTTAATGCGCATGTCCGGAAGTACAGTTTTTCGCGAGGACACGTCAGGGCTTGTTATGGGGTCATGAAAATGTTAGACTTCCTGTTTGGTTACCAAAAATTTTTTTTTTTTACAAAATTCACCTGCTCTGACATAAGTGCATTTGAGTAGTTAGATTTTCAGGTGTGATTGAAGAAAATAAATGGGGAAATGCATACGGCAAAGGAACGGCATTTGCAATAAGCTAAAGTTGAAAATATTGAAATGGGCTTAATTGAATTGTTTCTTTGAATTTATTTCACGACTTTCGTGATCAAGAATCCGAGAAATCAACGTTCTCTCCAAGCACACTGAATGGTGTGATAACCATTCAAGAAAGTTTAACCATATGTCTTGTTCAATGGGTCTGAGCGCGACTTTTCTTTATCGTGTTAAGTGCACGTATCACTTTGATCTGTACTGCGTGTTCTTAATAATAATAATAATAATTCCGTTTTTTAATATAGCGCTTTTTAAGTAGGTAAATACTAATCAAAGCGCTTCACATACTAAAATGACGTGTTGGCTAAATGTTAAAATATAAATAAATTAAATAAATTAGCTAAGATAAAAAATAAATAAAATACATCACTAGAAATAAATAAATTAGAGTGTAAAAATACAATTTCAAACAATTAAATTAAAAACCAATCAATACTTGGCATTTCAGCAGGTTTTATGAGCTCGGAGTAAAGTACTAATGCAAATATGCCGGCCAGTCTTGTTCAGTGGTTAGCAACGAGCTAAATATTAGGGACGCCTTAGCACGACATCACTATAATGGGATGCTATGGTTTGAGGTCAGACAACATTAAAGATTCATTAACCATTACCGATTTAAAGAATCCCAATACAATTAGCATTATGCAGTGTGTGTGAATTTCTGAGAGCGCTCATAAAAATTATAGTGTTGATGAGTACAAATGATGTTTTTGTGTTGCGTTGCACCAGAACAGTCACTTTACGACAGCTGTCCGTCGGTCGCTGCATGCGTATAGATACAGGTGCCATTGGGATGTAGAATGTCATCGTGGCAAATCACTGTAATGTTCTAGCAGAAATGAAGGGGTGTCGAGTAGGAATTGGTCGGTGGGAAAATGAGGTATGACAATTTCACGACTTTTACACAGATGTGTGTAAATACAGTATAAATGTGCTGTGAAATGCATTTGAAGAAATCGTTAGATAAACCTTACAGGAAATCAAAAAAACATTATAATGGTCGTTTATATGGAAACTAGCTGAGTTACCCGGCGTTGCCCGGGGGAAAAGGCAGTCATATGTACCAGACACCCCAAACCCATCCCGAATGTTTCCAGCCTACCCGCATTAATAAATGGTAACCGGTCACTGGCCTAGTTGTTAGGACAACCTTTTGCCAGAAATCTCAATCTCAATCGCTCAACCGACTAACTGACGTAACCAGCAACAGCGGATGCCGAGTTGAAATTTCATCCCGATACATGCAAAACTAACGTAGATGTGGGTGCACAAACAAACACAGAACGAACTGTTCTATAATATAGGTATGTCGTATTCCTAGTTATCCAATATAAATTTTGACACTCACATTTTATAATACACTAATTTGACGGGCGATAATTTCGACGCTAAATTACAAAATGACACATAGTTCCATCTGTAGGAAATATATATGAAATGCGAAAGAGCGCGCTACTTGTAAGCGTGCAGACGTGACCAGGGACATGTAGAACTGGTGCCTGTTAAGTGCTGAAGATTTTCAAATGTCAATAAGTTAAAATGTATTGCAAATTTCTGCATACACCCAGCGACATATTTGTAGACGGCGTAAATGTCTTTACGATGATATACAAAACATATTAAATTCCGCGGCTGGAACTCCACGTACAGCCTTTTGAAATATTGAGACCTCCAAGTTCTCCACCTCACGAAGAATTTCTAAAATGCCTAAATGTACGAACCATCTCAATGGGCCCGCTAGATCACATGTAAAATGTCAGCCCGATACATGCAAAACTGACGGAGATGTGGGTGCACATACAAACAAAGAACGAACTGTTTTATAATAATATTATAAATTATATATTATAGATCTAACGTGGTTTTACCCTGTCTAATTGTTAGAGCGCAGAACTGTCCACCGAATGGACAGTGGTTCGATTCCACTGGCGCCGTTTCGAAAACTTTTCGTTCACAAAATTTTACCTGTTTATTTCAGAAGAGAAAACCTAATCGTACCATTCTATCTGATGTCAATGTCAGAGGAAGTAAAAGATCACATGCAAAGGAAAGGAAAAACAGTCGTTGACTTAATAAACGTAGATAGAGAAAACTATGAAAATGAAACCAATCTTATAATGGGGCAGTCTGGAGATAAATGACATAAGTCATTATTATCAATGTAATGTCAGATTTGTTGGGCAGTTGTGTTACTGATGTAATGTAAATCTATTGTTATTGCACTAGACGTCTACAGAGTGCTTGTCTGCCGAGTGCCATTGCTTAAATGCAGATTCAGTTAACACGGCAAATTACTCCACGGAAGCTCGCGCTTCCTCTTATTATGCCCACTAACAGTGGTGGAAGGCGCACAGAAGGCTCTAGTTAGGCATCTATAGAGTGCCAGTTCAAAAGTAGATTCAATTAACATGAGAAGATTGCATCAAGGCTTTTCACATGTCTCCTACCATGTCAAGTAGACCCGGACTGTGTTTGGTGACCAGTTGTCTGGGGTTGGTATTCACCATTTTGATTATGATCGCATCTTTGCGTATTATGTACACGCGCACGCATATATACGCACGCACGCGCCCCCGCACGCGCCCCCGCACGCGCCCACGCCCCCCCCCCACACACACACAAATAGTGGCATTACTGTACTATTCTATACGATTGCCTGCCTGCCTGTGTGTCTCGTGATCAGTTGTCCAGATGTTCAAATGTCTGGGTGACTATTTGCGCCAGTGTTTCCATTTCGTGGGTTTAATTGTCCGGTTATTGAAAGGTTTGTGAATTTGTCATGTCTTGTAAATCTTTGTGACAACGGTATCGAGTTGTAGAGACGTTGTGGGTGACAGTTGTTTAGTCGCACATCTGTGTACACACAACTAACCAGTCAGTCAGAAACAGCGTGTGTTACTGGTGCCTGTCTATTACATTAGTTGTTTGTCTTCATACCTGTCACAGCTGTCACGCACTGTCTCCCTTGTTGTGATGCAGTTATCATAATTGCTACAATTAGTGGTACCTGTGTAGGTAATTCGACACGGATTTTGGAACATGATAATGACCAACGTTGCTACAAGAGTTGCAAGGCGGATCTAAATTACGACGCTAAACGTTGAGCTACACGAGACACAGGCTAATGTTGCATGCCCATAATTATATGTCATTAATCGGCCTATTTAACTCACTTCAGGTAAGTTCCATATAAGTACCTGCATCATTCGGATTGCATTTAGCTAATCGCACACGGCGTTTGATTACAGATTACACCACCCATAGTACGATGATGTTAACTATTTAGTTGGATTTCATTTCGTAAGCTCAATGATACTTCGGTTATTACATACAATTCAGTTTGTAGATTCATTGATCACACATAGCTTGGCTGTGTTCTTGTGCAAACACAGAACAACCACGAAGAGCTTTGACCTTTCAACACAGCTTGTTTAAGAAATAATCCGCATGATAACATCTAATATTCGTGTCTTCGGTAAATAAATCATGCCAGCTCAACCCACTACCGACGAGGCTGTTATAATATTGCTTGCATGTGCCGAGCCTATTACTAATAATCAGCGTGGTCGTGAACAAGTCGATCACCTCTTTTTCTCTGGCTACATACCATCTACATAAGCGCGCACATCCAACTCGGTTGAAGAATTCGTACATTTCCAAGAACAATCACCCAAACCAGTCAGTCAGTCTAGAAATTGTCTATATCAAGTTGCACCTTTGCGAATTGCACGCAGCTGTAATTGTAGAGCCAGTGGCGTAATGGCACAGGTCATCGAACAAGGCCGCAATGTTTTTTTTACACCTACAGTTCTTATTTAAACAACACGTTTGTCTTTTTCATAAAGAAGTACAATTTAGGCCAGAATTTCAACAAAATATAATACGGAATGTACGAACAATTCCAGTATGCATCATCCATTTTATTATTTTATTATTTATGGACCTTGCTAGGCAATTGGTCACGTGATGGATAGGTAAATGCAACGTGTGTGATTATGAAATCAGAACTGCATGGCTGTATGACTATATTCTATTAAATCATCGATCTCCAATTATATTTAAATTACCAATATCAAGATTTAACAAGATTGCCATCCAGAAAATGAACTCTAGATGGTACGTGGACAAAGAAGCCTTTTTATCTACGTGTATCCCGCCCTTTTAAGGTATGTGTCGATTTTATTTTAAAACATATTCACGCTACTGGCACCAACACAATCAGGAGATAATCTGTTTCATTCATTTACAGTCCTGTGAGAATGAGAGCTTTCTTATATCTAATCTACACTGCTCCTTTACTAATGTAACTTCATGTCCTCTGGTCCTTCTATCATTCTTAACTGAGAAAACAATATTTCTATCAATATTTTCATAACTTTTCAATATTTTAAACAGTTCTATCTTATCTCCTTTCAATCTCCTGGTCTCTAGCGTTGTTAAACCACATTTTAGGCGTATTCCGTAACTAATATCCGTCAGTTTTTATATAATTTTAGTTGCTCTCTGTACTCTTTCTCTTTGTAGCATATATGTCCTTCCTGCGGTATGGTCTCCACGCTTGAATACAATATTCTAAATGAGGTCTAACTATTGACCGACCTTATCCTGAACTTTCTGTTTGCTCCGAACATATGCATAAAAACTCTTGCTGTCTTGTTTTATATTACAGGCTAATTTTTGTTCGTAGCTTTACTTCGAATTTCAGTAGTAGCTTGGTTTAGTGCTTCTTTATAAATCTTGTAGTCTTCGTCATTTCCAGTACGTTTATATGACTTCCACATCATTTGTTTGTACTTAATTTTTCTAATGGTTTCTTTCGAGAAGTATTTCTTTCTGGACCGTTTCCCTTGTTTTTCAAGGGAACAAATTTATCTACGATGCACTCTATTTCACTCTTTAAGATATTCCAGCATTCTGTTGCTGTCTTATTCTTCAGTGTGTTGTTCAAGTCTATCTTTGTTAAAATATTTGCTCATTTCCTTATATCTTCATTTGTGGAAATTTCTCCTGAACTGCTTTTTATTATTTCTTTATGATTTTACTTTGATAATAAAATATATCTGGTTGTGATCACTACTTCCCAGTGGCTCACATAATTTGACATTGTCAACTAATTAATTCTGTGAGGACAAAACTATGTCTAACACATTCTCACCCCTGGTTGGCTCTAGCACATGTTGAGAAAGGAAACTGTCTTGTACTAAAACTAAAAACTTGTGGTCCTCACTCCCCATACTCTGTAGAGATTTCCATTGTATATGACCATGGTTAAAATATCCCATAATAATACAGTCCCGTTTGCTAACTTCCCTTATAGCGTTTTGTACTTTTTCATTCTCTTCTACACTTATGTTTGGACTTCGATAAAACTAACCCCATCGTTAACGTATCATATTTAATATTTTAAGAAATTCATAGGTGTAGTGTATGCACCATTACAAATTGTATAAACGGAAATTCGAAAGTGCAGGAATAAAAAAGAACCCCGTCTCTGCGCTTTCCCGATAACGTCATCACTTTTCAGTTTGCTGTTTTACGGCCGAACATTGGAATATTTATTCATTTAGTTGAATATACATAATTTGGCGATTAAATCAAATAACCAAGGTTTAGAGCAGCTTTGCTTAATTTTTTTTGGCCGCGACTCAAATTCCTGTCGTGAGACTAGGCAACCCAAGCATCCAAATATAATTTATCTCAAGTTATATGTTAAGAACTGCCGCGACAAATGATAAAGTAAATAATGAAAATATGAATAGGCATAAAACAGATAAACGATACTTGCTTACTGAGGTTCAGTGATCAAAGAGCTATATGTAACAGCTGATGTAACGACAATTGATAAACCGGCCAGATGTAGTCCCTACGTATACCAGTGTCCAGAAGGCTAAACTTTGGATTGTTTAATGAACTAGTTGCGGCAATGCTGGCTTTGAATTGATACAACAAGCTCTTCAAAACAGGGAGTTGTTGAAGACAGATTGCATCGTATGTCATGCTCTGGCAACAAACGGTTTCGGAATTTGTCTTCGTCACAGTGAGCGCCAAAACTTACACAAATAGGTTGTAGAAGAAAACTCATCGTTTTGGATATTGAAGACTCCCATGAGGTGCTCTTGCAGCCCACTGACGCTTGAAATGTCTTCCGGTAGATCTACTGCTTCGATATCGGGAGTAATTATAGGCATATATCTCTTCTACCAGCTATTTCAAAAGTACTGGAAAAATAATTATTGACCAATTGTTTTCATATCTAAAAGATTCTAAACTTTGTTTGACCACCAGTATGGTTTCCGACCTAAGCATTCAACAGAATTAATAGATAGAATAATAACCCAAAATGGATAAGGATGACATACCCATAATACTTTATTTAGACCTATCTAAAGCATTTGACAACATTGATCATTTAATATTAATTGATAAATTAAAATATTATGGTGTAAATAGTACAAACCTTAACTTATTCCATAGCTACCTAAAGACTGTTGGCTCATTGTTTTTTTTTTGTAAATTGGAATAACCTTAACAATTTTTAATTTATCAGGAAATATTCCTGTGGTTAATACTTGGTTTGTTAATAATGTTAAAGATTTAGTTATTGCAGGTTCAATTAATTTTAAAAATTTAGTGGAGAAATCATCAAATCCACAGCTAATGTTGTCGTGTAAATTAATTATTACTTACTTTATGGTATCTTCTTCAACACATTTAAATATTAGAAAACTGTTCACCGTTTTATTTAGAAAATGTAAATGATCATGAACGCCTTTGTACTTAATGTATCATACCAGATTATTTCCTATATTAGTAAGAAGCAGAGAAGATCAACAACTGACTAGCGACGTGTAGAAGTAGTGCAAGTTTAGACATAAAGCTGTCGCCCTCTTAACATTCATGCCAAGAACAACGACTTTCTACATTCCAAGGTCACCAGATAATTTTGCAGTGAAAATTATCGCGTATCGAAGATGCCAACTCGGTGTTTGTTGATGTTCTGGACAGCCTACAGACCGAATTTCTCAGACAATGTTTTATATAATATTGTAACTAAATACGCGTAAGTTTGTAATATTTATATTTAAGTTTTGTGGGGAAATGCCCACCTACATATCTCTTGCGAAATAATAACCAATTCGTCGCCGACGGAGCACGTACGAAGTTACGCGTCATTACTTCATGACCATTATAATGAAGGCCGCCAGGCCGTTAATCTAGCCTCCACCTTATAGGCAAGACTCTCGCGATGGAGGGGGTAATAGATAGTTCCTGCATTAATGCAGTTCTCTTATTATCTATGAAACTACGTATATGTTTATTTACAATATGTATAACTACTTATACATTAGCTAGGTGGTACACATTTACATTGGCTTATTTGTACATACTGTTAGCCCTATTGAACTCTAATTAAAATAATTATACTAGTATATTTATTTAATTACTGTATTTATTTGTACATTACTAATGTTGGTGTTTATGCAAATTTTTAATTAACTTATTTATGTAAATATATATATTAAACTAGTACAGGGTGTGTATATGATTATTATATTATATGTTCATTAGATAAGATACATTGATTTTATATTTATATTTAAAATAGCTTTATACTATATTTAGAGAACGTGTTTTTATTTAGCAATTTTTTTTTTTTTATAACTCTATTCGTCTTGCATGTTGTAAAGCGCCACGAACTGTTTTAAACTGGATCTGGCGCTATATTAACTAAAATATAGTATTATCTTAATGAACAATTTTCTCTTGCTGATTGACTTCCTTTACACCAGCAGTTAAACCTTGACCTGCTCCAAACATGGTTGGTGCACCATCACAACATACACGGAACTACTGATCCCATATAAAACCCTATTCCTTGGTGATCCACAGTCTTGACAACATCTTCTCCCGTTGTGGTGGTAAGCGGCGGCCAACAAAACAGGAACTATTCTTCGATCATTTTCGTACCTCCACAGGGCATGTATGCATGAGTTGGGCATTGTCACTAACATAGATAGATTCACTCAACTGAAGATTAAAACGTCCACTTGTCCTGCGTTCACTTCCTCGCCAATAATGTGTGGCTTCTTTTGTCTTGCAAGACGCCATTCCATTAAATATGATGCCGGTATAGCTTGTTAGGCTAAATACACTTCCCTGTTGGATATGACATTCATCCGCTATCTCTTTAGTTCAGTCTATTGTCCTCAGACTCATTTTACTTGTAACGCTGTAACCCGAACTAACCCCCTGAATTGTGCACGTGTAACGAATAATTAAAAATTCATACAACATTTGGCATACATTATTTGTCACAAATGCATCTAGTAGGACATACGGGCAAGCAATGCAACTAAGGAAAAATCGATAGTCACTGGAAATTCTTGGCGACCCACTCAAAATGGCTTGGCGACCCAATTTTGGGTCGCTACCCAGGGAAAAGAACCGCTGGTTTACAGCATACTTAAAGACTGCTGTACTGTAGCTTACATTTTGGCATGCCGATAAATCACCCAATAGTATCGTCATTGATTACCTTTAAAAGTTGAATACGATATCCCCTGTGCTCTGGCTTGGGGCCGGTGAATTATTAGATGTATCAGTGGCCTTTCAAAAGACTGACCACGCAATCCAGGTAGAATGTGTTACTATTGGAGATGACAGGCTCCGTGCTCAGCAGGGTCGACTCGTACTTACACGAGTTAAATCAACGTTGTTGAAGAGGTGGACATTGACAATAAATGAACTCCAACCACCCCCCTTCGGATGAACGCGTCGTACTGATGTTAATCAAGTAACACAATCAGCAGACACGTTCCCATTAACAGTAATCGATGCATTGATATATTAACTTTGGAGCTGGTCACTAGGGGGCGTGGCACAATGTTTACTTTCAAAATTTATCCTTCGTCTAATGTTCAATTATGGGGTCATGTTCTAGTTAGACTTCCTGTTTGGTTACGAAGAAAAGTGCAGTGAGAGCAATCGTTCTGAGAAATGATTTTTTTAAAATAAAATTCACATGCTGTGACATAAGTGCATTTGGGCAGGCAGATTTTCATGTGTGATTGTAGAAGATGTTGACTGTAAAACTGTGGATTTCTAGGTGATTTGAATAAGCGGAAGAATATTTTGGCAGCAATTTGCATGTGTGACCTGTTTGCGAAGTCATGCTTGCCGGCATTTGTAAATATTGACGGGTGTCACACATACAGGCATTTTACGAGAGCTAGAAGTATGCAATTTTTGTAAAAAGCCTGTCAATGAGATGGTGATAACAGCAGGTGAGAAGTTTAAGACATTTTGCAGGTCACGTTTTCTTATAATCAGACAAAACGTTAATATGGTCTCCAATGGGTAAACAATCTGTGTATTGACCCCTTATACTTTATAGTATACTAATTATTTTGAATAGATTACTTTTAATATTATGTAACTTGTAAAGCGCTACAGAACCAAGAATTCAACCGTAAGCTAAGTATATTTCAACTATAAGCATATTTTAATAAGTTTTGGTCCTGTCATATTCAACTTAATAAAACCGGCGTTAAAACCGTTATGATCATCGCTCACTTTCGCCAGTCGGCAATGTTTAGTTACTTTTAATGTTGTCCTTTGTAACTATTATACTGTTAAATGATTGGAACGAATCATACAAAACATGCCGCCTGTGAGTTTTTTCTATTGACCTTTTAGATTATTATTGGCATTTTATATTATTACAATAAAACGATGTTTAAAACGGAATCATGGTGCAGTTGAATTGTGAACTATAGGGCATTGGCAGTGAGTGATTGACACTGCAGTCAGTTTCTGCCTATATAAGGCTACGGCTGAGTGAATTTTAATACATATAAATAGTTCTCCCTCCCTTAATATACCTGCAAGTCTCGATTTAGTTACCGGAGTTGGCCCCGGTTCAACATTTAAAAAATTAAATAAAGTAGGCTTTATTATTAAAATTGAGACTCTACTGATCTTATAGATATAATTTAGTTTTTGACTTACGCCTTAGCTTTAACTTTGGGCTTAACATATTTTACAATTTATTATCTATATGATATATAATTATATGGTTTTGGTCTATTAATTTCTACTAAATATGATTATTCTTATTGGGTGTTTTCTGCTTGTTTTGCTCTGTTGCTGTAAGGGATAAAGATTTTGTTTTATGCAAACCGTTGACAATCATTTTAATGTGCTGGGCCAGCTGTTAGACTAAACATTCGGGTGGCCACTACAAACATTCGATCTGTACGATATAAGACAGCCTCACTTTGTGATTTATTAATTTCAAAGAAAATAAACATTCTAGCTGTAACTGAGACCTGGCTCAGACCACATGATACACATGCATGCATTGCTGACGTTTCCCCTTCTGGTTACACCTTTCACCATCGACCACGTTTAGTCGGCCGTGGAGATGGTGTTGGCTTTTTTATACGACAGCAGTTCAAAGTTAAATTACCTTCTAATCCTGAATACTCCAGTTTTTAGTCCATCTGTGCTGAAATTTCAGATTCTTCTTTCTCCGCATAATTTCACGATATGTTGGAAAATCTGGTAGTTATTCATTCAGAATTTTACATACTTGGTGGTGTTAATCTACCTTTGGATATAGCTTCTACAACTATAACTACGTTTGATGATATTCTGGCATCACTTGATTTGAAACAACATGTTACCTTTTCGACACATATAAATGGCCATTGGTTTGACCTCTTGATAACCTGTTCAACTTGTAATAACATACAAGCACCTACTGTTTCAGATGGGTTATCAGAACAACATACCGTCATTGCTAATGTTAACGTTTCTATAACCCCATTAGGGTCGAAACACAATATGTCTTACAGACCCATTCATAGGATTGACACTACAGCTTTAATGGCTGATATCCTTATATCCGACCTTTTCACAGATAAAAAAAACATATATCTGACTTATATAAACAGTCCTGTCAAGTATTCAATGCATTACTTAACAAACATGCACCTATAAAATCCAAATGTGTGTCAGAAAGGCCACCGGCTCCATCGATGACTACCGAAATTATACTATCTAAAAGGCACCGTCGTTATTTAGAGCGTAAATCGCGTTCGCCAAATAGGTTGCGCTATTCTAAGCAATGTCACCTCTGTAACAGACAAATGTCCAAAGCTAAATCAGATTATTATACAAATATGGTCATAAATAAGTCTGATAACCCGCGCCAGTTATGGAACTGCATCAATAACATTCTACACAGACGGCCATCGCTACCTGATCATGTGTCAATTAAGTTTCTATGTGATTCCTTCTCTAGTCACTTTAAGAATAAAATCAGTATTGTTCGTTTTGTTTTCCCATGTCATAATTTAAGTAATGTCAGTGTGGACTTTCCACAAGTAAATTCTCTACTTGTATCATTTGAACCTGCAACAGTTGATGAAGTTAGGAACATAATTATGTCTTCCCAAAATAAATTTTGTGCACTTGATCCATTTCCAACAATACTGCTAAAAGCATGTCTCGATACACTAATTGGACCTACAACAAATATTATAAATGCTTCACTTTGCTCTGGCTGTTTTCCTGATGATTTCAAATACGCCCATGTCACACCACTTCGTAAGACGTCATCTCTGCCTAAACAAGACCAACATTTTGTAGACCTATTTCTAACATCAGCTTTATTTCCAAAATACTAGAAAAGGTTGTAGCAAGTCGCCTAAGGTCTCACATTAGCACAAATGTCTTAACTAATGTGTCACAATCGGCATATAGACTGTTTCATTCAACAGAGACTGCCCTCTTAAAGGTTTATAATGACATTAACTTGAACATTAATAATGGTAAAATGACTGCACTTACCTTATTAGATCTCTCTGCCGCTTTTGACACGATTGATCACAATATTCTTATTGAACGCCTATTAAAGTGGTACGGCATATATGGCACAGCTCTAAGCTGGTTTTCTTCGTATCTAACTGATAGATACCAAACTGTAAAGATTGGGAACTGCTTTTCAGCTGCACTGCCGGCTTTATTTGGTGTTCTCCAGGGTTCTGTTCTTGGGCCTTTTCTTTTTACTCTTTACACCATGCCACTAACTTATGTTATACAAAGACATAACTTGGATCATCATCTTTATGCTGATGATACTCAGATCTACATCTCGTTTGCTACCCCGGATATAAATCGCTCCCTTAACCAACTTAGTGATTGCCTTCAAGATATCTTCCACTGGATGATTGACAGCAAGTTGAAATTAAATGCAAATAAAACTGAATTGATCATTATTGGTACTCCAATGCAGCGTAGTAAACTGGATGTTCTTTTCTCTACGCGTATTTTGAATCAGTATATCACGCCAGCAACCTCGGTGCGGAATCTAGGAGTGATCTTTGATAGTAACTTCAATTTCCGACAACACATATCTCAAACGTGTCGCTGTTGTTTTTATCATATTCGTGATCTTCGCCGTATTCGCCGGTATATGTAATTTTCTGTTGCTAAAACTATTGCAACAGCGCTTGTTAGCAGCAGACTTGACTATTGCAATTCCCTCCTTTGTAATATCGCTAACAAAGGATATTACAAAACTTCAGCGTGTCCAAAATTGTCTAGCAAGAGTAGTTACAAGATCTCCTCGTTTTTTCTCGCTCTGTACCACTTTTGAAGTCTGCATTGGCTTCCTGTACGATATCGTATAATATTTAAGATCTGTACCATTACATACCAGGCACTGTCCAATAAGCAACCATCTTATTTGCATCCATTGCTTACTCCTGTAAGAAAACCTAGCCAGCTTCGATAATCTAGTTCTGACCTACTTTTTGTTCCTAGCGTCAACACTAACATTGGAACTAGGGCTTTTTCTGTTGCTGCACCAACTCTTTGGAATATGCTTCCTCTTAGTGTTAGATCAGTAGAAAATATTAAAAAATTCCGCCTTCATTTAAAAACTTGTCTTTACAACCTTGCTTATCCACCGTAGCTCCCTAGCGCCTTGACCCATCTGTTGACAACTGGAATACTGCTTATGGATTTTGAGATTGACCAATCCTTTTGTGTTGATGCGCCTCTGAGCTTGGTTTCCAAGGATTTAGGCGAAATAGAAGTTATCTTATTATTATTTATTCGTAGTAGTAGTAATAATAATAATGCATTTACATTTACATATTATTCTAAGTGCATCTCCCCCGAAGCGCGATGTCCAATCGACTCTTTATATTTGCATTCGTTTCCTTGGACCATTGGTTTCTGATCTACCAATTATCAATGTGTGCGTGTGCGTGTGTGTGTGTGTGTGTGTGTGTGTGTGCGCGCGCGTGCGTGCGTGCGTGCTAGAAATAGACCCTTGAAATAAGATATTATTATATAATATACCGCATAGGCATTTGCATTGCCATGCTTTGTGCTATCTTAGCTTGGCTTTCCTCGCCTCGCCTCGCCTCGCCTCGCCTCGCCTCGCCTCACCTCACCTCGCTTCGCCTCGCCTTGTCTTGCCTTGCCTTGCCTTGCCCTGCCTTCCCTGCTTTGCCTTACCTTGCTGTGTGTGCGTGCGTGCGTGTGCGTGTGCGTGTGCGTGTGCGTGTGCGTGTGCGTGTACGTGCATGCATGTGTGTGTGTTTGCGGATGTGTGTTTCTGTACTTGCGTTGACATTTAAAAATACAATTGTTAATTCAAAAGTTGAAGAAAAATAGTTGAACACAATATCTACGTATCAATATGCCACTTTGGGGCATTGTAAATGTATCTCCTCACAGGCGCCGAGATCCACTCACTTCTTTCTGTGTCCATTCGCTTCCTTGGGCTGGGCTTGGGCTTGGACTGCGATATACCAATTGGCGATGCATTTGAAAATCCTCACACACACACACACACACACACACACACACACACACACACACACACACACACACACACACACACACACACACACACACACACACACACACACACACACACACACACACACACATTTATTATGTTACATTTCTCAGAGGGCGTCGATGTTACAAATTTCAGATTAAATACTGTAACGATGGTAATAAGGTACCCAAGGGTTGCTGATCCATGGGTTGGTGTAAGCTAATTAGTCGCATTAGTAGTATTTGAATATGTACAGTTTCAGTCATCAACAGAACATCACATTAAGCTGTATTCTGTTTCGTGCCACATTCTTGAATTTGTTCCTGGCGTAGTCTATCTTTTTACGTGGCGCTTCTGGATTCTGTCACGTCTCCATGAATATCTGGGCCATCCTCTTAATTGTTATCATCCCTTAGGGATTTTGTGTGAATAATCGTCTGATAATGTTGGTTGTGTAACAAATCCATCTCCACTTTCTCATGTTGATTTCTTCCTCCATGATGTGTTGTCCTTTTTCAAGATAGTCTTGTTGCTAACCTGTTTCAGATCATTTACAGTTTTTTTAAGATTATATAAATTGTTCTTATGATTCCATCACCGGAATCCTACAACTGTGTATATGATCGGTTACTAGTTTACACAGCTGAATGAAATGAGACAACTGGGAATGAACGAAATTGGCCGAGCGTCGGACGGCAATAAGTTCGATCAACCGTCTTCCAAGATCTACCACTGCGCCACCGCAGTGCGTCATACAGTGTTCATAGGGCATACTACTTGTAATGTCGTGATGTGTCTAAGTCAGTTACATATCACAAATTCAGTTTGATCTACACCGACCGAATAACAACCCATCTACGATTAGTCGAGAAATTACTGAAAAACTAACAAACAATAATAAAACACACCGTAGGAACACTTCATGATTGCCGACGAACGCGCCTCAACAGAGCCACGGCGAGTGCAACGATGCCGTCAGACCACTACAACGAGACCGTTTGTGATACGGCGGTCAGCGCGTGGAGCATCTTCGCCGTTTCTTAGAACCTAATCTTTCGAGCTTTGCGTACCGCGATCTCGTCGATCACGGAGTCAAAGTCAAAGACAGTGTTAAGCTCTCGCAAGATCGATATGATTGCCAATCAATTTTCAATCGGTCTAGTTCCATATTTGAGCGAATGTGCACCAGGACAGTCAATTGGCCATCCTGCGACACAAGTCTAATTCGAAGAAATGTCCAAAGTTTACTAGTCACCGTTTTCCCAATGTGTGGCCCACAATATAGCAGCTGGGGAAGATAATTCCTTCCGCGCATGCCCCGTCCCCGGTGGTTACACCAGTGTACACACATGCATGCGTGCTTGCACGCACACACACACACACACACACACACACACACACACACACACACACACACACACACACACACACACACACACACACACACACACACACACACACACACACACACACACACACACACACACACACACACACACACACACACACACACACACACACACACACACACACTCACACACACACACACACACACACACACACACACACACACACACACACACACACACACACTCACACACACGCGTGTGCGCTCACGCACGCGCGCATGACACGCAACGCACGGCAAGACAGAACAAGACAAAGAATAGCATAACAATCGCCATTGTTATATAAATTAATGTGGTATATTATGATAATATCTTAATTCTATAGTATATTTCCAGTTGCCAAACCTTCCTTGAATATGTTCTGATTATGTCCACTTGTACAGATGTATGTGTGTCCATCACATAGGACCCAGTGGGTCCAATGATACTGTGTATTACACTGTCTACACTGCCTGCTCGGCGTCTCTCACACGCCCGACCGGGAAGCAACTCCGGCCGCTGGGAGCAAGGTCCAGTGGGTTAGAGACAGAGACCACCACTCTGTGAGTCCACGACTGGTTACACATTTATCCCCTGTGTCGGATATTTTACTTCCCCTGGCACAGATAGTGCCAGACACCAGATAGAAGGGACCAATTGTTTTTAGTGTCTCTTCCGAGAGGTACAGGCAAAGTGAGGTGAACGAAATTGCCTAAGTTTCGAAACGGTGGCAGGTGAAAGTGGGGAGCGTGTGCCGCGAGGTTCCTGAGACAGGTCACACGGACATTGCTCCACATGTATGCTCTTGAGAACATGTTAAGAGGTGTGCTGTTACCGATGGGGCATTCACTGACGTGCTTCTACAGCGTTATCATGATGACCATGGTCTGGGAAATATTATAACGCATCAAATCAAAGCTGTGTGTGCGAGTGTGCATCAAAAACAAAAAACTGCTCCTACCATCACAAGTCACAGTAAATGTAGTGGAACATAAACTAACTTCTTTTTTTTCGCATTGAATACAACCATAACACTCCATGTGTGCAAACAAGTCCCTACACAATCGCATCACTTTCTTGACATCTACCATCTTATATCAATCGTGTTACAGATGAAACGCGAACTTCTTAGACTCATGGCGTATCAATACACATAACCCGCTTCCGTTCTCGTGTTTGTAAGCTCCAAACCATCACTCACGCAACGCAGTGTTTTGTTTGTCGGTGGAACGAATCATCGGATGTACTAATTGACCCAGTTACACAATTAATTTACGCCGAATAAAATCATTGAACTTGACAGTATTGTGATATACAAGGCAATACATTCGACGGCAACGCCAGTGAGATGTTGGTGTATTTCGTGCAGTACCGCGTTGGTTTATCGTACAGTAGCAGAACGATTCTCCATAGCAGGTCGCGCAATCATTAAATAGTGTTATTACATATATATGGTGTTTTCATTACATTTAATTTATTGATCTTATTTCGAATAATATATATACAAGAAGTGTGTGTGTGTGCTTGCGGCGTGCGTGCGTGCGTGTATGCGTCCGTGTGTGCGTCCGTGTGTGCGTATACATGTGTGTGTGTGTGTGTGTGTGTGTGTGTGTGTGTGTGTGTGTGTGCCTGCCTGCGTGCGCGCGCGCGCGCGTGCACGTGCACGTGTTTAACAACCATTCATTCAAGGGCAGTTTAGGGGGTGTGACGTCATACAACAGTAACAGCTTCATATGTCGTAAAAATGGCTTAGCTGTTTTCAAAAGGCAGACGAGCGTATTTTTAAAAATATACATATATGAAAGATCAGGACAGATAACACGTTTTATATGGTATTATTATAAACCAACCGATATTATATAAACGTGTTAATTCAGTGTTGCAATGTAATGAAAAATGATCGATTTTGTTAAACTATGGCGTTAATCGGCTACATCCTAATTATACGAAAATGACAAATAGCTATATTCATATGCGTTGGAACAGGGGGGGGGGCTTGTGGACTGAATCACCATGTATATGGGGTGAGGGCTGGGTATGTGTTTACCCCAGTGTTTCGGCGAGGCAGTGCAGTTGGGGTGCTCAAATAGGGTACATTTGGAGGGTTTTGGTAAGCTTGAGCCCCCTCCCAATAGTCATCACGTTCCGAGGCCTATGGCAGTAATATTAACATTGTTATGTACATTCGTCAACAGCTGTTGACAATTTGTAAACAGTGTGGAGTTTTTTTGACAAAGTTGATCCGTGACATATTCTTAGCATCCTAAAATATGTCCCTCTCCCCATACAATGTAAACACGATGTTCACCAGAAACATTCAAATTAAACATATAACGGTCGATGTATATTTTTCGATGTGATTCGCTAAAACACATTTCGGCAGTCAAGATGTTTGAATGTAAATATTGTTATATTACCTAACGTGATTTTACCACCAAAATATCAGACTCTGTATCTATGAGCGTTTGAATGGCTTATAAAGAATAACCGTCGTGAATGCACTAGTCATTTTGGTTGTGTGTTAAACTTTCTATTTGAATTTGCGAACCAAATTAATTCCATGTAATATTGAACATTGATGTCATCAAATTATTACTGCCGTGTATTCTAACTATAATTGAGCTAGTGTAACATTTGTTTGTATAGGGCCTATATGTTAAGCTTTTCAACCTAGCTTTTCCTCTCTGCACTAAAAAGGTTTTTTTAATAAACACTATTCATTATACAAAATATTTTAATGGTGCATTGTTGTCAAGCATTGTCGTATTTATTTATAATTTAAAAAACAATTCCACTGACCTTTAAAGGGTCGAGTTCGAATATTTAGGTAAACCTTCATTTGCGTTTGTGCGTGTGTTTCCACCATCCGGAGTAATTTTGCTAGTTTAATATAATACTAGACGAAATCAGGGTGACATTCGCTCGGTCAAGTGGCTTAGATTAATACCTGGGATGACATTCACGTAGATCAGAAGCTATATCAAAAACACATCAGGATATAATTTTGTTTTCATATGCTACCACATAAACTATATTCCGGAAGTAATAATCGTCCCTAGGTTCGGTTGATAGGCAAACAAATGATATTTTGCGAAGAATTGGAACATTATACGAGATGACATTGATGTACTTTACACGGTAATGTTCTACTTCAAGCATTCGACATCGGCGACCGTGTCCTCGATAATGAAGTCCTTAGACCTACGTGGTGCTAAGTAACATTCAATCACGCGTCATATCGGCCACCAGTCGGCGGTAATTATCCATAGCTCAATGCGCAGGCGTCACCTCCGCCATGTTTTAATCTACAATAACATGTCAGTGCAAACGGCGCTAATGAAAACCTACGTGTTCATGCAATTAATTCCTAGCGTCCGCCGACATGTAAGCGAGTTCCATGTCGTCTTCGTTGCAGCAGGTCACGCGATATCATCCGAATTACTCACGGATGTGTTCCAAGCAAAATATCTCGGAGCGGATGATACAAGAAAATACGAAGAATGTCATAGAACACGTCACCCGGATGTAACAAACAATTACTGATGTCTTGTTATTTTTTTTATAAAACCACATAGGAATAATAATATCAGACAACAGAAAGTGCTGGTTATCGTGAACACTTCTAGGTGAGTCGACACAGAATTTCTACAACACAGTCACATATATTCCGGTGTCGCCTTTACATTTATTCGATGTTAAATTTTATCTAGGTTGACGTTTCTGCGCATGCGCTAGTCAGTTGTTGACATTAGTTGCCATTGGGAACGTTTACGTTACCGTCAGTGTCCCACCCCGCGACACCTCCCGTTAAATAATTTCCTTCCGCACAGTCCTTTCCGCGGTAACTGGACACTTCGGCAGAGCTACCAGCTGACCTCTGTATAAGTAGCGGTCAGTGGCGTTAACACTAACCCCCAAGCTCCCCTCCCGGTCCAGACGCCTATGTATACCAATATAATAAGTAATTACAACAGTGTGTAGACCATGGGACCGAACACACGCGCGCACGCACACACACCCTTTTAAATACACCACATACGCACCATATACACACCACACACGCGCACACACCACACAAAAAAGCGCGCGCGCACACACGCACACAGACACATCCATACACACGCACATACAAACGCGCACACACGCACGCATACACACACCACACACGCGTACACACACGCGTGCACACACACGCACAAGCACACTCACACACACACACACGCACACACACACGCACACACACGCACACACACACGCACACACACGCGCACACACGCACACACACGCACACACACGCACACACACGCACACACACGCACACACACGCACACACAGCAAAGTCAGATTAGAATATAGCTCCGTGGTGACCACGTGATCGGTCGTGTGCTCTATTTATGTACATGCGCTAAATGTTATACACTATTTACAATTAGTACTAATGTACTCTAATGAGTAATGCCCGTACTTTTAAAACAAACGGAACATAATTAACGACCGAATATTATGTATCACCACCTGATCTACTGATACCATATAGTAGGCACAGAGACGTAATCTGGATAAAGTCGAACTCCCGGATAAATGTAAGCACGACAACCGTAGCTGGTGCTACATATTTTCCTCTAGATACGCGTTTGCGCAGAAACGTCAACCAGATAAATATAAGCGCGCCATCGAAGAACCACGAGATTGCCACGAAAATGCCACGTGACTGTCACGTTATTGTTACGTGGTGTGCGTGACCGGCGACATCTCCACCTGCACGTCGTTCGTTGTCGCCGTCTCGGGAGTGACTTTCCCTTTGGTGTCGTCCGTCGTTGGCCCTGCCCCGGCCATCACCACGTCCGAGCCAGACGTGTTGGAGCTCTCCGTAACGGCCTTAGAGCCGGAGCCGCCACACCACGCCGGGAGGTGGAAGGTCTTGCGCAAGCTGTCCCGGAAGGCGGGCATGAGAAGGACGTAGACGAACGGGTTGGCGACCGAGTTGAAGGCCGACAGCAGGAGGCCGATCTTCTGTACGGGCGAGTTGATGATGTAGACGGCGACGCCCGTCTTGCCGAGGCTGTAGTAGATGATGTCGTAGCCGATGGTCAACACGAAGATAACCGTGACGGCGACGCCGGTCTTCGTCATCCGGGTGTTTGCCTCGTCGAGGACGCTCGAACACACTGTCGACTTGAGGCGCTTGCGAAACGCCATGAGTATCCGACTGAAAGGGATATTATTAGTGAGATCAGTGGACGGCAAAATGACCATGTTACATTAGTTATTTGCGATACAAATTTATATTATAGTGATGGGCAAAGAATAATATGTTACGCTTTGAGTTACCTCGTGTTTCCAAAACCAGAAACAGACTATCCTCGTTACGTGAATGCTCCAAGGCGCACCAAATCTTTACTATCAGAAACAAAGAGAATCATTGGGTGTTTTACTACCAAAAAAGCCAGTGCATTTCTTTAAATATTGTTATTTTTGAAATCACGCAAGACTCCCAGCCTGAAAGTAACGCCGAACAATAGTTGCAGAACAAATATTTCCCAAGTAAAATTCGAGCAAAAAATTTTGGCGTTTTACGAAGCAACCGGAACAACTTTCAACTTCAGTGTTACGGACAGATCCGCCAGTCGTGATGACATCACCGCTACGTTTGATGAGCTTACCGCTAGTTTGTGCGTCTGTTTTAGTTTATGTGACTCTCACATATTGCTTGAACGAGGAACCGTTAAGAAAAATGTAACATACATAGACCTCCATTTAACACAGTCACACGCGTTCGTTGTATACATTTAAAACCAGATCGACTATTATACTTCGTTTGAAAAGTATTTTCTTTAAAATAAATTATAGCAAACGGAAATGAGAGCTAAACCTGGGTCCGGTTTCATGAAGCGGCTAAGAACGTTCTTAACGCTAAGATGATTGTTTTAGTAAATTGATTTTTTTCATATAACGAACATAGGAGTTTACGCAAACACGTGACACTAAGTAATTGCGTAACTTTAAGTACGCTTCGTGAAACCGGCCCCTGGACACCATATGGCGTGTCCCGAAGAGCTGCTATAATGTCATAACCGGACTGTCCGGTTGAGCGGAACTAGTTATTTACGTCTTGACGCGGACAGCATGCGTATAAAATATTACGAGTAACAACGAGTGAACGTATGTTAACGTCATCGTAATAAACGCACGTGTAGAGTGCTGCCAACTATCGTTGGAAATGTTAGTAGCTATCTGGATGGTTATCCGATATAAGCCAGTATAACCTTTTATACGATTTTGGGATATTCAGAATTTTTATTTTGCCTACGTAATAGAGGGCCGTCTTACCCCCAAGGGGCAGCGCTTCCCCAGTTTACCTTACACGTGTGCATACTTTCAATACGCTCATTTACTTTAAGTTTATATGTAAACATTAAAGGGAAACTAAATAATATGATTGGCTTTGTCCATCTAACAGAGTTAATACAAACAGACCATTTGCAATTACAATGAAGAATGTCATGCCAGTAGTGAATACGCAGATTCTAAGTTGCACGGACAGTGCCGTTCTGATTATCGTCTGACGTCACGAAGTCGTAAATTCTAAGTTCGGCGACAGGTGACAGATGCTAGTCTAGTAGCGTCGATTAACTAACCCATATATTTCGGCCAACCGTTTGTTAACGTTTTTAATGATATTTTATCGGCTGATTATAAATTTGTTTTGTGTAGGTTGTGACATGTGTATGTCCATGTCTATGATAGCAGTGCCGCCAGAGATCGACATAATAATTCTTCGGCGTAATTAGTCGCCACTTTAATTGTAAAAATAGTAATTACGTCCGCATGCTACATAGTATGACATTGTTTTCTTGCAGCGTAAGCATTCTTCTGAATTGAAGGGAATACGAAAAAATAATAGATGGACTGGCGCCATCTCCACCATTTCGAGCGTCAACTTTATGCGCCACAAAGTGGTCAACGATAAACAAGCGCAAGGTGCGTATTGGACACGCATCGGGGAGTGTCCCAATAAGTCAACTCTCAGGAACTACTTGTCACTTTGAGAACACATTCTAAGTAAACCACTGGCGTGATATATTTGATTATAGTTGTCAATGGTTAATTAGTTTTAACTCTCTTTGGAGTATAAGCCCAACAATTCCCCTTTGTGTCAGAGTTTCCCTCTGCCAGAGCAATGTGACAAAAGCAAGAAATTCTTTAGAAATACAATATGTGGAAAAACTTAATGCCCTTGTGTGTGTCATTTAGGGCCTATACTATGGTGCATGTGTACACGATAAACAAATGTAAGCGTATACACATACAACGGTATGTGTTGTAGGTGTGCATGTGCACGAGTGCGTGTGTGCGTTGCTTCGTCGATTGTCTTTATAACAAAACTGCACTTTTTGTAGACCGGGGCATATGTTTACATGCATCCACGCGACATAAGCATGCGATAGCCAACCAGTTTCTATAAAACATGTCACAAAACATGCCTGCTGATAAAACAAAAACATCAGATGTCACATACCCGTAGATGAAGACAAACGCCCCGACCGGAAGTAGGTAAAAAACAAACAAGGTAAAGAAGGAATATCCATAGTAGAGATAATGACCGAAGTTTCCCTTGAAGTAGTGTTCCGGTAGACAGTTGCCGTCGATGAAGTACACCTGCATGTACGCAGGGATAAGACACACGAAACTTCCGGCGTAAATCCCAGCGAAAATGTAAAAGAAGTGCTTCCGGGTCACGGAGCTGTAGAGGAACGGTTTACATATCATGATGTAGCGTTCCACGCCGATCAGAACGAGGTTCCAGATGCTGACGAACACGTTCGCCCAGTAGAGGCCCTGACTGTGCCAAGCGTAGCAGACAAACAAGTCGACAATCCAACTTCCGGTGCGCCAATGCATGGAGGGAAGAATTAGATACAGGGCGCCCATTGTGCACGCGCCTAGGTCGACCAGCGACTGGTGTTTGATAAGCAGACGTATGAGCGGCGAGAAGCGGGCGCCGTTGTTGGTCAGAGTTAAAAATGTTGCTGCGTTGGCGAACAAGCCAGTACAAGTCATCACAAGCTGGACGTGGTTAATAGCGGTTATAATAAGCGGATCTATATGCGGCGAGTCGGGGCCAGTCGGCGTCTCAATACAGCGCTGGCTGTCGTTACCAACCCCACAGTTAGCGTCCGGCCTTGACGCATTGTCACGTTTGTCGGTATCACTGAGGGAGTTTGTGTCACTATACTCTGAGTGACCGTCATTCGTGTCGGCGAACGCACTGCTCCTTGTATAGTCGCTGTTAACCGTTGGAGATCTGACGGAGGTGGCTTCTTCCGACGGGATGTTGCCGTGGCCGGCAGTTATTGCGGGCGAGTCGTCCCCCGTCGAAGACACGACCCGGATGTCTTCGGACGTGCGCGATTTGCACAAGTAGATTATTAAAATGAAATATCGCGCATACGAAATTGTCTCCATGTCAGTGTCTCGATACTCTACTTACCGACGTTCGTTCTTGTTGTTGTTCTTTCCTTCTCTCGCCCCAAGGCGGCAAGTTGAAGCGGTAAGCGAAACGGGTGTCGCTTTCATATTGTACAAGTCCGCGCTAACTGATGAATTAACAGTATCGCCCGCAGCAACAACAGCGGCCCCGCGTTGGTATTGACCAGTCAGATAGGAGGAATTATTTTCCAGAAAGCAAGCCTTTGTTTGATGCGCTGTGGTGGCGGTGTTGTAAAGGACACGCACGCATTGAAGACGCTGCCGTTTCAAACTCCAGCCACCGAGTGCATGTAGTATCTAGACTGCCGGCAACAATTGTACCGCCAACAAGTTGTTGAGACTGAGGCGAGCGACGTCAACCATTGGCTCTCGTCGACAGCCAATGAGATTCCTGCAGCGTCTACTGTACACAAGTGATCGAAGACTGGATGTACGTCTCACTGTTGTGTGAACACTCGCTCTGTATACCATAGTATACTACGGTATGAACACACGTTATATTTACGCAAAGTTTAAAACAACCAAGCAGAGTATAAAACACGATGGATCGCAAGCAAATGGAGGATTGTGAAAAGGGAAATGAGGAATGGTGACTTCCCGTGAGACAAACATTGACCAGAGCATTTCGACAGGCAAATATGTAAAGGAGTACGATATGATTTAATATTATGTTACATAATGCCAGCCTAATCAAATTCATGAAAATGGATGTAGCCATATACGCTGTTCAGTATTGCTAAACATTATGTCTTGTCAAGCCCGTAGCGTGGTTGTTGTTTTTGAGTGTGTTTTCTGCATGCATCATTTTTCGCGGTGTCGACGGTTGGTAGTATTGAAGATGTTCTAGGTGGAGTGGGATACTGTCGGACGTATCTAAAATGTACATTACACTTTTTATTCAGTCACCCCTAGTTCTTTCCATGCGGAACTCTTTTGCCTCAGCGAGGGATGCGTACGCACCCATCGCACCCCATCGTACGGGTCTGCCTGTGGAATGGATGGTCCGGAGAGGCCGGAGTCTCTTCGGCCATGTGTTACGTTTGTCACCGTACGGCCCGCCCAACTTGCCACTGAGGAGTATTTCAAACCGGACATGGCTGCTCGACTTTCGTTGACGACAACAGTCACTGCCTCATCGACAGAGGCACTTGAGGACATCCAGAAGCTGTGCACTCTGAACTGCTGGAACAGATTGGCCTGAAAGCGAGAGTGGTCACAATTACATTTACAGAAACCTATGTAGATTGTAACACGCACTTGCTTATCAAAGACACACACCGGGTATTGGAGAAATCCTAATGCAAGACGCCGTACTGTGTATATGACCATCGTAGAAACAATTTATTGGCGAACATTGCTATTGATATTCATCCGTTTCAGAACAATTTAGAGTTGCGCCGATAAAGGAAAATCAAATCCGATTATTACTGAGGAGAAATATAACGTAGTGCCTCTATTAGGACAAAGCGTTAGTCTGCGTAAAGCAGTAATTTAACCATTATTGCATATCAGCATCTCAGCGCTAGTGGCTTAACACGTATAGAGAGGACCATTAGTGAAAAGGATGTCTGGTAAATATTGAATCGTTAAGTACATGGCCTATATTAATATATACATCTTCTACAAGCTGACACACACGGATAAAACCAAAGGCCACGAAATAAAGGGGGGGGGGGGGGCTGAGGCCAGATGAAAATAATTTCGTCTGATATCGGACATCGAACTTCTGAGACGATCTCTCACAGAGGACGATAATCTGACAGCGGGTAAGTTCGTTATGATAATGTTCGTTCAGAGACGGTTGATAGTCACAGTGGGTCAACAATTGTGGGATTATTTGGTGCATATCCAGCTTTGATAAATGTGGTCTGCCCTGTTTGAAGTTTGGGCCCAATAATGTTTCTTAGGTCCGCATACGTTAGGCAAATGGGCAGTTATAGCTGTAGATAAACCATTGACCAGAAATAGCATAACCCAATTACAAACGACACCAACAACGCCGTGTTAACTACTTAAATATTTAATAAATCAAACACAATTCTGTGTGTGCGTGTACCTGCGTGTGTGCGTGCGTGTGTGCGTGCGTACTTGCATGCATTCTCTCGTGCGTGCGTGTTTATTTGCCCGTGCGCGTATGAGTGTGTGTGAACATGCATGAGTGTGCGCGCGAATATCCTGCTTACATTTTGGGTAACTATATTTTTATTAGCCTTCTACGGCGAAATCTCAATTCTTGTTTGTAATAAATATATATATATATATATATATATATATATATATATATATATATATATATTGCAAAACAGATCGTACTGCGAGAGGATAAACGTGGGGTTGAATCAAAGAACTTGCAGGCCACGCATGGTTTGAACATTTTTTGGGTGCGTAATTATTTGTCACCCCTAATCAATTAAAAGATCGGCCGTTTTATCATATTTCTCCATTGGGTATGGATACAGACTGACTTACATCACGAATAGTGTTTCTCTGATTCCTTTGACTTTTTGATCGGAGTCAGTAATTTTTGTGGGTGGGTGGGTGGGTCCATATTTTACCCTCCACCCCTTGAGGCGAGATAGGCCGTTTTATTGAATTTAGCCACATTACAGTACAGCATGCCATAGGCCTATATCTACATACATTGTTTGGCAAAGGTAAGTCTAATTGACGAAAACATGTAGATCTAATTTGGAGACCTTCTCCATTCCTTTAGTTTGACATATAATACAGCTTTGTGCCGTAACTTTGTAAGAAATTACGGCTTTTACAGCATTTGCGTCGTTATCCAATCTACCCACAGGGTGGCATGGCACACTCTTCACGTCCCATGTCCAGCCCGAGACATGTGCAACGGGTGTCTGCTAGTGGACCAGTGTACTGGTCAACCAGATAAAAGCTTGGTATGCAATGCGCTTTGAATGTTGCTACAGAGCATCCTGGTTGGTGGAATATCTTCATGGTATTATTCCTTTGGCAGAACAACTTTATCATTGCCTCGATAACGGAGACAATAAAATATTGCTATTCTAACCACAGAGTATACATAGTGAAGCGTTCCATGAGTTAATTGGACTGCCGCGAATCCAGATCAACATGGATGCGTGGATTCAGTGCCATGTAAAGTAATGTTTCAGTCACTTCAGGGTATGCATTCTAGGTGTTTCATGCTGTCTCCCACCCACTTCCGAAGAATGCAGACGTCGTATTGCACCTCGACTAAACCGTGGAAATTGACAAGAATGTCGACTTGTATTTTAACAGAGCATGACAGATGCCGTTACTATTATGCAGATGAAGAAACATGTGACTAGCTCGTACACCGTAATCATCGAATGCAGATGAAGAAACATGTGACTAGCTCGTACACCGTAATCATCGAATGCAGATGAAGAAACATGTGACTAGCTCGTACACCGTAATCATCGAATGCAGATGAAGAAACATGTGACTAGCTCGTACACCTTAATTATCGAAAGCACAAGGACACCCTTATTGTCCACAGTGCGTATCAAATATGGTGTTGGTCCCCTTTCCAAAATATTCTGCACATGGACCAGAAGTTCCAAGTCAGCGTCCTCGAGGTCACACTCTAGCGTATCATAGTTGCATCTACCGACGACCACTGAGGTGCCTGATGTGGCAAACACTTCCTTTCAACCTAGATAGTGGAGATAAGCTATGGATGTGTTTCTTATCAGAAAAATGCACTCATGTAAAGGTGCTTTGCTGCAAGACTATGAAACGATATTAGGGCCATAACCCCATCACGCTACATGCCATTTTGCATTTAATTTGGCAAATGTCATCATGCGTGATGTCCTTCTATTATTCCAATTACAAATTCATACTGCATGGTTGTGTTCTAACATTCACGTTCTACTTCAATCATTATGATTATATCCAGTAGAATGCTGAAATAAGTTTGGTCAGATGAGTTTTACTCAAAACTAGAAAGTTGAAATAGAAAGTGGAAAGTAGGAATAGAAACTACAAAGTAGGAACAGAAAGTACAAACTTCAATAATGCGCTTTGCCAGAATACTTCACTTGACTTACTCTTATACTTGGTCACAAATCTGAAATAGCAAATTATAATTATGTACTCTAACCATAATGCTCGTATTACGACAACAAACGAAACATATTTAACTACTGGATATTATTTATCACAATGTGATCTACTGGTGCCAGCTATTATGCCTTACATATGCACATAAATATCATCCGGATAAAATTTAACGCCCGGATAAATGTAAGCGCGACAACGTACTCGTTAACCTTATGCGCTAGTGGTGCCCCTAGCGAACTACACCGAACTACACCAATTTGCAAATACCGAAGTGTCCCTTTGATTTTTTGATTTATTTATAATAATTTAGAATTTAAGTGAGGAATTCGGTGTTTCGTGACAAGCACACACGTATGTGGTTAAACAATAGACAAACAGAATTAATTTCGGCTGAAATTGGACGTTTTGAGATTATCTCTTCCCTAGTGAGAAAAATGTCAATATCTACATTTAAAGACAAAATTACAAAATATTAAAGCCTTTTTAATCGTTATGAGTTAACAGATAAACAAAATCACTATCGGACTTGGTTTCGATCAGTTTTAAATTGAATTGGAATTGAATTGATAAAAAATGCATGAATTTGAATTGAAATTGACTCCTGAAAAGCAAGATAAATTGAATGAATTGATCGAAATGGAAAATAAATTTTAAACGTTTTTCTATATAAACTGACACATAAATTATTTATTCCTTTCTGTCCTAACAATAACCAATTGCTTTATATTTTCTGCAAAGAAATCAAAATCAAATAATTGTATTTTGTAACAACAACAACAACAACAACAACAACAATACTATAACAGTGTAAGCAAAACAACCGTAAGAAAGAGTAGAGTTGTGTTGCATGGTGGTCACGTGGCATATTATGTGCCGTCTTCCTTTGACCCCAGAATTATATACAAAAACGTTGAAATGCATAATTATACATGTATGATTGTATGGAACAGACTGAGGGTCCAATGGAGAAAAAATCGAATTATAGAAAATTACTCTTAGTAAATAATTATAAAAGATTTGTCCGAATCTAAACACAAATATTAAAGATGTAAAAAGAGATTAAAAAATATATAATTGCACTCCACACATCTGAGATTAACACAATGCACGTGGTTAGGATAGTTGTCTACATATTATTTGCATAATAAGAATTTGAATTTTTGTCTGGATTTGATGTTTTTTATCTTATAAAAGCTATAATCAAGATTATTCCATAGTTTTATAAAATTATGTTTAGGTAACCTATATGAAAAATGTGTTCTGGGCTTCTCTGTATATATATATATATATATATTTATATATATATATATATATATATATATATATATATATATATATATATATATATATATATTTGAACAGGTTGTTTGTCTAGAAATTCTGGTGTTAGTGGCTATATAATTTTGGTATATAATTTTTAAAGGATTTAGGCAATGTATTGAAGTGGTAGTTGTACATGAATAGTGAGACATGCAACCTGTATATGTCTGCGATTTTAAGTATATTTTCAGATTTTAAAATAGGAACGGTGTGACTTCTATATATTTTTGTTAATTATTTGTATAGCAAGTTTTTGTAAAATGTCCAACTTTCTTATTGTATTTCCATTGCCCCCTACTTGTACACCGTAAGTTAAATGACTTTGTATTAAGTCAAAATCAAAAGCGTTTATTCAAACACATCAACCAAGTCAAGTGTACACGTGAATGAGTCATACAAAACCTATGGATGACAAGTTTGAAAGGAGAAGCAGAGAAGTAACATTACCTATAAAGACACGCTTCTTCTTTGTTGACAATTTCTAGCAGCTTTTGTTTTACATGGTGCTAAATTAATTAGTTATATACAACATGGCAATCATTACAAATGTTTTGGGTGCTTGCTACGAAAATTGAAATAAAAAATAAAAAAGAAGTGAGGTTATATAAGCATACAATAACTCTCAATTACAGTTTGCTGTAGTGTGATTTAAAAAGGTGAAACGAACTTATATTACTGAAATTGATATTCAACGAATTCCACATTTTAGATCCATGTACAATTAATGACATACATCTTCTAGTGGCTGAAGCACGGGTACGTAAAAATTGATTTTGACTTCGTGTGGAGTGCTTCTTAACATGTTTAACAAATAACCTTTGAATATTTGACGGTAATTCATTTTTATGGGCTTTATACATAAATAGTAATATCCTAAATTGTACCAAGTCAGTAAATTTTTAAATGCGAGCTTTGTAAAAAAAAGTGGAGTTGTGTGATCGCATCGCTGTGCATTGTGTATAATCCGTATAACCCTCTTTTGTAACATTTTTATACAGTGTAAGTTGGTGGGATAGGTATTTCCCCATATTTCCACACATTACAATATATACGGCAAACACATAGTATAATATAACATGTACATACAGTGGCGGTCGATTACTTTATTGCATCTGTACATAATACCAACACTAATGGATAGTTTAGACTTTACTCGTCTGATGTGATCTTTCCAGTTTAATGCTTCATCGATGAGCACGCCTAGAAATTTCGTAACTGTTAGTCTTAATATATGTGTATTTTTTATCTTGATATTTACATTAGGCAATTGAGCACGACCGGAAAATAACATGTAATTGGTCTTGGCTATATTAACAGACAATTTGTTGATTGAGAACCACAACTGCAGTTTAACCAGCTCGCTGCAAACAATATTTTCAAGCTGTTTTGAATCATTGGCTGAACATAAAATGTTCGTGTCATTAGCAAATAAGACAAACTTGATCAGTTTAGACACATTGCACATGTCATTGATGTATAGAATAAAAAGCTTCGGACCAAGTATAGACCCTTGTGGCACTCCACATGTTATTCTTTGTGTATCTGAGCCATCAATGTTTACAAATTGGCTACGGTTCAGCAAATAACTACTAATCCAATTATACGCGTTCCACGAATGCCAGAGTTCAAGTTTGTTACATAACAGTTGGTGATCGACAGTGTCAAATGCTTTCTTAAGATCTATGAATACGCCTAACGCACATATCTTGTGTTCAAGCGAATTTATGATATCTTCAAGTAATTCAACCACGGCATGCGAAGTTGACATGCCTTCTCTAAACCCATATTGGCATTCGTTTAGGATTGTACAAGCATTCATGAAGCCTTCAAGTCGAGAAGTAAAAAGTTTCTCTAGTATTTTGGAAAACTTTGGCAAAAGTGAAATTGGCCTGTAGTTGGTAAATATATGTTTTGCGCCAGATTTATATACAAATATTACTTTAGCCGTTTTTATCATATGTGGGAAAACGCCACATTTAAATGACAGGTTACATATATGTGTCATCGGTTCGACAGTGCTTTCAATTACATTTTAACGAGACTCATCGTAATGCCGTCATAATCAGCTGAATATTTATTACCGCAGTTATTAATAGTGCGTATGGCCTCTTCCTCGTATGTTGGTATCAAACATATTGAACGTTCATTACATTTGCTCATGTAATCCAGAACGGACACATCTGGAGGAGTTTCAATTTGTTTAGCTAGCTCGGGTCCAATGCTTATAAAATACTTATTAAACGTGTTTGTTATTTCAGCCCTGTCACTGGTAGTAACACCAGTGTTGTGAAATTGTACCGGATAGCTGCACTCAAGTCGAGATGTCCGCGACAAATTGTCCCGGTGCTCAGACAATAATTTACTAAAATAATCCTGTTTAGCCTATCGTATAACGGTTGTTAGTTTATTCTTGTATGATTCATACCTTAATTCGGTAGCTTTGCTTCTATTCGAAATAAATTGTTTTATAAAAAAATTCCTACATGCATTTTGAGACCGTTCGTGAGCCAAGAGATTTTTTGTTCACACTAATTTTTATTATTAACTCGACGAAGCGGACAATGCTGATTTTACAATGCAGTGAAATCGCTAAGAAAATCGTTATATGCTTTATTAGTCTCAGTGTAACTAAGCACCTTGTCCCACGAATGAGCTTTCAACGCTGTATTTAGTGCAAAGATATTATCATCGCTTAATTGACGTTTGTATCTAGCAGGGCAACTGCGACCACGTCGACTACCATCAGACTTACAAATTGCAAACACAGGCAAATGATCGCTTATATCAGTGACAAATAAACCACTCGTTATATTGCTATCAAGATCATTAGTAAATATATTATCAAGAAGTGTTGATGACGCAATCGTAATTCTTGTAGGTCTAGTAATTATTTGGTACATGCCAAGGCTAAACATCATATCCAGGAAATATTTTGTACCACTATGCGTATCATGTTTCAATAAGTATATATTGAAGTCGCCACAAATGAATATAGTTTTTTACCTGCAGTTTGATTAAATAGGCGGTTAGTTTTATCACAAAATACAGATAAGCCAGACCCAGGTGATCAGCAGTTTTGCGTTCACGCGCTGTGTATCTTCCCGTCACGCTTCAGCTGCCGCGCTTGGCGACAGAGTTGTGGGTTGAGAGATGGTCATTTATGTAAATGTCCGTTCGTCTCAAGGCACCACGTTTCGTCATCAGCTCCGCTTTCTTGTCGGCCGAGTGAAAGTGGACGATGATGGGACGTTTCCCATCACGCTGCGGTGGAAGATCGTGTATCGCCGTCGTACGGCTCAATTGTGACGTTCAACTTCTGTAACGCGAAGTTGACAAAGTTCGTTCGCATTGTTTCGCGCTCAGAGATAGTCGGTGTTTCCTCTGCTGCAGTCGATGATGAACTGCGCGTGCTTGATCTAGTTGAAGTGGCGGTCGATGCGTAGCTGTGTATTTTCAGTCCGGTGATTATCACATTCATTTTTTGAGTTCTGCTCCAGATCATTCACCTGAGCCTCCAGCTTCGATATGCGTTCATCCTTTGCCTAGATGACCTCCAATAACTCGGAGATACGTTTGTCTGTAGCAGTTGTTGGTTGTTGATGTCGAATTTAATCCATTTCTGATTGCGTTGTCCTTTCCAACATGATTAATAATTTCACTGTTTATTTTAATACAATTATTTATATGGTATTTGCTATTCTGTGAACTAAATATTCAAAAGGTTGTCTTTTTAATATTTAATAACAATTCATTTGCACACAGCCAGTCGTACAAATGTATTAATTCTTGGTTTATGGTGTAATTAAAGTATCACCATGATGACCTGATTGGTATACAGTTGTGTCATCCGCAAAAGATAATAAAGTCAAAGACGTTGAGTTAATTATGTCATTGATATAAATTAGAAATAAGACTGGTCCAAATACAGTTCCTTGGGGTACTCCCACTTATTACGTTTTGTATAATGTAGGGTCTTTTATTATTTTATCGTTTGCATCTGCAATATCCTTGAGCATATGCAATATTGGGTGAATAGTAGAATGTTTTGCACGAAACCCATAGTGATGTTTATATTAAAAAATCTTTTTTCTAAAAACAGTATTAGTCTATTGTATACAACTTTTTCATTTTTTTTTAAATAGCAGATTTAATACCTTAGGTCTATAATTATCAAACATTTTGTTGTTACCTGACTTAAAGACGGCAATTACTTTTTTGTGTTTATGTTTTCAGGAACAATGCCCGTGACAAAGGATTGGTGTAATATATTACGCTCAAGCGGAGTGGCTACTTCATGTATGGTCGCTTGCAGTAGTTTAGTGGATAAGCCGTCGAAACCTTCGGTGCATTTGTTTAAAATTTAAATTTCGTACAATTATTTCTGTTGTCTGTGTGGGTTGCGTGAAAACATTTACGGGATAGTTTCCTCGTAGGTGTTTCAAATTGCTTAACAGGAATACCTATTGAGTCGCTTACCGATTTATCTATTCCAACAAAAAGTTGTTAAATTGTTTTGTAATTTGGCTTAAATTTGATTTTTCTTGTCTGTTTATGATGAATATGTCAGGTAGATTGGATAATTCTTTTTGTTTCTGTATTGCTTGTCGCTGCACAGCCCATGTTTCTTTGATATTGTGCTTACGTTTATCTATCATTTCTGTATAATAAGTGCTTTTGCTGCTCGTTTAATATTTTATTTAAAGCGATTCTTTGTAAGCTAATATACATTTGAGATGTACTGTATCCAAACGCGTGATAATTTCCCACAACTATTTTCTCTGCTACGTATGTATTGCATGTTTGTGCATAATTTAGGTGTTATCTGCGCCAAAAGCAAATAAATAATTGTGTTTACGCGAATAATTTAGAGCTTGCTGCCACATGGATGATTAAATATGCAGCCCGAGTATAATGAATATTCATGCACACGCTGTACAACACACAGAGGCTGGTGACGTCACACACACAGTCAACATGTCAGATTTCGAGGTGAGTTGTTGCAAGCAATGGCTTTTTAAATCAGCAATTCGTAGACATGATGTATATTGACAGCAACTTTTAACAATGCAGAAAGCTTATGCATTGTTTATTTATCCTGCTTCTAATGCCGTCCACTGGGTAACTTTTCGATTAAGTATAATTATAACATCCGACCCATCAATCCGACTGCCCGCGCGGGGGCGACGGCGTCGGCGGCAGCAATCAGTGCGGATTGGGTTTGTGTGTCTACGGGTCTTGCCTTTCCAGTCAGCCGTTTTTGAAAAGTCCCTGTTTCCCCACTTACTTAAAACGAAACATGAAAATGTGAGATTCATACGTACACAGATTGTTTCTAATGTTACAGCTACGCTAGCTTGTCATCATTCAATGTAAAACTTTTAGGTTTGTTAAAAAGTGTTGCCACGGAATTTTGCGATGTATACAGGAACTTTGGAAAAACTAGCAGATCTGCTCTCTAGTATACATAATTTTTTATCCATGAATATATTTAAAAAATCCAATAACAGATCAGATTAAGCTGTGCTGCTTCATGTGAATAGCACATTTGATATCAATAGTACTCGCTGAAAAAATACAAATTAAACATTTCTTTTTGAGCTGAGCTGATGGAAAGAGGACATTGAAGAGCTCTACCCAACAGTGCCATTAATTGGACAATGGGTCACCTGACATAAGATGGTGCCTGACTTTGTTCTGCCCTATTCTCTTCTGTGCGACATCTACTGGGAAGTTGTACATCACTTCATGTATCAGATGGATGTGTGCATCTCATTGCTTTGCGTTTCAAAATGCATAGCAGTACTATTGATTAGGCAATGTGTTAACTGACACAGTAGTGAAGAAGATGTCTGACTTTGTTCTGCCACATTAGTTCCGTGTGGCTTCTGCTGGGGATATGTGAATATAATGTTTATATGTGTATATGTCCTAGCATAGTGTGAGCCCAAAGGAACATTTCCACTCTGTGTAAACCATTCTATGGACATTAAGGATTTCTCAATGTATAGCAGTACATGTTTCAACTGGATTTGTGCAATCGATCGATTTGTGCATCCAAACGAACAACATCCCGTCAATATTTTCCAAAATAAGAGTACCTGGTACATAATACTATGTATGCTCTCTTATGCTCATCATGTTTGGATTGTGTTCTACAGCATATTCTTCAACATTTGTTGAAACAAGTTTGTGTTAAGTGAACTATACTGGGAGTAGTGTATAACAAGATGTCGATAAAGTTGCCTTTACATTATTTTTGAAAATTCATAAAATATAAATGTTTCACAACATTCAAAATGTTTTAGGAATGTTCTTGAGTTAAATATACCAATGATGACTTAAAACAGTGTCTTAAAATATGCGTTACTTATACATATCTTTGAGTCCAGCCAGCGATTTTGGCGATGGTGTAGAATACCGATGAGATGACACCGGCCTGCTCTACTTATAACTTCCTCATTTGTCACTTTGTCCTGCCAACTAATAAAAACTACATAATGACACATTTTGTTATTTAAATAACTTGAAATTTGCTTGCAACCATTAGTTCCATCGCCGTAAAGAAATGACCACACAGTCGGTTGCGTAGGTGCGCGCTCTCTGTACGGAACAATTTCAGACTTGCAAATAAACATCTCTGCTAAACATTTGTGAAATTGCTTGACCTTGTGACGTTTGTGGAACGATGACGTCACAGTGAACCACGTGGTGTACGTCGCGTGTCCGGAATGGACTTCATCTGCACTGAGTTGAAGAGGAGCGTGTTCCGGTACATCATTGTGCCTTTGAAAATCTACCGACTCCAGACGTCAGAGGTACATCGTTCAGCGCAGTGCAACCGCAATGGCGGCGTATTTGTTCGTCCTCCCAACTCCATTTTACAACGTCAGTGTGAGACCACACGTTGTGCGTGTCCCCCCAAATTCCAATGTCCCCTGTCCTCAGGCTCTGACCCTCTTACTGCGGCGCGAGCCAAAAGCAGGTTGTTCTTATAATTAACTTATGGTATATTCGTCCCAACTACAGCATATTCTGTACTTTGCACAGTTACCACCTCCGAGAGTCTCTTTGCAATTCTCCCTCGCATTAAAGTTAAACAAATACAACGTGTGAAAATTCTTCTGTTGTAAAAAAAAACCAGCGTTTTCACGATGTCGTAATTAAAAACATAACTATTTTTTATATACAACGTAACTATTGTTTATATGTACAACTGTACTCTGTGATGTTTAGAGCGTAACAAAAGTAACGTTGTCTGTCCTAGCGATGGGCAAAACAAAACAGTTAGGAACACCTCACAAGAATGTGATTGCAGTAAAATCGGCGTGTTTTGGCTTATGTTGTAATTCGAATATTTGACGTGCTGTTGTATTTATCCGGCAGTGGGACGTGAACAAGACCTGCGCCAATGAACTGTATGATGCCATCGAGTTGGCGTTGTACGCTGTTCTCAGGGTGCTGTTTTATGTCGCCATTCTGGCTGTGATCCTCACGTGGCTGCAGCGTGCCCGGTCACTAGTAGTGAAAGGTAACGACAGTGCGCGCGCGTGTGTGTGTGTGTGTGTGTGTGTGTGTGTGTGTGTGTGTGTGTGTGTGTGTGTGTGTGTGTGTGTGTGTGTGTGTGTGTGTGTGTGTGTGTGTGTGTGTGTGTGTGCGTGTACGTGTGTGTCTACGTGTGTGTGTGTTCGTTTGTGTATGTGCGTGCGTGCGTGCGTGCGTGCGTGCGTGCGTGCGTGCGTGCGTGCGTGTCTGTGGGTGGATGTGCGTGCGTGCGTGTGTGTGCTGTGTGTGTGTGTGTGTGTGAGTGTGTGTGTGTGTGTGTGTGTGTGTGTGTGTGTGTGTGTGTGTGTGTGTGTGTGTGTGTGTGTGTGTGTGTGTGTGTGTGTGTGTGTGTGTGTGTGTGTGTGTGTGTGTGTGTGTGTGTGTGTGAGTGAGTATGTGAGTGTGCGTGAGTGTTACTGTACGCATTCATGCGTTTGCGTGCGTGTGTGCGTGTGTGAAGGATCCGTATCGCTTTTATTTTTCGAAAATCACAATAATAACAACTTGGGGGGGTCACTCCTCATTATGAGCAGTGCCTGTGGCATGTAGCCCCTCACCTTTGATGTCGTAGATTAGCAGTTTGATGTACAGCAACACTTTCTTGTACACAATTCCTTATATACGGGTACAGTGTATTCTATGGGTATGCATTGATGTGCATACTGATTGGCAATAAAATATGCCCCTTACCAACCTTTTATATATGAATCCATCTTCCTTTCTTCCAACATCAAACAAGCTGCGGCCACATTAAATCTACATATATCAATACATAACAAAAACATAAATAACAACTTCTTGGCACAGCCAAAAGTATGTTTATGTTCGTTATGGATTGTGTCAGTCTAACCTTCCACCCCTATTGGTTTGTGGACTAGCCCACCGCTTGGTATCATGGGAGAAGATCTTCAATCTTTCCCAGTCCGATTTCGAATCGATCAGAGTAAGTCGTTTATATTTCTGTCTTGACCACCTCCTCCTCTCCTCCACCACTGCTTGTGGCACTTCATTTACATAGATGGTTAAGTACAAGGAACCGACGTGTGTTTATTACGATGTGTTGTACACTTATAATAATGTTCATTATATCGAGTTTGGAGGGGCGGCATGTAGCCCCTCACCTTTGATGTCGTAGATTAGCAGTTTGATGCACTGTGTATATATTGTACTGATTGTTTATTTGTGTACAGCAACACTTTCTTGTACACAATTCCTTATATACGGGTACAGTGTATTTTATGGGTATGCATTGATGTGCATACTGATTGGCAATAAAATATGCCCCTTACCAACCTTTTATATATGAATCCATCTTCCTTTATTCCAACATCAAACAAGCTGCGGCCACATTAAATCTACATATATCAATACATAACAAAAACATAAATACCCTTTCTACGGACAATCGCATCATACATTTGTTCTCAATTTACGTAAACAGAAATGCTTTACGCTTCAAAGGAGTCTCCTGGTTATCATAATAGTGTGTAGGGCCTAAGCATGCTTGTAAATATACTGATTAAATAATTCAGTTAATTCATCTATTCATTCAAACAAACAACGAACGCTGTAGCTGCGTGTCAGAATAACTGATGAGTCAGCAAAGTGTCAGTGCACAGTTGTTATATCACAACTTTTACATAGATTCCTCTCTGCCATTCATTCATCGGTCAACATCTTAACGCCTCTCTTACGTATAACATTGTTGATCATATCTACCGGACTCAAACGCAGGCTGTCCAACCTCCGACCAGGCACAAGTCGGGACAAAACGGCTGTCTTCCCCGAGTCAATACATGCACACAAATCACTCTTGTCCCCTCACCGACCATTGTGTTTGTATTGAATTAATATTAATGCAATAGGCCAGCGCAGCCAGCAAGATCAGCAAGACAATCACACAGCACGGTCCATACAGTCTGCCTGTGTTTGTGATGAAGGCGTTATATTGAAGTTGTTATGCCATTATCTACAAAATATATGTACAGCAATTGACAATGATGCAATAGGTCAGTGCAGCCAGCATGAACAGAAAGACAATAGCACAGCACGGCGCAAACAGCCACAGTTATAATTCCATTATATGCCAAATTTATGTACAGCAGGAAATGAAACATTACTGTGAGTATATCATTTGAGCCATATGACCTAGACTTATGGGTGCAAATACTTGCATGTATGAAGATAAAATAAGCAAATCATTGAAAGGCAAAATTGTTCATGATCATCGGACATATAATGTCCTTATCATGCTTCAAGTTCACCTTGTACCTCAGCGGGCTTACCATAGCTACCATGGTCCTTATTATCCTATCTTCGGTGGGAGAAGAGATGCGACGGTGCTACGCTCAAGGTGGCTACGTTCCTCTGAGTCTATCCTGCGAACCACGGAGAAGCAACACTCACTGTCAGCATTGCTGGCCGGAAGTGCAAGAAGGGCACGAATGAGTACCAATAGCGTAGTGTATATTGGTTGGCTTGAGCCCATGCCTCTAATTTCGTGGACCTTGGCCCAGAAATCAACGACAACGACAGCATTGGGCAAATCCAGGTAGGACAGCCGCTCTACGGGGTTCAGATCACGACGGTCGGACACGAGAGTCGATTGGAATGGGAATATCTTAATCAATGTTTTCACAATTATACAGTAGAACTAACGAACATGATCAAAGAATGCCGAGATCAGGTGCTTCATTCCCATCGTCTACCATCTCCGCAGCCTGTGTAGGGGTAGCCTCACCAACATCCAGATCGTCATCCTTCAGCTGATTGTCGATATCCTTGTACTCGGTAGCCGTGATGTCAGCCAGGTTGATTCGGTCAGCAGTGACGAAGAATCAAAACATCCGTTTTGTAAAAAATTTCATCTCCGGGCAAATCAAAGCAAAGCAAATGTATGGTCGTGGTGTTCGTGACCTGGGATGCCACGTTGAATGCATTCACGGTGGGGAGCAGAAAGTTGAGGAAGAGCATGTAACGCTTGACTTTATGGCACAGCTGGTCCTTGATGGGTTTCACACGTCGTCGCTTCTCTGCTTCCGGGGGGCTCGTGAAGTAGGGCACCAGGGCTGGCCAAAGGTCCAACACCCACGCAACAACACGAATCAAGCTCAACCAGCACGTTTCAACATGAGCCAGAACCTGCTTGTACGTGATGTTCACAAACTCGCAGAAAGACTTGAACTCTTCCTTTCTCATGATGCTCAAGTAGAAATGCGAGTTGATATCGACGAGGAAACTGTCTAAATTGACCGGCAATTACTTGATGGCAGCCTTTATCGCAAGATTCTCCAGATGGCAAATGCAGCCGAAGTCAATCATGTCAGGTTGCCGATCGCGCAAGTGTCGGACGACTCCATTCTGCTGACCCTTCATTGTATTGCAAGTGTCACTGTTGAAAGACACCAGCTTCTCAAATTTGATGTTGCGGGACGTTAGACAGTGATCTATCTTGTTAAAAATCGCCGCAGTTGTAGCATAATTAGTAGTTGGCAAATCCACGAAACGCTTAACAGATTTCATCACTGTTGGATCGAAGAATCTCACTATCACTACTAGATCTTTCGCCTCCACACCACGGTCACTTGACTCGTCTATGAGAAGGTTGTGGTACACAGGTTGAGTTTCGCTATTGAGCTGATCATGCATACACTTGCTGTTGCCAAAACGGGTCAGCACAGATCTTTGTGCGTGAACACTGAAATTGCCTGGCAACTTCAGAATCCGGAAACATTTTTCACAAGTTTAGTGAAATGGTCACCAACACGAAATTCTAGGTTGTACTTAGCTACAAATGCACAAACAGTGCTTCAGCTCGCACGACTTGCAGTTTGTGTTCCTCTGCTTTGTCTCGGGCAGCTTCAGCAGTTCTTGTATTGCCAAATCTGAAGTCGCGGAGGGATTTCGTCGATTTCGGCACGGACACAGCAGCTATATGTTTCGCCGTACCGACATGCTTGCAGACATCGTTTGTTCCTCCATGGCGAACAGAAAAC
Organism: Escarpia spicata; assembly: GCA_963995525.1. Lineage (NCBI taxonomy): Eukaryota > Metazoa > Annelida > Polychaeta > Sabellida > Siboglinidae > Escarpia > Escarpia spicata. The sequence goes on from OZ023205.1 coordinate 6,836,997, forward strand.
TGCAGCTTACAGATGGAGCAGAAAGCGTCACTGTCATCATCAATCCCTGACAGAACGTTCCCGGAGAACGTTTTCCGACCAACGGAGCCGCCAACATCCACCGTGAACTCTTGGTTCCGCCAAGCTGAGCTAAACAAGCAGTAACGCTTCGCAGATTTCTTCTTTGGTGATCCGCAGTCAGCAACTCCGTCAGCAGCACGGGCACGCATCGCAGACATGATAACCAAAAATTATCGTACGGATAACAGCAGACAAACGCAGTTCACTTCAGAAAAAGCAGAAATGAGCTACTCCGCTCACTTCACTGACTGCACTTTTAAACAGTTCAGGTCACAACGGAAAATGGGTATGCGGGTACGCATGTACGCAGTCGAGTCGGTTGCGTGCATGTAGTGCAAGTGATGTCAATTTGTCTCAGCGCAGGAATCGATGTCTTCGCTTATTTTCAGTGGTTTTCTCGCAATTCATAGATTTTTGACGGTTTTTGCTAGAAAATCGGGATATTCCGGGTCTTGACCATTGGAAGGCCGGGTATCGGGACCCAGGGCACAAAATCGGGACTGTCCCGACCAAATCGTGACGGTTGGACTTTCTGGAAACGTCAGTAGAAAAAATGCTGAGTCAGCAATATGTTATGTAAATTGCTTAATTCGGCAGCATGCAAAGGGGATATTGAAGGGAATGTGATACCCTGGGTGGCCCGATCTGTTATTTCTTCTGAGTGGGTGTTTATTATACATGTTTTATGAGGACGTGGGCGGTTGCAGGTGGCCCGTAGTGCGATTATATTGTTCGCCCTTCGCGAAGCGAAGAATACAACATTTCGTCATTGTTTAGTGTCATTGTGTCGATACTTTCTCTCGCTTTGTCTCTTCTCCGCCTCTGCCACGCGTCTGTGTTCACAAGACGTAGTACTCGCTTTTGTTTCGCTGCTCTCAGTCATCCAAACGAAAATGTCATTAAGACAATTTCTGAGCTGATCTAAGGAGCAATTAATATTAGACGTAGATACAGAAATGTAAATCTGGGTATCATCTGCGTAAAGATGATGGTTTAGATTATGACTGTTAATAACAGAGCTTAGTGGTTTTGTGTACGTACACTTCCATCCAAGTTGAAACGCGCAGGTCAAGCTGCTAACTAATTGATAGCCAAATCTAGTATGAGAACCAATAAACCTTTATACTAACAGGCTTTTCGCACAGGACGTCTTTTAAAACCCGGAATCGCCCTGGGCGTCTTGTCTGCACTTGAGATTTAATTAGATCAGTTAGTCTGGTTCCTGTGCGAAATCATTTAAATGCATAGATCATAATACCACGTAGGTTAATTAATACGCGAGAGAGGGAGAGACTTGGCTTGGATTTTTTTGATGAAATCCTAGAATGGCATTGAACATTTTAACTGGACTATTTATTTTTAAACATTTAAAAATACACCATATTGTTTTGTTTTGTTTTTTTATTGCTTTTTTAATATGTCACTATTTACGTGGGAGATTCTGGACAGCCGTTGTTTTATATCCGGTGTTGCCCCGAAGGTGAGGACCTCTAAATTTTCTTTGCACGGGCACGCCAAGACTTTGTCATCACTATTTCTATTGTGTTTTTTATTTTTATTCTGTTCTGTGGCTTCAAGAAGTGATGATTTTGCCTTGTGCAAGCCACTTACTTCCAAACAGTCGGCTACCATATCGGTATTTTCTCCACAGACGCGAACAAACGATTCAGTGTCCTTTTTACCATGTGTTAACCTTTATTTTAATCGGAAGTTACTGCCAATCTCCCGCTCTAAACAAAAATTTCAATTAGCCATAATTCTACTACTAGCAGGAGACGTAGGCCTAAGTGTCAATCCCGGGCCTGCTGTCAGGGGTAACATTCGGTTAGCTACAATAAACGTTCTGTCAGTTCGAGATAAGACTGCCTCACTCAGCGAATTATTAGGTTAAAAAACAACAGACATCCTTGCTGTTACCTGGCTCAGACCACGTGACACAGCCGCATGCACAGCCGTGCCGACATTTCTCTTCCCGATTACTCCTTACATCATCGACCGTATTTAGTTGGACGGGGTGGCGGGGTTGGCCTTTTGATTTCATAACAGTTCAAAGTTAATTTGCATTCAAACCCTGATTACACCAGCTTTGAGTCCATATGTGCTGAAATTTCCGATTCGTCATTCTCCGCTTATTTTGTGTGCATTTATTGCCTTCCAGGACACCCTGCCCATTTCTTTGAAGAATTCCAGGATCCACTTGAAAATATGGCAACAATTTATTCAGAAAGTTTATAATCTCGGTGATTTTAATTTGCATCATCAACAAGTACATTTGAAGATATTCTGGCAATGTTTGATATGAAACAACATGTTACCTTTTCAACACATATACATGGCCACTGGCTCGACCTCTTGATCAACCGCTCGAATTGTAACAATATCCAGACACCTACCGCTTCAGTTGGTTTATCAGGCAACCACGCTGTCATTGTTGATCTTAAAATTCTAGGACTCGCATACAGCCCAAACATAATGTGTTTTATCGACCGATCCATAAGATTTACACTGCTGCATTAATTATCAACATCCTTAAATCCGACCTCATCAGTAACCCCAAAGAACATCTATCAGATTTGTGTCGACGGTACTGTCAAGTACTCAAAACCTTACTTACTAAACTAATCTAAATCTGTGTTCCAAAAGCCACAGGCTACATGGATGACTCCCGACATTTTACAATCTAAAAAGCGTCGTCGTTATCTTGAACGTGTATACGCCTTTGGACAGATCACGATATTCTAAACAGTGCCACTATTGCAACAGACAAATGGCCAAAGCTAAATCAAATTATTACACAAACATGGTCTCAAATAACTCTGATAGTCCACGTCAGCTATGGAACTACATAAATCATATTCTACACAGACGGCACCATCTCTACCTACTCATGTGTCAGTCAAATCTGTGTGTGACTTGTTCTCTAGTAATTTCAAGGAAAATCAGTCTTATCCGTTCTGCTTTTCTATGTCACATTTTAAGTACTGTAAACGTGGACTCCCCACAAATAAATTATCTACTTGCATTGTTTGAGCCAGCCACAGTTGATGAAGTGAGGAAATTAAATAACAATTCGAGCTCAGCGGTACAACAAAACCAAAGGATTAAGCATTCTCGTACTCGTGTGCCAGGCGAAAGTCGTCAACAAATGGACGGATGTGCTAAGAAGTTAGGGAGGACAGGCGATATTAAAAAGATAGGTTTTCAGGTGACGGCGAAATGTAACAATATTTTCTTCTGATTTAACACTGACTGGAAGCAAATTCCATATAATCGGCGCGGCAACTGAAAAATCTCTAGTTCCAGCCTTTGTCTTAACATATAGTAACTTTGAACTAGACGACCGAGGTTGTCTGTGCTGTCTAGCTGGGGTGAGCATTGAGTGTAAATATGCAGGTAGTTTGGATGAAAGGGCTTGGTAGATGATTGTACAGATCTTAAACATAATGCGATATCGCACGGGGAGCCAATGCAGTGATTTTAAAAGTGGCACTGAGCGGGAGAATCAAGGAGATTGTGTGACTACCCTTGCCAAACAATTTTGGACACGTTAAAGTTTTGCAATATCCTTAACAGCAATATTATGAAGAATGGAATTGCAATAATCAAGTCTGCTACTAACAAGAGCTGTTGCAATAGTCTTAGCGACAGAAAGCGACATATATCGGCAAATGCAGCGAATATCACGGATGTGATATGATAAAAACAGCAACGACGCGTGTGGGATATAATTATTATGTTGTCTAAAATTGTGATCAAAGGTCACTCCTAGATTCCGTACTGAGGCTGCTGGTGTGATATTTTGACTCAGGATGCGTGTTGGGAAAAAGTCATCAAGGTTCCCACGCTGCATTAAAATACCAATGATGAGAAATTAAGTTTTGCCTGCATTTAACTTTAATTTGCTGTCAGTCACCCATAAGAAAACATCTTGGAGACAATCATTAAGTTGGTTTAGGGAGTGACTT
>OZ023205.1:6843521-7092491 GCA_963995525.1 Escarpia spicata
ATAGTAACAATGTCGTCGCTGACTCCCTAGAGGGGTCTATAGTAACAATGTAGTCGCTGACTCCCTACAAAGGTCTATAGTAAAATTTGTAGTTGCTGACTCCATACAAGGGTCTATAGTAACAATGTAGTCGCTGACTCCCTACAAGGGTCTATAGTAACAATGTCGTCGCTGACTCCCTAGAGGAGTCTATAGTAACAATGTAGTCGCTGACTCCCTACAAGGGTCTATAGTAACAATGTCGTCGCTGACTCCCTACAAGGGTCTATTGTAACAATGTCGTCGCTGACTCCCTAGAGGGATCTATAGTAACAATGTAGTTGCTGACTCCCTACAAGGGTCTATAGTAACAATGTCGTCGCTGACTCCCTAGAGGGGTCTATAGTAACAATGTCGTCGCTGACTCCCTAGAGGGGTCTATAGTAACAATGTAGTCGCTGACTCCCTACAAGGGTCTATAGTAACAATGTAGTCGTTGACTCCCTACAAGGGTCTATTGTAACAATGTAGGCGCTGACTCCCTAGAGGGGTCTATAGTATCAATGTAGTCGCTGACTCCCTACAAGGTTCTATAGTAACAATGTCGTCGTTGACTCCCTACAAGGGTCTATAGTAACAATGTCGTCGCTGACTCCCTACAAGGGTCTATTGTAACAATGTCGTCGCTGACTCCCTAGAGGGGTCTATAGTAACAATGTCGTCCCTGACTCCCTACAAGGGTCTATAGCAACAGTGTAGTCGCTGACTCCCTACAAGGGTCTATAGTAACAATGTAGTCGCTGATTCCCTACAAGGGTCTATAGTAATAATGTAGTCGCTGACTCTCTGTAAGGGTCTATAGTAACAATGTCGTCGCTGACTCCCTGTAAGGGTCAATAGCAGTATACATAGATAGGCCGACTTTAATTGACGCACGATAATTATCTTTATTAATTTCTCCTTAGCCGTTGGTTAATAGTTAACAGTGTGCTATTATAACGTCAAAGTGCACAAATATGGGTTGCCGGATTGGTACAATGTTTGCGCATTCCAACATGCTACTCTGGTCTTCCTCTTCGGCTTCAGGGAAGCCACTATCGGGGTATTAGATCCTTGCTGGGTTTGGCCGTCATCAGTCATCAGTCCGGTGTCCTGGTATGAATCATCCCCGTCACGACAAACATTTTGTTCTCTGGCACTGGTTTCCGTAACAATGTTTTTACGAGGTGGGATTGTTGGCCCCACGCTCAACTCTCCTTCTTTGTCAGGGTTTTGGACCGACAGGAGTCTCCGAGAGGAGAACTCCAGGCTAAATTTATGAGATGGACATCGTAAGCATAAATCTACTGCCGTAAGCCACTTCGTGTCTCTGCATAATAAGTATGCCTTCTTCTTCTTCTTTTCCTTGCTTCCTTGCGGGGTGGGACTCTGTCACACAGTAGCTTATTCTGTTTTCCTCGCTATTTCCCTCCATTTCTCTCTGTTGGCCGCAATGACCTGCCATTATTGGCTGTTCAAACCTGCCCTTCTAAGGTTTCTTGTAATGCTGTCGTTCCATCTCAGCTTTGGTCTTCCTCTTTGTCGTTTGCCGCCCTCTTCTGCTTTACGTGCTATTTTTGACTGTCTGTCTTCGCTCACTCGCCCACCTCATTCTGTGTCCTACTATACTTTCATCTTTATATGTTTTTTATGTCAGTTTCTTCTCTCAGTTCCGTCATCTTCCATCTCTTCTCGCGTTATTCTACGTATTCTTCGGACGCAGTTGTTCTCTGACATGTGTGGCTTTTCTTCCTGTCTCTCCGTCAGTGCCAGTGTTTGCAATCCATTATACATGCTGACACTACGCAAGCTTCCAACACTTTTCCTTTCAGTTGTTTATTTCGTTTTCTGCCCCACGTAATGCCCTCCACCTTGCTGCTCCTGCTTTCACCCTCCTCCGTTACTACTCCCTCCATCCTCAATCTAACAAACAAAGTCATCAGACCTTTTAGCACCTATATTAAATAATCAAAATGATGTCAGCGTATACGGTGTACGAAACGAAGCGTAAACATAGCTACGCAGTAGTCGGATTAGTATAACTCTATTATTTTATTGTTTAATTAGCAAGAGTATTTAACCACATTCAACAGGATTGCATTCCAGGGTAATTTTAAATACAATTGATAATATCACAATAATTACTATAATAAACATTATATAATTAGTAATATGCATTGACATTATTTAACAATAACTAACTAACTAACTATTACTAACTAACTACTAACACTAACTCTAACAACAAACATAGGCAAAAAAGAGTAGAATAATACTATGTAAATTACACTAATGTTAAAATAACACTGACGTTTATTTTATATGTACACATCATTACACTTGGCCTCCTTATTAAAACATCTAAACAATTAGCCAACACTAACTAGCAAGAAGCTGAAGCCACTGTTTCTGTTGTTATTATATCACAGCATCTTCGCAATATCAGAAGCAATTACGCAGAATTGAGACAATCTGAACATTATCTTACATTCAACGCTTATTCAAGTAACTTTTGCTCGTCGTCTCTTAATACGCTGCAGCACGCGCAGGCAGTGGTTCATTAGCGGACGGATGACGTCGTGTCAACGAATGAGCACGACGTTACGTGCAGTCTGACCTCTCCACGACGACAACTTGTGATCAATCTTCGCCATTTTCTTGTTTAATTATCGTCACTGAAGACACATTCACGTTGGGCTGCGGGTAGAGACGTTGACATTAAACGTAAACATGAAATACACCTCCGCGTAACGCGACTGACGCACACAGATTCACCGATTCCACAAAATCATAATTCGACCGTCGATTGTGGCGGCATAAAATTATCCTCGTGGCTGCATGTGATCACATTTGATGACAGCCGATAATAAAATTCTACCCCTTACTTCATCATGCTGTACGGGCGATGAACACGACAGCTAGCATTGCAAGGTAGAATCACGTGACAATGGTCCATTCAACGCGTGATACTGGCAGATATTGGCGAAGTTGCTAGACATAATTGTGTTGGCCAGCAAATTACAAAAACCCTCGGACGGGAGAAGCAATGTGTATTCTATTATAAAACAGAGAGTGGTTCTCTGCTCTGTCGTTTGTAAGTTTGCCAGTTCAGCGTAACTCCGTCAGTTTGGCATGCATATCAAATTGATTGTGTCAGCATGTTAACGGGTCCACTCGGATGGTCCGTAGATTTATACTTTTTTGAATTTCGCTCGGGTCGCTGTGTGACGGGGACCTTAGATCTCAACATTTCAAAAGGCTGTACCCGAAGTTGCAACGTTTTTTCTATTTCATCGTCAAAGATAATAAAGCTACATATATATATACGACACTCGATGTAGTCTAGGCAGACATTTTGAATAGTTTTCACGTTGTCGTATTTAGTATGTGAATGCAACATGCTGGCAAAGCTAAACACTGCCATGACAAGACTTCATGCACAGCGTGAAAAGAGAAACGGGCGGGCTGGGTGAATCAGGACTGTTTCCTTACCGAACATGTTTTGGAACCAACGAGAGGTGGGAATGTGTTGGATTTAGTATTCTCTTCTCAAAAACGAATTAGTTGATATATATTATAATGTTAAAATACACGAACCTTTCGGATCTAGTGATCATAACCAGATCCATTTTAGTATAAAAGTACAATCAGGAAATAATGGTAAAAAGCAATGGAGAAGAAACTTTAACAAAGGCAAATATAAACAGATGAGAAAATATTTAGCACACATAGATTGGACTAACTTAATAAATGACAAATCAGCAATAGAATGTTGGACCGTTTTGAAAGATGATATTGAGGGCATTATTGAAAGAATTGTTCCTCTAAAAAGCAAGAGACATAATTTCGGAAGAAACACTTATCAAAAGTAGCTACACGAAAGATTGCTTACAAACAAGTTATGTGGAGAGTTTGCAGAAACACTGGAAATATAGAAGACCATAACAACTACAAAGAAGCCATTAACCAGCTACAACCGAAATGAGAAAATCTCGAACGTTTGAGCAAAAATTGGCGAATGATATAAACAAAATGATAACAAGAGTTTCAATGCTTATGGAAGGAGTAAACAGAAGGTTTGAGATAAGATGGAACCACTAGAAAACAGCGAAGGAAACGTAATATATGTTGGGTTTCAAATGGCAGAGGCCCTGAACGAGTATTTCAGCTAGGTTTTTACCACATAAGATATAAATTCACTGCCATTACCAGTTACTAAATTTGAGGGGGATGAATCAAATCAATTAAGTCAGTTGTTTGTTACTCCTGAAATCACATCAAAGAAAATTAAGATTATGAAAGAAAAGAAATCACCTGGCGTTGACGGGATAGCACCAAAACTGCTTAAGGAAATTGTGGACCAAAACAGTCCACCACTGCTCACTGCTATATTCTTTAACATGTCACTTAAAGAGGGAATCGTTCCACTAAAATGGAAAGAAACAAACAGTACATCATTATTTAAAAAGGGATCGATCACCAAGACAGAGAATTACAGACCAGTGAGCTTAACATCAGTTTTATGCAAATTATTAGAAACGCTTATTAGAGACCACATGGTGGAATTCCTTGTAAAATACAAATTAATACATGAATCTTGAATCTCAACGTGGGTTCCTAAACGTTTAGGTCTTGTCTAACCAATCTCTTATGTTTTAGAAGAAATTACAAAGTGGGTAGATGATGGGTCACCAGTGGATCAGTTGGAGACAAACATGGTTGACAGACAGAAGATAGTGGAGGGGGAGATTTCAAACTGAAAACCAGTTTTGAGTGGAGTGCCACTGGGGGTCGGTATTGGGACCTATATTATTCTTGACATATATAAATGATTCAAGCAAAGTACTGAAATTCGCAGATGACACAAAAGCGTTCAGAACAGTTAAAACAGATGCAGATAAACACACTCTACAGGATGATCTAGCCAAATTGGTCAAATGGTCTGAAAAATGGCAAATGTTATTTTGGGAAGTGTAAATGCATCCACATAGGACATGGAAATGTGAACAAAGAATACATAATGGGGGATATTATATTAGGTAAAACTAAGTAAAAGAAAAGGACTTAGGAGTAACAGTTAGTGCTGACATGACAGTTTTGGAGCAATGTGGAATTGCTGCTTCAAAGGGTAACCAAGGGCTAATTGGGAGAAATAGCACATATAAGGAAAAAAATATAATTGTACTATTGTACAAAGCAATAGTTAGGCCACATTTGGAATATTGTATACAAGCATGGAGGCCATATCGTAAGAAGGACATAGATCAGCTAGAACTTATAGCGCTGGTCGGCAATCTTTTTAAATCTGGGATTGACACATGTTTGTGAAGAAGGTATGCGGGATACATCTTGGCAGTTTGGAGGCGGGTCGTTTTTCAGTACTCATAGTTATACAGACTATAATTGTTTTGGTACAAAATAGGGGTCAGATTTAATTGCAAGTGATTGGAGAATGGGCTGTATTTAAACACACAGGATTTGTGGATCGCTCCCTAAGATTGTATTTATAAATACCCACTGGAATAGATACGGCGTTATGTAAATGTCCTTACCCCATGCAAAGCTGGATCACCTACAGTTATTCAGCAATAAATTCGGTACCTGCATTCGATACAACTGACTCTAAGTAGAGGCTTATCTGACTGTGTTAATCAACATAACGCCACCGCCATCAGTTACCACTACCCACACAAATTAACTAGTGCAATAAATCGCAACTTCCGGGAAATATGCTACCAAAACAGTTCTTAATTATTAGTCTCGTGGTTACTGCAGCTTTCTAAATTGATAGGTTTATACAATCATTACGCCTATTATAGAAACATTTTGGCGACCTTTGTAATGTGTATATTATGCAGTAGGGCCAACTACCTCATGTCTGTAGCGTGGTTGTTTTTGTGTGTGTACTTTTCGATCTGCTCCCACACTCACTAGAAACCTCCAAGTGTATCCCGTCTTAATTGAGGCGCACCAAAAACCTCCAACTGCAGCCCATGAGGCGCACCAAAAACCTCCAGCTGCACACCCACCTTAACGCTCACCAAAATATCAAACTCGTCTATTCAAGCGGATCTCTTGCAACAGCGGGGGTGCGTATGCACCAATCGTGCCCCAGTTTGCTACTTGTATACAAAACAGACACTATAGAGGTTACTTATCCAAACAAGATTTGCCAGTTAGGCCTAAGTTTGACATATACAAGGCCTATTATATATAATACTCTATAAATGGTTAAACTCTCGATAAGCCAGTGCCTCCATGTCCGTTTGTCATGTGAAGTTGATCGTTCTGTCTGCACGCGTTAGATTGGGGTGTGGGGCCACCTGTACAAAAATCGGAATGTGGGGCCACCTATGGGGTATTAGCAGAATTAATTAAATATAACGAAGGACTGACACTGCACACACAGTAGCAACGCATGATATAAGAATACTGCAGTAGTTGTTATTGCACTGTTCTCCTTTATCCCTGAAGCTGTGGATGAGGCTTACATTAATACAGGTCCTAGGTTAGTGTCAACATCCTCAGAACTCAGAACTCAATTTATTTTATATATAAATACTATACATATACAATGAATAACGTAAGTAATAGATAAGATCAGGATACTCCCATTAACATATATAATATCGCTAGCACAGGAGCCACCCCATAAATATAAACAAACAACAACATTTACATGTCACAAATCAGAATAGCATATGACTTGTTTTACAGTTGATAATTACATAGTGTATCAACATACATACACAATTACTACAAGGACTGATTATAAAAGTTATGTACTCTTGTACAAATTGACGTACATATGGATACTTCGGTATACATTTCAATACGTATTACTAATTACAAATAAAGAAATTATGAATACGACAACTGGATTCATAATTTAATTTAATATGTTGAAAAACCATAGGTGTCAATTGTAGTAATGATAACACTTGGTGTATTGTTAACTGTCTTTTCTATGTTGTGTCTAATGCATTTTTGGCAAATTCATGTTTGAATCTGGATATATACAGATTATTTCATTCACCTTCTGCAACACATACGCACGCATGCACATACACATAGACACGCGCACGCACGCACACACGAACACACGCACCATCTACCCGTACGAACTGCTTCATAACGTGTGCATGGTCTCGTTCCTACGTGAGTGCACACACAGTCGTGGATCACACATTTATGCAGAAAGCATAGGCTAACGTAATAACATGTAATTATATTAACCAGTACTAGTAAGTGTGTACCCATCCATAATCAAACGTCAAGTAATCACAGCAAGCATGCCGGATACTGACTAATTACACACAATAGGTATAATTCGCAAGCGCATTGAGTGTAACAAACATTGCTAGCGATATTACGACTACTAACTAAATAATTAACCTTACTGGATATTATGTTCAATTCACCATATTAACTTCTACATAAGATACATACTTTCATTTATGCAGAAAAAACAACGCAAGTTAAGTATAAATTGAAGTAGGTCAACTTAATGACATGCAATTTATGAATCAGGACTAGTAATTGTGTACGCATCCATAACCAAGCGTAAAATAACCACAGCAAGCATGTAGGATACTGATTAAGTTCACACAATAGGCATAATTCGTAAACGTATTGAATGAGTGCGACAACCCTTGAAAAATATTATGATTACTAAATAAATCACTGCTGATTCAATTCGCCATATATGTGGGGTGGGGGTGACGCCATCACCAGCTCACTCAAAATGACAATGTTACTGCGTAGAGTACGCTCTGGCCAAAAAGGGTTTGCCGCAGCCTGCGGCATTGTCCGATTACTTGTGCTGCTACGCCACCGTATCATACGATTACAGCTGCATGCTACTGACAAAAGTGCAATCTGATACTATTTACTTAACGCAATATAGAGATCGGTGATTATACCCAGTCAATGAAGTGGAAGTCATTTTCATATCTCTTCACTGTTTCAGGTCGATCGTGACGGACTGCTATGCAAAAGAGCAACAATCTCAGAGAACAAAACCAATGATTTCATTTATACTTCCTTTGCTGGACGCTGTCTAAGCTGCAGTGCATACCAGTGTACCAGTGAGGTTAAAACTTGTTATTAATGTTTTAGTCAGATTAGGTATCAGATTACTTTGTTGTCTGCAAAAATATTAGCCACAATTTTTGTGGCGACAAACACCTTTTCAGAACAACAAGACAGTCAATAAGTTGTGATTCTTTTTTCAGATACTAAATGGGCGTTGTTTATCTGTCTGTATTTAGTCCTGGGTACAAGTAATATAAACCAGGACAACTTGTGTGTGTGTGTGTGTGTGTGTGTGTGTGTATGCGTGCGCACGCGTGTTTGTGGTGTGTGCGTGCGTGCGTGCGTGTGTGTGTGCGTGTACTGTGCGCGCGTGTGTGTTTGCGCTCTCGTGTCTGTGCATATATGTGTGCGTGTGCCTTGGCGCCTGGGTGCGTGTGGTGTACGAGCGTGTATGCGTTCGTTCGTTCTTGTGAGCGTGCGTATGTACACACATTCACGCATACATAATACACTCACTACCCACGTACGCACACAAATTCCATTCTTAGACCACATGGCTCTAATGGCTCTATCAGTTATCACATTCCAGGTTTGCTGCGGTGTCGCATCCATGTGGCGGTTGACTCAACGAGAAGTTCCGCCGATCCCGAATCTTCAAACATCTTGCCAAGTACTGCCAAATAGTTAAGTGCGATACGAAATCCGTCAATCCTGACCGCACTGTCATTAGATTCCTTGGGAGGCGCCATCACATTGTTTTCACCTTCATGTAGATGGCTAAGTTGAAGGTGACGACGCAGTGTTTTGACTAAGATTTGACATCCTCCTCAGTACTTGCTTCATCGTTCGATCCAGCCCAAGTTTAAACAGCTCGGTTTGCTGCATGCGCACGAGTGTCTATGCAAGATATTGACATTGTCATCCAACGAACTGCGAGTGCGGAACCACTCCTGCTTGACTTGACTGAGGAATTGTGTGAGACGGTTGGTTTCTTTCCAAAAGTGCTTTATATATCCATATTACGAAAAGTGCCGGTGTTTTCAGTGCACATATGATTTAACACGTGATAAATGTGTCAACACGTCTTTTATGTTTTAAAAGTATTATGTTGAATAGAGATTTGATGACATTGTTCAGAACTATGCACAAGCATAGATGATGTTATTTCTATAACGGTACCTTAACGACAAATGAAATTATATGACTATGAGCAGTCTCGATTTTGTTTACATATTTACATAGCTAGGCTGTTTCGTGAGGGAAGAGACGCGTCAAAATCGGTCTAGAAAAGTTACACTTGGCAACACTGTTACCTTTTCTGCAATATAGTGATATGTAGTTTATAGCTGTGACGGCGATGGTGTGATTCTCTCAAAGGCATTAATGCATTAAAAAAAAATCGGAATGTTTACTTGCTATTCTGTGTTTATTGTTACCTTACCATATCATATCGCATGCAAATATAAAATGGTTCAGCAGCAATACAATAGCATTCATATGTTAGTTTACAGAACCTGTTAACAACAACAGAATCTGTGCAATTTGAGGTTCTGTGACGGCCATTTTGAAAATCCAGTATAGACGCCCTCCATGCTTACGGGGAAACGGAAACATTGTTTTTTATTTAGTACATTCTAAAGTTTCAAACAATGCAACGTACTTAACCGGACTATATCACACAGCTTGTACGTAGTGGGGGTAGGGGGAGGACATAATTGGCTGTAAAAGTTACTGACACCGCAATTCAGCTTCACTGCAGGCCCATGACCAGGACAGTGGTGTTAAATCATAACGTCATAATCACGTAATGTAACGTCGTAATTATGTAAACTAGAAAATGTCCGACACGTCAGACTACCACCGACTAGTTTCCAAGTGTACGTGATTGTGACGTCATGCCGGCTTTGAATATGGCTCAGTCGGTGTCAGTCGGTGTAGTGCGCTTATACATACTTTGCAGTCGGGTGAGTCTATAGTCAGGTCGGGCGAATAGTGCCAGTGCATCCTTGCCTTTAAACGATGCCATGTTCAGCTAGCTTTGGCTGCTGGGGTAATTACTGCCACAACTATTTTCAATATTCCCAAGGTGGTCTTGGTGTCCGTGAGGTGCCTAGTACCTATATTTCAGAGTTTTAAATCATTTAATCAGTATTAGATGTTGAAATACCGCGCTCTCGTGCATTTGTTCCTCATCCATGATGAGCTCATTACTAAATGCAAATTCTTTTCAGTACATTTGTGAGTTTCCACTGGTTAGCAATTGTCATCATGACTACAAAACCCACACCAGAAACAATCTCATTTAACTACACTGCATTGGAAATGCCAGTTATTCACAATGAGAAGCAGAATATTGCACTGATAAGCCACAGCCACGGCGCCACCCATCTCGACACTGATGAGAATCACGGTGACGTAACTCTGAAGACGTATTCGGTGAAACGAAACAATAATTAATGCCCGGTAGGGCGAGAAGATAATACAGAACGAAATGATTGTGATCACCCAAGAGAAGGTGAGGGGAGAAATGTAAGAGAGAGAGAGAGAGAGAGAGAGAGAGAGAGAGAGAGAGAGAGAGAGAGAGAGAGAGAGAGAGAGAGAGAGAGAGAGAGAGAGAGAGAGAGAGAGAGAGAGAGAGAGAGAGAGAGAGAGAGAGAGAGAGAGAGAGAGAGAGAGAGAGAGAGAGAGAGAGAGAGAGAGAGAGAGAGAGAGAGAGAGAGAGAGAGAGAGAGAGAGAGAGAGAGAGAGAGAGTTTATATATCTTCTTACTAACTTACTAAGTTCCAAATTCACAATAAGTCACATTAAATGTATTAAATCACAGTGCGATAACAAGATTTAACAAGATTGCCACCCAGAGAATTAACTCTCGATGGCAGGTGGACAAGGAAGCCTTTTGGCTTATCGAGAGTCCAACCCTTTTTATCTACGTGTATACCGCCATTCTGAGGTGATAAACGTTGTTTAGCTGTTCTTTATATAACGCACTGATCTAAATAATGTTAGAACAACATATGCAGCAGTTATCGTGTTATCATTATAGCACATAACTAAGAATGGCTGATACAGAAGTCGCGAAAGAAGTAACGACAAAATTAAACGGCGAAGAAGAAGTCGCCGGAGAGGCTGAGCCCGCTGCAGAGCAAACGAAGAAAAAACGAAAGCGGAAGAAGAAAAAGAAGACAGGTGTTGTTGTTTTCCGTTACTGCTGGTTTTCAAAATATCTGGAACCATTTGTCCGCAGGCGCAGCGTATTTTTTCTGGGGTTCGTGACGTGATCACGTTGTTGATCTTATGGCGTGGTCGGTACAGTTTCGTGGCTAAATCCTTTCGACATTTTAAAATATCATCAATGGTGGTAATTAGTATTTAAAACATGTTTGTGATGAAACGTGGTGCTATTTAAAAGGACACGTGTTTGTTTGTGCTGCCATCTGGGGTTCAATGCCAACAACTTTAGCTTCTGTAATGTGTATGGACAGCTGTGGACCATCTTGGTCACGTTAGACTTAGAGTTGGACTGTTATTGTAACAACATAGACGTTTCACTCGAGTATGGTGGAGGAATTCAAAAACATTAATTGTTTACATTTCTGTATCAAACATTGCTGCCATCCGAAATAATCACAATATCACATTATGATTAACAAATATGGCAATAGTATAAAAAACAATCAATGACAATGTTAAAAGATCTTCAGACATATATTAATATAGGTCAACATAGATCAATAACATAACATTAATTGGTTGTTTACCCCCTTAAAACAAATGTTGCTCTGATAATTTTAATACTAATGAGTCTCAAACCGAGGCCTCATCAGTTCATCTTGATAGCACTCACTATCAGTGGATGCCACCATGTTGGTTATCAACTACCTAACACATAATATTATTATTATTGAACAATTCTTGGGGGTTTAGACCATTTTCTTAAAAAAAATTGTACTCTTTGAACAGCTAAATAATACATAAACTATTGTTTATAGACATATCCTGTATGCACCTGTTAAACTGTTATTGCAATGTTGTGCCATGCAGGGGGTGAGGCAGTAGAAGATGAAAGTGAGGACCAATCGGAAGTCAATGCTGTTACAGAAAAACTCGCATCACAGAATTTAGATGAGGACAACAATGAAGGTTGGTCACCTGATTGTCATGTGACAACATGAGTGTAGTCGTGACATACATGCATTTGTCTGTTTTACAGTGGTATAGTATACAGGGGAGTATGAAACATGTATGAGGGGGGGCAAATATTTTATACTAGAAAGTATAGAGTAATAACCCTGGGGAGATGATTCCACAGGGTGGAAATTACAGTGGGACTAATCATAAATGTTTTGTTACACATGGTGGCAAATAAACCTTTGTAGCTTAATAATTTCTTATTTTAATTATTGTCACATTCATATATTTTACACTTTGCTTTGAAGTTCACATGGACATTATGTAAGTGGTGTATCTCACTTTCTGTATTCCAGATATGAGCATTAATGTTAATGTTTAGCATATGTGAAAAAATTAACTACTTGTATTTCAAGAGTGGCGCCACCTGTCTGATTTATGTGCATTGAAGAAGTGTAATGTGCATATTTGTCCAGTAGAGGGAGACACCTTACATTAAAAATCTGAACCAATTCAGAAAATCTTTATTAGCGTGATATATGGATCTCCACTATTGTTCTTGGTGTTGTCTGGTACAGCATAACTTACTGAGGTGCTTGTGTAGGTAACATGACTTACTGAGGTGCTTGTGTAGGTAACATGACTTATGATGTGCCTGTGTAGGTAACCAAACTTAGCCTGTGCAGGTGCTGATGCGGATGCAGAGGCCACTGAAGGGGGCGCAGTGGAAGGGGCAGCTAAGAAAAAGAAGAAGAAAAAGAAAAAAAACAAAGGTACATTGTGACATCATCTCAGTTTGTAACATTGTCGTTTGGGATGTATTGTGTACACTAAAAATGCATGCTCTTGAAACACGGAACTAAAATCATTGGGATTAAATGGTTACACTTGACTGATTAAAAATCAGAACTTCATCAATACCCATGGTGGCCTTTAACTATTTTGTATTATTTTAAATAAATAGTTATATTTTATATGCATGTTTTAAAATATTAACCTATTTTA
Organism: Escarpia spicata; assembly: GCA_963995525.1. Classification (NCBI taxonomy): domain Eukaryota; kingdom Metazoa; phylum Annelida; class Polychaeta; order Sabellida; family Siboglinidae; genus Escarpia; species Escarpia spicata. The sequence continues at coordinate 6,856,707 of OZ023205.1, forward strand.
CGTGAAGTTCACTCGTGCAGTTTTGGTGTGTCTACCTTTAAACTAAAAAAACACTATATAAAAATAATTGTTGTACCTCTGGTGTTGTTTTTGTTGATGCTACTGAGGTTGTTTCCCTTTCAGGTCCCAAACAGCAGACAGATCCTCCTTCTATTCCGGTGTCGGAGTTGTTTCCTGACAGAAACTACCCCGAAGGACAGATCATGAAGTACGAAGTACCCAACGATGAGAAGGATGAGTGAGTGTCGCTGTGTCACGTCAGATTAATCATTTATGAACAGTTGACTGTGTCACGTTGTTGGTCAGGATGACACTGACAGGTGTCGACCTCATGTCAGATGCCATGTTGTTTATGATGGTGACCTTTTGACAGATATCATAGAAGTTGTCTTTATGACCTTGTGACAGATGTCATATTATTTGTTATGATGATGTCTTGTCAGGTGTCTTGTTATTTGTCATGGATGGTGTTATATTATTTGTGACAGATGTCATTATTTGTCATGGTGACTTCATGACAGATGTCATAATATTTGTCCCAGTGCAGATGTCATGTTTGTTATGGTGACCTCATGAGATTTGTTGAATTATTTGTCATGGTGATGTCGTGTTATAAATTATGGCAACTGTCATATTATTTCTCATGCTGTTGTTTGGCAGTCGTACCGCCATGGACCGGTTCACGTCAGAGGAGAAGCGAATGCTTGACCGCATGCAGCTAGACCTGTACCAGGACATCCGCCAGGCTGCAGAGGTTCATAGACAGACCAGGCACTACATGCAGAGGATCATCAAGCCAGGCATGTCTATGACGGAAATCTGGTACGTTGTAGCATGCCTCATTTCAGATTTTGTTTTTGCAAAAAAGGCAAACCTAAATAGTATCTACTATGACACCACCACAATATGCTAGCATGTTTGTACAACTTGTATGTATGTAGTTAAATGTTATTCTTGCTCAAGAAGTTATTCGTGATTTAAAATTTTGAATTGCAATGTGAATGTGATGTGCGATTGTGCACATGTTTCTGTCTCGATGTTGTTGGATTTCCTTGCTCTCTCAAAAACCAGGTGACTGACACATACTGTGTCGGTTGAAGGCTAAATGTTGGCCCTACAAAGTCTCCCAAGTGACTTGCTTAAATGCGTTCTGTCGCACAAACATTAACAGCATTTCGGAAAACACTGAAAACTTTCTTATTTTGGACCTGTACCTGCCTTGATGCAGACACTTTTTTCCGCTTATAAGTGACATCACTTTATATTTATAATATTGGTTTTATTTGTTTATTTATTGTTTTAAAATGTATTTTAATACTTTAAATATAATTTGCTGTTTTTTAACAAATATTTCAACATTATTTAATTTATTAGCCACTGTGGAATGCTTATGTTTACTAAAAAACACCTCAAAGTACCTGTGTTATTATGATTTGTTTGATTTCCAGTGAGCAAGTAGAGGGTACTGCTCGCAAGTTGATAGGGGAGAACGGGCTGCAGGCGGGACTAGCATTTCCCACGGGTGTTTCCCTCAACCACTGCGCTGCTCACTACACCCCTAACGCCGGGGACACAACTGTTCTGCAGTATGACGACGTCATGAAGCTCGACTTTGGCACCCATGTTAATGGTATCCGTTGTGTATTCATTTATTAATGGATGTTTTCTACCCGATACAGAATGGATGTTGTTTCTTAATTTCTTTTTTTTACTTTTTCTTGCTGTAATTAAAATTGTTATTGTATTATTTGCCTGATATATGACAGTTTTAAACTGTCAAATATCAAGCAAGTTGTATGCAAATTGTATTTCCTCACTACGTATCTGAGAACAAGTTGTCACAAATGAGTCTACCTGTGTGTTGTCTTTTTAATTATACAGAGACATGAATTGTCTGTATTATCATTGAAACCATGTCCTCTTGATGTAATTTTGAAGCTTGGCAAATGTGTTCACTACGTGTTGCCCTAAGTTCAGTCAGCTGTATAAATGAAAAATAAGACTGGCAGATATAAGTGAATAAATAGTCTTTACTCAGTAATTGAAGCATGGCTGAATGCTTCCCAGAAAAGTCAAGATGGTGTCCGAGTGAACAGGTCTGCCATGGGGTGATGGGTAAAGCCCTTTGAGCACTCATAATACATTGCTATATAAGAACGTACACTTATATATATATATATATATTAACATATGATTTAATAGGTTATGTATTTATAATTGCAGGTCATATCATAGACTGTGCTTTCACAATGGCCTTCAACCCTCGGTATGACAAATTGCTGGAAGCTGTGAAGGCAGCCACTAACACAGGCATCAAGGTAGGTGTGGTACTGTGATCATTGTGTCTTGTATGTCACTGGAGGTTTTGTACCACTGTCACTGCATCTTGGTATCGGGTCCTGGCAAAGGTTTTGTATTACTGTCTGGGTCTTATGTATTCAGTCACTTAAGGACTACTTGTATGTCCTGTTACCTGGGTTCATTATATCAATCAAGGGGTGGTAATAATATCAGCAGGCAGTTTTATGAATCAGTTATATTCTGTTCCACTTTCTGTCTTCGTTGTTGGAGCCAGTCATGTTGCATGTGCCCAACATCAGAGCAATTCCAATAACTTGCTATTAGCCCTGTCTGTTTCTGTAATAGCTGGTGTTTATTACTTGCTGTTAGCGCCGTCTGTTTCTGTAATAGCTGGTGTTTACTACTTGCTGTTAGCTCTGTCTGTTTCTGTAATAGCTGGTGTTTACTACTTGCTGTTAGCGCCGTCTGTTTCTGTAATAGCTGGGGTTTACTACTTGCTGTTAGCCCTGTCTGTTTCTGTAATAGCTGGTGTTTACTACTTGCTGTTAGCGCCGTCTGTTTCTGTAATAGCTGGGGTTTACTACTTGCTGTTAGCCCGTCTGTTTCTGTAATAGCTGGTGTTTACTACTTGCTGTTAGCCCGTCTGTTTCTGTAATAGCTGGTGTTTACTACTTGCTGTTAGCCCGTCTGTTTCTGTAATAGCTGGTGTTTACTACTTGCTGTTAGCTCTGTCTGTTTCTGTAATAGCTGGTGTTTACTACTTGCTGTTAGCTCGTCTGTTTCTGTAATAGCTGGTGTTTACTACTTGCTGTTAGCCCGTCTGTTTCTGTAATAGCTGGTGTTTACTACTTGCTGTTAGCCCGTCTGTTTCTGTAATAGCTGGGGTTTACTACTTGCTATTAGCCCCGTCTGCGTCTAATAGCTGTAGTGTTTACTACTTGGATGTTTTGTATACAGTTTGAATGTTTGGTGGGCAACATTTTCAAATTGCGAACAATGATTTGGGTTTATCTCATCCATTTTGGCAGGCAGTGTACCTTCAAAATATTATTCTGCTGGTAAGAGCTTTATATTAAGACAATAATAAATAAGCACAGGCAAAGTTGGTTTAAAAACAACTAATTCTCGGTTATTCAAGAATGTGGTACACATGCATTGACATGTGACAATGGTCAGGAAGTCATGGAATCTTGTGTGTTGTTGCTAGGAGACAGGCATTGAGGTGTGACGTGGGTGAGGCCATCCAAGAAGTCATGGAATCTTGTGTGTTGTTGCTAGGAGACAGGCATTGATGTGCGACTGTGTGACGTGGGTGAGGCCATCCAGGAAGTCATGGAATCATATGAAGTTGAGCTTGACGGCAAGATGCACCAAGGTGAGTACATGGATGTTCTAGTAAAAGAGTGAGACTAGTTCTTGTATAGCCGCTCTGCCATTGCTGTTTTCAACTTCTCTACTGCAAAATATATTGTCTGGTGTCGAACTTTAAAGTGTGAATGTATTTGAACATCCGCATATCTACGGGAAGCATGTGAAACAAAATGCAATAGAAATCGCTAACATGCTTGAATATGCAGTTGTTTGTGACTAAAAACCCTTGTTTCCAAGGAGCTATGTTGCTCTGTTTGTAATTCTGTTCTACAGGGTAACACTCAATATTGCAGCATTGGGTGTACACATTGTACACTATTACACAAGGACTGTTGTATGTTTGCAGTCAAGTGTATCCGCAACTTGAATGGTCACTCAGTGGGAGCCTACCGCATCCACGCCGGCAAGACAGTGCCCCTTGTGAAGGGTGGAGAGACAACTAAGATGGAGGTATGCGTGCGTGCGTGTGTGTGATGTCAGTAGCATCTAGTGAGTCCATCAAAATAATTTCCTGTCACTAGTTCTGGTCTTGTAATGGGAGTGATCACAAGAAGTCATAAGTTAATTTCTTTACTGTATGAACATAGACTCTCACTGTAAGAAACATAGTGGGGCTTGTCCTAAATATTCCTTGTCCTTTGCTGTGTAACATAGTGGGGCTTGTCCTAAATATTCCTTGTCCTTTGCTGTGTAACATAGTGGGGCTTGTCCTAAATATTCCTTGTCCTTTGCTGTGTAACATAGTGGGGCTTGTCCTAAATATTCCTTATCCTTTGCTGTGTAACATAGTGGGGCTTGTCCTAAATATTCCTTATCCTTTGCTGTGTAACATAGTGCAGGTCCAAAGCCCAGAACAGGGATTTCAGTTATTCCTTTTAAGCAGAGGTTCCTTATAGTGAGATTAAAGTACCAGTTGTGCACTATCATTTGCCCCTACATCTGTCCTTTGACATATTGTGGTTGTCCTTTAATATGTCACTAGCTTTTGTGAATTTGTAGTAATTTTGTTCACAGTATTTCACAACCATATAAATGGAAGTATTGGGTTTTGTAGGAAGGGGAGTTCTTCGCAATTGAGACATTCGGTAGCACAGGTAAAGGTCATGTCCATGACGACATGGAAGTATCACATTACATGAAGAACTATGAGGTCGGCCACGTCCCTCTCAGGTTAGTGCAGCCAACGTCTTCTCTCAGTGACCGTTGGCTCGTAACTTCACTGGCTCTGGTCTCATCAGTTGTGTACTGTTGGTGACATCAGTTCAAAATGGCACTGAAAATCCATCTTTTTCAAAATTATTTTGAGATTCTATAGTATGTTCACCACTGTGATCTTACTTAGTTGTATATATAATATTTATCTTTATTTATTATGAGAATTAATTTATAACTGTTGTTATTATTATTATTTTCAATAGCTTGTACACATGTATTTATTATTTTTTATTTAGTAGTAATAACTGCATTCTGTTGTAATGATCTCAAAACATTAATGCTCAACTCTACACAAAATTGGTTTCCAGGGAAGGGATTTGGCAGCTGTTTAATTTAGCACTATGTCATACATTTTTCAAAACAAATTGCCAATATTTTGATAACTGCTCACCAGGGTGCAGATGCTGTGGTAGCCATTTTGTACCCTTGATGGACCTTGTTGCTAGGCAGCTAGTCACGTGACAGATTCATCAATCTGTGTTGCAGGCTGACCAAGTCGAAGCAGTTGCTGAATGTGATCAACCAGAACTTTGGTACGCTGGCGTTCTGCCGGCGCTGGCTCGACCGTCTCGGTCAGACCAAGTACCTCATGGCTCTTAGGAACCTCTGCGACGTAGGCATCATCGAGGCCTACCCCCCTCTCTGTGACATCAAAGGCAGCTACACCGCACAGTTCGAACACACCCTCTACCTGCGTCCCACTTGCAAGGAGGTGCTCAGTCGGGGTGACGACTACTAGGGGTGGGGGTGAATATGATGGGGTAAAGCTACTGTTAAGCGTGGCTGGCTTGCTGATTGATCGAGTTGGGTATGTATCACATGAATCAGGACGAGCCAGTGTCAGCGAGTGTTGATGATTATGTTGAATGGCTGCCTCTGTAGTCGTCTCCTGTGTAACATCAAATACAGCCATAGATGTATTTCAATGTAGAGAATCCAGATCTTATTCATCTGTGTATTTCATGTGTGATATCTCAGGTTTCTAACGGAAGTCTGGATCGATCAGAATACATTGTTATCATCAGTTTGTTGATGTGAGATGTGTTAGTTTTTGTTGGTTTTGGCATAGAACATGCAGTGCAAATAAATGTTTCTCTTGTTCCCAAAACCTGTGGTTTATGTGGTCAACAGGGGTGTTCTATTATCAAGGACATATTCGTGATATGGAAAGAATCTTTTGTGAAATCTGCACATTTCACTTAGGCCAATTCGTGTGTGTATTATGGCAATTTCAATAACTACATTTCTCAATACTGAAAGTCTTCAGTCTAATTTTTTCAGGTACTGGTTATCACGGAAAATTTCAACAAACGAGTAGTTACCGTGACGGGCATTTGCACCTACCACTGTCCCGATGTAATGAACTTGTGTACTTGAAACTGTGGAAACGTTTTAGTTATTCACATGGCATGTTTTGTTACATTGCTTCTGGTTCGGTTGCACTTATGAACTTGTCTCCTGGTTCAGCTCTATCGTGGTTGGTTAAATTGTTTATAAAATTGGACAGGTCTTGTCCTTTTTTTGCATCTTTGGTTTGTATATGTTAGGCTTTTCAGAATAATATTTTTGTTTCCCGTTACCTGACTGACCCAGTTAAATGTTATCACCCTAGACGTTCTTACTACATACATGAATAGGGAAATACATTATTTATTTGCACCCGTGTAAATCCAAACACAAGAAAAATATAACAGAAATATATTGCCCTGGCCAAATATCTTGCTGTTAAAATACTGCAAAGGTTTTAATATTTATCTGACGAAATTGTGGGTAATGTCTTTGCAACAACAAAAATTACTCGATACTATCCTATAGTAACCACCCAAGAGAATAATGATAAAAAATATGATCTACCACCCTAACATTTTAGAAACATATTCTGAAAGACCTTATCCGTCTTTGCACAGCCGTCACAAAATTACTATAATATCGGTACATTAGTGCAGTTAAAAGTACTAATATATAAAATGTGTATTTGCTGTCTAGCATTACAAATTCTGTGGTGCAAGCAATTTGTGTAGTTAGGCTCTAAGTGCAAAAAAAGCAGGAGAAAAGGTTACTGTGGAGATTATATGGAGTGTCACCAACGCACAAATGCATGTAAAATGTGGTATTGGGAAACCCATTTGTTTGAGACAAATAAAATGGCATCGATTCATTAATCAGTGGAATTGCATTTCATACATGTTTGGCATTGGGAGTTATCAATAATAACACTTCTGTGTACAAAATGAGGGTTGGATCTCGATACAAATGATTGGAGGGTGGGTCATATTTCAGTGCACAGGGTTTTGTGAGGAATCTCTATAATTTAATTTGTATATATCCGTTGGCATAGACACAGCTCTTTTAAAAGTGATTTCTCTTGAAATATGTTTACTGAAATTGTATTTCAAGAAGCATATTATTTAAACTGTTTCAAAAAACAATTTCTAGCTGTACATATAAACCTCCAAAGAGCATTTTAACCATAAGTTATAAACAGTAGTTTTGCTATCTGGTCTCCCAATTTAAGGGATTGTCTACACATTATATGCATACAAAATCGTGCAAAAACTGAGCCCCTTCTTTGTGTGGATACTACAAATTAGGTCTGACCCCTCTCCCCTTACATGCAGTATGCCTACCATTCCGTACGATACGCAGTTACCGAAGCACTCCTCCCCAATGCAAAGCATACATAATCAATGGTATTCCCCCATCACTGACACTCATGTTGTAGTTGGATGCCAAAACATTGCAAAACTATGAAAATACATTATATATATTCACTTAAATATATCATTTATTAAGCCACACTGTGGTAATGTTGGCTACAATTGAACTCGTTCATGATTATATGTATAACTTGTAACATACATATGCAACCTCTAGTACAGGCACCTTTTTCTGTGAGCATGAACACATTCACTCTAAACTGCACATTTCTGACACAAATCACAGGCGTACAACACACTTCTGACACAAATCACAGGCGTACAACACACTTCTGACACAAATCACAGGCGTACAACACACTTCTGACACAAATCACAGGCGTACAACACACTTCTGACACCAATCACAGGTGTACAACACACTTCTGACACAAATCACAGGCGTACAACACATTTCTGACAGAAATCACAGGCGTACAACACACTTCTGACAGAAATCACAGGCGTACAACACATTTCTGACACCAATCACAGGTCTTTATCACACTTCTGACACCGATCGCAGGTTTGTATCAACTTTTGACATCAACCACATATATCGCAATACCTATTCCTTCAGCATGTTTTAAGACTGGTGGCACCCCCTAGTCCCAGTCGTCAGAGGGGGCTTGATTATTGTCCGTGGGGTTGGGCGGTGGAGGTATAATGGATGACATCCTCTGCATCATGCTGGGTGTGCCTGTAGTGTCTGTCACGGACCCGCCACTACTGCTCGTGTTGATACTTGTACCAGAGATCCCCTTACGACGAAGCGACAGCTTCGCCGCCAGGTCGCCCATGAGGTCACCACCAGTGGCGCCACTGGTCTGCTCTTGCTCTTTCTTTCTGCGCTCCTGTTTGCGGTTCTTGACACTGTTGAGCTTTGCCTTTCCGACTCCCCCAGCCTTGCGGATAGACTCGAGGAGTCCAGCTCTTCCGCCGTCCACTGGCGGGAGAGACTTGGACGGGGCTGGCGCTGCAGGTGCAGCAGCTGGGGGTGGCTGGGTGGAGGGAGCGGGTGGTGGAGGGGGGATATCGGCTGGAGGGGGTGGAGGTGGAGGTGGGGCTGCTGAGGGTGGAGGTGGGGCTGCTGAGGGTGGGGGAGGAGGGGGGCCGGGAGGGGGTGGGGCAGGTACACTCGCCCCAGTTTGGGCAGGGCCTGCTGGGATCACGTCCGAGTCGGGGATGATTGCGGGCAGGTCGGGCACAACTGCGGGCAGGTCGGGCATGTTACTGCCAGGCACAGAGGGCGCTATTGATGGTCCAAGATCGGCACTGTAGGAAAGGTCGTCAGCCACTCCTGTGAATGGAAAAGAAGCAAATGCATTGATAACTTGAATGGCATTCAGCAGAAAGTAATGCTACAACAGTTCTCTTCTCTAACGTCTTTGAAAAATAATTATTGTCTGAGTACAGTATGATAATAGTTATTATTTAGTCAGAGTTCCTGAAGACTTATGATATTATGAGAGAATGCCTGAATTAATTGGAATAAAATAACCTAACAATTAAATTTTTTCGTTGCTGCCAACCCGTGTTCCAGTCAAAAGATCTTACATAATTAAAAATTATTATCATACAAAGAAAAAACGTCCATGATATGCATACCATATAACACTAGACCGATACTGACCTATTAAATCTGGGAGGAAATCTGGCACAGCGATCTCGGGCACATTCCCCATGCCAGGCACGAAGAAGTAGTTCTCTGCGACTTGTCGATTGAGTTCCTCTCGCTGCACAATGGTGCTGGGTGCGTCTGCCAAACCCTCATCTGTGTCCTCGAGAGTGCTTCTTGTCTTTGTCACCACACCAAGAGGGTCGAGTAAAACGTACTTCTTGTACCTACGAGACATACAGGTGAAACAAACATTGTGTACCCGGACAAGACATACATGCCACAGGGCACATTCACTTAAACCTGTAAGATTATAGCTTTCACCAGAGTGATCAACATTTACACAAGAGACAGAGAAAACCATTTACACCAGAGATCACCACTTGCAGCAGAGAATTCACCACATACACCAGGGACATCACCACATACACCAGGGACATCACCACATACTCCAGGGACATCACCACATACACCAGGAACATCACCACATACTCCAGGGACATCACCACATACTCCAGGGACATCACCACATACACCAGGAACATCACCACATACTCCAGGGACATCACCACATACACCAGGGACATCACCACATACTCCAGGGACATCACCACATACACCAGGGACATCACCACATACTCCAGGGACATCACCACATACTCCAGGGACATCACCACATACTCCAGGGACATCACCACATACACCAGGGACATCACCACATACACCAGGGACATCACCACATACACCAGGGACATCACCACATACACCAGAGCAATCGCAACTAACAAAAGAGTGATCACAATTTACACCAGAAAGATCACCACCATTTACACCAGAGACATCACCTTTTACACCAGAGAATTCATCACTTACACAAAGATATCCCCATTCACACCAGAGCAATCAAAGATCACCACCATTTACACAACGCAGATCATCATTTAAACAAGTATCACCATTTACAACAAATAGATCACAATTTGCATAATAGATATCATCACTTACATGTCACCACTCACATCAGAGATCACTATTTACACCAGAGCAATCACCACATACACCAGAGCGATCACCACATACACCAGCGTGATCACCACATACACCAGACTGAGAGCGATCACCACATACACCAGAGCAATCACCACATACACCAGAGCGATCACCACATACACCAGTGTGATCACCACATACACCAGACTGAGAGCGATCACCACATACACCAGAGCAATCACCACATACACCAGAGCGATCACCACATACACCAGCGTGATCACCACATACACCAGACTGAGAGCGATCACCACATACACCAGAGCAATCACCACATACACCAGAGCGATCACCACATACACCAGCGTGATCACCACATACACCAGACTGAGAGCGATCACCACATACACCAGAGCAATCACCACATACACCAGAGCGATCACCACATACACCAGCGTGATCACCACATACACCAGACTGAGAGCGATCACCACATACACCAGAGCAATCACCACATACACCAGAGCGATCACCACATACACCAGCGTGATCACCACATACACCAGACTGAGAGCGATCACCACATACACCAGAGCAATCACCACATACACCAGAGCGATCACCACATACACCAGCGTGATCACCACATACACCAGACTGAGAGCGATCACCACATACACCAGAGCAATCACCACATACACCAGAGCGATCACCACATACACCAGCGTGATCACCACATACACCAGACTGAGAGCGATCACCACATACACCAGAGCAATCACCACATACACCAGAGCGATCACCACATACACCAGCGTGATCACCACATACACCAGACTGAGAGCGATCACCACATACACCAGAGCAATCATCACATACACCAGAGCGATCACCACATACACCAGAGCAATCACCACATACACCAGTGACCAGAGCGATCACCACATACACCAGAGCAATCACCACATACACCAGAGCAATCACCACATACACCAGAGCGATCACCACATACACCAGAGCGATCACAACATACACCAGAGCAATCACCACATACACCAGAGCGATCACCACATACACCAGAGCGATCACAACATACACCAGAGCAATCACCACATACACCAGCGTGATCACCACATACACCAGACTGAGAGCGATCACCACATACACCAGAGCGATCACCACATACACCAGAGCGATCACCACATACACCAGAGCGATCACCACGCACACCAGAGCGATCACCACGCACACCAGAGAGATCACCACATACACCTGCGTGATCACCACATATACCAGACTGAGAGCGATCACCACATACACCAGAGCGATCACCACATACACCAGAGCGATCACCACATACACCAGAGCAATCACCACATACACCAGAGCGATCACCACATACACCAGAGCGATCACCACATACACCAGAGCGATCACCACATACACCAGAACAATCACCACATACACCAGAGCAATCACCACATACACCAGAACAATCACCACATACACCAAAGCGATCACCACATACACCAGAGCGATCACCACATACACCAGAGCAATCACCACATACACCAGTGACCAGAGCGATCACCACATACACCAGAGCAATCACCACATACACCAGAGCAATCACCACATACACCAGAGCGATCACCACATACACCAGAGCGATCACAACATACACCAGAGCAATCACCACATACACCAGAGGAATCACCACATACACCAGAGCAATCACCACATACACCAGAGCAATCACCACATTCACCAGAGGAATCACTACATACACCCTTTACACCAGATAGATCATCATTTACCACCAGAAAGCTCACCATTTATACCAGAGATATCACCATTTACACCAGAGATATCACCACTTAACCAGAGATATCACCACTTAACCAGAGATATCACCACTTAACCAGAGATATCACCACTTACACCAAAGATATCACCATTTACACCAGAGATATCACCACTTACACCAGAGATATCACCATTTACACCAGAGATATCACCACTTACACCAAAGATATCACCATTTACACCAGAGATATCACCACTTACACCAGAGATATCACCACTTACACCAGATATATCACCATTTACACCAGAGATATCACCACTTACACCAGAGATATCACCACTTACACCAGAGATATCACCATTTACACAAGAGATATCACCACTTACACCAGAGATATCACCACTTATACCAGAGATATCACCATTTACACCAGAGATATCACCACTTACACCAGAGATATCACCATTTACACCAGAGATATCACCACTTACACCAGACAGATCACCACATACAGAGAGGTTAACTTCACAAACTGATGCAGAACTAGAACTTACAGATTCTCAGATGTGTTGAAGAGCAGCAGGGAGCTGACTGAGGGTACATTGGCAGGGAGTCCTCCAAGGCCTTCCCCCCTGCTTCCCTCATCCCTGCGTGTGTGCCGTGGAATCCCGTAGTACATCAGTTTGTCCTTCATCGCCGCCTCGTCCAACTGTTTGAGTTTGCTATGTAACTTATAGTTATTACGTGCCACATCGGGTGGCAGTGTCTGATCGCCTCCAAACACACTGCTGTAGTTACTGGGTATGTCTGATGCGGGATACTTAGCCGCTGAGAACACCTTCATTGCCTTATTGCTGCCCTTCACTTTGTCAATCTTTGCCTGCGCCAATGAAATGCGGTCGTTTAGGGCACATAGACTCGTGTGGTTATCTGCGATACGATTCCCGATACGAGTGAAAATATCCTTGGCAACCTGATCGATGTAGTCGAGTGCATCACACATTTGTCGAACCATTTCTTCTTGTCGCAGGTCATGCGCAAGCACTGGGATGCTGTACAGCTTGTCAGTGGACATGTTTCTCATTTTCACCATTTAAATTCTAAAATAGAACAAACTATGTTAGTGGTCTTCCATTCAACCAGGGAAAATGTACACTTTAGACTAAACAACAATATAAATGTATTAATTGCATGTGCAATTGCTTTGGTTTTAAAGAACTTATGATTTTGTGTTTGTGTGACACCTTTGGGATCATTTACAAATTATGCACAGGTATGTAAAATAATGAAAAAATAACTCTGTTCCACCATGTACATACCAAACATATCAAACATGACCCCCATCTCCTTATAAGCTGTATGCTTACCTTGCATATGGTATGCAGTTATCTAGACTCCTTTTTCACCATGTACACACTCTATCACTGAACCCCCATCCTTCTTGTGTACATGCAATTTGAAGATGACCTCTTATCAGAAGCTGCACAGCCTTGGAATAAAGCACCTGTCTACACACCTCACAAAATGAGGTCTCATCTTCTATATCTTGTAACATAATTGTCACCCAACTACATGTGCATAATGACCATGTAGAGTATAACAGTCAACACTATTGGAATAATGGAAGCTTTCTTCAGCTTCAGCATGTGTCTAACTAAATCTGGTAAATGTATCCAAATTACACTGAATTAGCAGAGAAATAAAAAGGAAGACAAGTTCATTGGGTTGTATGTATCACACAACCCACGAATGAAGTGTAAAAGGAAATGATGATTATGTTCAGTTGTTGTTTAAAACACAATGCCAATGGGTACAAACCACGTGAATAAAAAATTACTCAGTAACAAAAAGACCAGGGTTTGAAATGACCAGATCCAGCTGCATCATGTCACTGATAGTTTGACCCACCCACAAAATGTCCCTTTCAGTTTCACTGTTCCGTTTTATATAGTCTAGATTCTATACTAGTCTATTGGTGATTTTGGCCCATGGTTAATTTGGTCCGGTGAATCCAGCTTGCAGTCTTTGGTGACTTTTGTCACTTAGTGGAGATTTAGAAAGATTATTATTTTGACACATAAATTATTAAAACATAAAGTCTAACAAATATCTGCCTATTGGTTAACCAATAAATTGTGGTGTACCTAGGCACTTGTGTAGAATTTGGACACACCTTGATTTTGTAATTACAACCATTATTTCTGCTTAAATGTGATACATAAGTGTGTTAATTCCATAATTCCACATCAACCCAGGCAAATTTACGTTATAAAAATATTGCGTCTTAGCACACTTTTAAGACAAAAAAGATGGACCAGTTTGCATCAACATGTGCTGTTTACAGGCTTATTGCCCACTTCAAGCACACAGTGCGGTAGTGCACAATCACAGCGGAACAGCCAAGGCACAAACAGTGGTGCTATTTATATAAATATCCCTTGGATTATGGATGCATGTTGAATGATAAAACTAAAAGTGATGACAAATTTAGGCAAACTATAATTTAGGCAGATAGTCATAATTTATACTATTATAGATAGATACAGACTTCCGGTTCCGGTACAAGGCGCGTACGTAACAACACTAGCAGCACTAAACTCATCATAAACTAACAAATTCAAAGCTCTTTAGTAAATACTTAAACCCACAGCACAATTCAAACCCCATACTGTTATTAATACCAGAAAATTGAAATCTTCTACCCTTAGGATCGTAACTATAACGCAACTCATATTCCAAATTTTCCCGCCACAATTGAAAGTAAACAAAAGAAAGCACCCTAAGCAACGCTTAACATACAAACTTAGTTAAAGCCACTACAATTATGTAGACAAACATTATAAATTATTTAGGCATAAACATTATTAATTAGTTAGACATAAACACATTTCTTCAACGATCCTGCACAAATCTTCACTTTATACTAATTTGGCTCGTTCATCAAGGCAACTCATTAAACCATTCTATAACTACTCAACATCTTCTCCCAGCACTGCCTTGATCCCTTGCATAACTATAAAATATTAAATAAATAATATAATAAGGGATATAAAATTAAAGTAGGTCATGGCAACCTGCAAAAAAAAACAAGGACAAAAAGTAGAACTGATTTTCAGTGGACAACTGTTGATGATGAAGTTTGGACATGTACAGGGTGTAAACAAAACTTCAAAGGACCAAACCATAAACTGCTAGAGTGCAAATTCTGCGAGAAACATTTCTGTATTGAATGTGTGGACATAAACAATAAAGAATATAAACTAATGACAGACAAACAGCAAATACTATGGTTTTGTCCACCCTGTGACTCAAAAGTAATGAAAAATCTCAAGAATGAAAAGAGCTGTGAGGAGGTGCGAACAATTCCTAAAGAAAGTGGAAGAAAGAATAAATGAAATAGAAAAAGAACTTGGATCCAAAGTCGATGAGACATGACAAAGAACAAATCCTAGAAATCTGCACAGAAATAGACAATAACTTTACAGACACTAACATCACACAAATCTGGTGGCTCGGGGAAGCCAAAGAAAATGCAAACAGCCCCAGACCAGTACTGATTACAGTAACGCACATTGACAAAAAACGCACCCTTCTTCGAAAGTTCCATCACATTGAGGACAATGATAAGTTCAAAAATATAAAAATTTACCACAACAAAACCAAACAAGAGAAGAATCTAAAAAGCTCTATGAAGAAGCAAAGAGACAGGAAGCAGCAGATGAGTCGGGGGAATACCTGTACAGAGTGAGGGGTCCACCATGGGAAAGAAGAATAAAAAAGATAAGGAAAAGCCAATAAAGAGTACACATCCACCTAGAACAACAGATGGGAAAACGAACGTAAACAAACATAATCTTAATGAGATAGGCAGCATTCAGTGTTTTTACACCAATGCTGACCAATTAAGGAACAAACAAAATGAATTTGAACAAAGAATCAAAGAACTAAAACCCCACATAATAGCAATTAATGAAGTAAAACCCCAAAACCCTAAATGTTCTGTAACAACACCAGAATTTTCCTTACAAGGTTTCCAAAAAATTAAAAAATACTGAAGGAAGAGGTATTATGATAAATGTGCTAAATTCCCTGCATGCAGAGTATATAAACGTAGTCACAACTTTCAAAGAATGCTTATTTATAGAAATCAAATCAAAGAATAAAAACAAACTTCTTTTTGGATGCATATACAGAAGCGATGGGGGATCTGAAGAAAATAATGTAGAACTTCTAAATATGATCAGATCAATATCACAACATAAATACTCTCACATCGTAATTACTGGAGATTTCAAACTCCCTGACATAAATTGGAATCACTGGACGACCAAATCAAATAACCCCAACAATTTAAACTTTAAATTTGTGGAATGCCTTAGAGACACCTTCATGGTTCAACATGTGTCAAGCACCACCAGAGGACGAGGCACAACTAATACAAACCTGTTAGATCTGATTCTATCTAATGACGAAGATAATGTAGGAGAACTCGAGGACCTTAGCCCTCTGGGGAAAAGTGACCATTGTGTACTTAAATTCAGTATAGTGTGCAACTTTATAACAAATAATTATACAAAAAAAAGGAAGTTGTATAATGTGGCAAACTATGATGCTATGAAGATAGAATGTTCAAATATTAACTGGGAAGAGAAATTTAAAGACTGTAAAGATAATGTTAATGATCAATGGGAAATCTTCAAAACAGTACTAAACTCACTAGAAGATAAATATGTACCTAAAAAAATAGTTCCAAATAATAGAAAGGGAAACTTCCCCCTGGATGCTAATACAAGAAAACTAATTAGACGTAAAAATAGATTATGGACAAGATACATGGAAACAAGGGATGGAACAAAATATCTAGAGTATTATAAAAGCAGAAATAAAATCCAAGCTCTAACCAGAAAGCTCCGAAAAGGAATTTGAATGAAACTTAGCATTCCAGACCAAGAAAAACCCCAAAGTCTTTTGGAAATATTATAAATCAAAAACTACAATCAAACAAGGAATTGGGGAACTGAACATAGACCCCACCAACCTAAAATCTCAAACAACAAATGAAGATGAAGAAAAAGCAAATATACTTGCTGACTATTTCTCCAGTGTATTCACCAAAGAACAGTCAGGGCTTATACCAACCATACCTAAAGTAAACAATAAACACGTGATGGACAAATTAAAATTAACTGAAAATATAATACTACTGACATTAAAACAACTTAATATAAGCAAATCGCCTGGTCCAGATTGAATAGGCGCCAGGCTACTAAATGAGTTGTCTGCAAGTATTTGTCAAACTTAAAACAAATTTTTGAAACGTCGATTAAAACTTCCCGCATTCCCAATGACTGGAAAGAGGCTAAAATATCAGCAATCTAAAAAAAAGGAAACAATTCCCAATGACTGGAAAGAGGTTAAAATATCAGCAATTTATTTAAAAAAAGGAAACAAGAAAATAGCTAGTAACTACTGCCCAATAAGTTTAACAAGCATAGTTTGTAAACGTATGGAAAAAATTATCAGAAACCACATTACAAACTACATGAAAGTAAATAATCTATTTAGTCAAAAACAATATGGATTTATATCTGGCCGATCAACAGTTCTATAACTAATCAAAACAATAGATGACTGGACTAAAGAAATGGATAAGGGCAACCACACTGATGTTATATATATGGATTTCCAAAAAGCCTTTGACACCGCGCCACACAAAAGATTAATTAGTAAATTAAAAAGCTTCAACATTGCAGAAGAACCGATTAACTGGATAGAATCATTCATCACAGATAGAAAACAAAAAGTTTCAGTAAATGGAGATGAGTCTAGCTGGAAAGAGATAATATCAGGGATACCCCAGGGTTCCGTTCTAGGACCCTTACTTTTTGTTCTATATACAGTATTAATGACCTCCCAGATCTAACAAATTCAAATACATTTCTATTTGCTGATGACAAAAAGATATTTAGAACAATAACACATATAGATGATCAGGATATTCTTAAACATGATTTAAGCATACTAGAACAATGAAGCGACAAGTGGTTGTTAGAATGCCATCCCGATAAATGCATACACATGGAAATTGGGAAAAATAATATCGGTGAAAGTAAATATTTCATGGCAACAAATAATGTCAAACATGCTCTTGTCACCACAGACAAACAAAAAGATTTAGGAGTAATTATTGATTCAAAACTTTCATTTGATGATCACATCAACCAAGTGGTTAATAAAGCAACCAGACTGACAAAAGTAATCAGAAGAACTTTTCAATTCTTAGATACATACACTTTCTTGCCACTATACAAGACTATGGTTAGATCCCACCTAGATTATGCAATAGCAGTATGGTATCCATATAACACAAAACATAAAATAGCCATAGAAAATGTCCAGAGAAGAGCCATAAAAGAACCTGGTATGAGGGACTTATCATATATTGAAAGACTTAAATTACTTAAGTTACCCACATTAACATATCGTAGATTAAGAGGAGATATGATTGAAGTGTATAAAATAATGCATAACATATATGATAAAAAAAATCTGCACCAAACCTTCCTAAATGGGAGGATGTGGCATCACGATCCAGTAACAGAGGACACTCCCTTAAACTGTTCAACTAATGAGCAAAACTAAACATAAAAAATGCATTCCTGCTTAGAGTGATTGAACCATGGAACAGTTTACCTGATTCAGTAATACAAGCTAAATCAATAAACTCATTTAAAAACCGCCTTGATAAATTCTGGTCAACCCAGGAGATATTATACGACTATGAAGCCCCAATAACATTAAACACTGGAACCGGAAAACACAAACTCTTAATACTAGACCCCGAAGAAGATCTGATCATCCTCCGCATCCCCCCTCGGCTCTCCAGCCCTATTCATTTTGCCGGCTATCTTTTGGCTTTGCAAGCCTCATATTTTAACTAGTAGCATCGATAACTTTGCATTATCAACATTCAAACTAATCCTGGCTTAAAAATACCGAAATATTAATTACATATGTATATGTTAGTAAGCACAAACGTACCAAATAATAACAAAAACAGATTCAACAAAGACGAAGTCACAAGACTACACACTGTCGGACAACTTCGCAATTGCGACAACTTCCGCCATGACAATTCCCTCTATTATCGCCCGTACTTGTTTTTCAGTTTCGTATAACAAAATCATAAGTAATAATTAACCTAGTTAACCGACTAACATAGCCTAATAACAAATAACATTAAAAGTAACATCTAATGTATTTTTTGTTTGTTTAGCACATAATCCAGATTGTTAGTTTCGAATTACATCAAGTGGCGCTTAGCTTTGGTTTGTTGGAGGTTCGATGTGTAAAGATGTCTCTTGAGAAAGGAATGGTGTGGATCGATTGGGATTAAATCAGGTGTAAATTAATTATGAGTACCCAACCGGCCCCTAACACCAAACATACGGTGCGGGTTACGGAAAATGTCGCGAAGATTCTTCGAGACAAAGATAGGATTATTAAACTGCAAGCGAAACGCATCGAGTTGTTGGAGCGCGATGTTGATAAGTTGCGCAAAGAGAGGGACTCTTTGAGCACCAAAGTGACTTTGCTTTCATACAAACTACAAGTAAATAGCGCTGCCAATTGCATATCGTCAGACAATGCAAGGTAAGAGTTCATACAAGTTTTTTTTGCAAAATTATAATTACATAATCTGCGTAAAGATAATTTCGTTTGATCTTACTTAGTTTCTCATGCCAAGAGAGTCAAGTCTCAAGACGACTGTCTCAGTGTCTGAGACTGTGTGTGTCAGTATCTCTTCGTCTTGGTCTATCTGCCCGAGTTGACAGGTTTTATGTATAGCTGATCAGTAAATATATGACATAATACAAAAGTAGTTTATTGTAATAATATTACAATTATTATACACATGTGATATAACACCAATTATGAATGTATAACAGTTGGTCAAAAAATACAATTAGTATGCACTTGTCAAATAACTTGTCAACATCTGTCTGCACGGGGATGGCAAAGCCAAAGGAACTTGAGATTCTCCCGAGTCCTGGGAACTACGATTTTCAGTCAACTCATCTCCATACCCATATAATGCAGATATTTGTAAATTTCCCTACAATAAGGAAGTCGATTCACAGAACAAAAATGCAACATATTTAATTCTGTAATACTGCTCTGGATGTTGGCATAGATGTATTTGCCAGACATTTAGAACAGGTCACAGTCAACTTAAATAAGGTAGACTTCACACAACTAACAATCATTTACAATGCAATACCCCTTACTGCATTTGTATTTTAGGAGTGAGCAGTATGCTGTTTTCAGTGTTGTGCCGACAAGAGGACTTATGTCTTTAACATGTAATTACATCTGGACATGGTCTGGTGAAATAATTGCCGGTTAGTTCCATCACATAATTGACTGTAACTGCTCATTGTTAGCAGATGGCTTCAAATGTACCTGTGTTTGCCTCCTACACAGAATGTCCCTGGCATAGTATCATGTGTAGCGTGGGCCATTGGCAACACTTTGATAAATCCATAAGAAATTAATTAATCATTTATTTCAACTGATGTATTTTTGTGTATTCCTAACATTGTGTTTTTTGCCTAAACTTGGTCATATAAGTTGATCTTAGAAATTTGTTTGCACACTGTGTAAAACATAAAACAAATAAAAAATGTTTATGATCTGTACCGATGTGTTGTATAGTTATAGTAAAAACATTTTGTTTATTTTAAATATATTTGTTTGCAAAATCCAACAAATACTAAAACTGGGGTACACTAGGTTTTGTCAAACAGACAAGATAGTATCAAAAATGTTGATTCTCCAATTGCTGAAGCAAGTTGGGTGCCGATTACAAATTGGCAAATTTAGATTACCGACTCGTGAAAACTACCGATCTATTAACATCAGAACCTCATCTGATCTATTTTACAGTGATCTGTTATGCACGCGAATGGTGTGATTCAATGCTAAATGCAGAGTTGTAGACATCTGCTCAGTTCATAATGATCAGCAACGAATCTTCATGGCTATTACAATACATAGGTCACTTGGGGATTCTGCTCTTGGTGTTGCGACTGTGATTAATTTGGTAATCCGATTGACCATGATTAGTAGGATTAATCTTTTGGTAAACCAATTGAGTGGAATTACTGGGATTAATCCACTTTCCTATTTGCATTCAATGGAGTGAGTATGCTATTCCCACAGATGGCCAGTCGTGCCCAATGTGTTTTAACGGAATAATCATTGTCATCATAGGCTGCCACAAGATTTCTCATGGGTGTTGGGATTTATACTACATGGGTGTGTATTAACATCTGTGCTCGCATCAGTTGTGAGAAAATCTTTCTGCATTCCTAAGTTATGACACATACATCACAGTTCAATTAATCCTTTAGCATTTTGTTTACCTCACAAGAAACCTGCATTTCAGTAGTAAACTGCATTTAAATTTGTTTAATTAAAAATGTTTCTTCTGAACTTCTATGTCTAACGAACCAACCAAGCCAAGAAACCAGAAATTATATACATTCAATAATTTGAAATAATTCTGTACAAAATTGTTTACAAAGGAAATAGAAGGCTCCATATATATGCAGAAATGGTGAAACGTTGCTTGAATCTGAAGACCTGTATGAATATTTTCCCGGCACACTGTAGCTAATATAGGCAAAATACGGGGCAGAAGGAGTTGATGAGGCAGAACGTGAAGTACTGCCAGTTCAGACAGCCTGGACAAATGCACAATCAGTGGTTTAACTCAAGCATTGAAAGTAATTATTGACCAGTTCCAGTTTCTTCGCAGCAAATCACTTCAGATTACATGCCAATGTTGCATGCTAAGTATTCTAGCGATAGATCTCCAAAATTCTTAGAAGTAATCTTATTTTATCATGCAGTCTTTTTGCCAGGTGCATGAGCATCTTTCTTCTGTGTAGTTTGCTTATAAACTAATAAAGAAGAAAATTGTATGTCCAGATTGTCAAGGTAATATCTAGAATCAATAGAAAGTCTCAGGCTTAGCTAATTTACAAGAACTTGCAAATCAAGATGTACAATTTGAAAGTTAGTAAAGACATATTTTTATTTTGAAAATAATAAGAACAATTAGAAAAAATGTTAGTTATTTGTCATAATTCATGCACATGCAAATTGGGTATGTTGTTGTGAAGTTTTAAATTTAATTCTGGAAAGTTCTGTACTTGTCATGTAACAGGCATTTAAAGACTTCACCGGCCCCAGAAAGATCAAATATAATGTACAAAACATGTGCTGTATGATGTTCCCTCTGTGTACACTGGGCTGAGGATAAAATTATGATTTCAATTAAGTCTAGCACATATTAGAGGGAAAAGGTATTGTGTACACAGAAAGGCCTGGCATAGAGTGTCAGTGTGCAGTTTTATCTGATTGATAATCAACAGTCAGAGTACATCTATTTGAACATGTCCGTCTCAGATTACACTGACCAACAGCAGTGTCATTTATGTATCATTGTTGTGTCTGCGTTTGTGAATCATAGTCTTTGATTCCTGTAGTCCCATAATGTGTTTGTGTCGTGTGATGAGTTGGTTGATAGGTATCTAGTGGGAATACCAGCCATTCTGGCTGCTCAGTCATTGCCATAGAACACTTCAGTAAAGCAAACAAAATGGTTGTATTGATCAATTTCTGTGCCTTTAGCATGCTGCAGTTGGACCTTTGAAGATGTTGCGGTTGATTTTGCCCAGTCTTCTGCTTGTTGAATATCTCTTCAACTATGACTATCATTGAATAACTGAATACATCTTTCTGCTCTCGGCTGTTGGTGTTGGAGTGCTATGTAATTTCTGGTTTTGCTTAAGGTAAAACAGCTTTTTTTTAATATTACAAACCTCATCACGACCAGTTGCTAGCATACTGTGATCAGCACCTTGGTTGAAAATGATGTGATTTTTAATTATTCAAAATCATAATTTATTTACCAGAAGTAGAAGAAATCAAGTTGAGTAAAAGTTAAAACATTTGAGGATGTTTGTTTGCTGGTGAAAATTTAATTCAGGATCCATGTTGAAATGCATTGATACCTCACAACAAATTGATCAATTTGATGCAAAATCAGTTGTTAGTGGAATGACATCTCTTGCACGAAACTGTGTGCACAACTTCATAACCAGGCACGCTTATTTGCTTAGTGGTGAGTCGCATCAGTTTGTAAACTAGGTTAAAGCCTGACACAGATTCTAAAGTACATTTCAGTGATGTGATAACATTGTAAGTAGTATGCTTTTTATACCTAGGACTAGGAGGCGGTGAGGAAAACTGATTGTCTAATGATGTGGCGGGCCCATGTCCCATCTCTGTAGAATCAGTATAGATCCAATCAGACCTTTCCAAAATGTTGAAGTTCAGCCTGCACTGGGTCAGACCAAATTGAGTCCAGATTCAAATGAGTTTGGTTTAGGATTTAGGAAAACTTGTTATAGCTTAGAACTTCAAAATCTTGTCACTTATTGGTTTGTACAGATTGAGGGTAGACATCTCTTTAGATAACAAATTGTTGGACTCTCGGTTAGAAGTTAAAGGCTTCCTTGTCCACTTGCCATTTGGTGGGTTTTGCTCTGGATGGTGATCTTGTGTACTGTTAAATTTTGTCTTGTCTGTTTTCTTTTAATCCTTAGAAGAAGTACACTGTTTTGGATGAACGAACGAATGAATGAATCACTTTGTTACATAATATAACATTCCATATACAAATAATAAGGTAATTGTGCTTCCTCAATATACAGTACAGCGATAAAAATAAGCCAGAATATTTACTTGTCCGCTGGACAAGTAAGTTTTGAAATCTACTTGTCCGCCAACATTTTGACTTGTCCGAGTGGTTGTGAAGGGGAATCGAAGCTTCGGAAAAAACGTCAAATTTCTTATTTTTATGACAACAACACAATGTTCCTGTTGTTTCGTTGCATGTACATCTGAGTGACTTGTGATCAAAGACACAATTTGATTTAATCTTCAAATTTTGAAATTACAAAATTATATTTGCTACTATTTTCCGGTCCATTATTCATCATCACGAATATTAAAAGTAGAAATGTTACATGATGTATACCAATATTTTAGTGATGCTGATATGAACGCTTTTATTAATAACAAATAATTATTACGATGATAGGAATGAGACAATTGTTTTCCTTGCTATTTGTTTTCTAATGTTGCAAAAACTATTTATGTTTAATATGGTATATCTATATATATATATATATGACAAACGGATGCCAAAATTTTACAGCAGTGTTTTATATTTATATTTATAACATATAACACTGCTGTAAAATTTTGGCATCCGTTTGTCACTGAAGATGCCACTCAACTAGGAACACGATCAATGCAAAGCCAGGAAATGTTATCACAAAAATCATAATAAACTATATAATCTGATAATATTTTGTTAAACCACTATGAACTTCAATAGTAACAAAGTTTACAAACGAAGATAATATTCAATTGATCATCAGCAAACAAACATATATTTTTTCCTAAATGTTATATTACCATTTCAATGATGATAAACAGTTTTAATGGTGCCTGAATTACATTTACCAGGCGGAAAATAATTTATAGATTTAGTTACGTCATAACGTTGCTGCCGCGCGCAGACCACCGTAGTTGGCTGAAGCTGACATGCCCCGTTCCCGGCCGCAATTTATGGTTAAAATAAATGTTACATAGATACAACAACACTTCTGAAATTTCATTAATATTCCGTTTATCAACAAGCACCATAGATTTACCGGAGAACCAGTTACAAGTTTTGAAAATTGTCACCAATCTGGATCGGCTAAAGTTCGATGACTTGGAAGACTGCCGAGTCCGCGTAGGTTAGGTGTATTAATGGTTAACACTATATATTATTAAAATAATAGGTAACGATACAAAAAATATGTAAAACTAGCGATATAGTTCATCAAATATGATCCGTGAATGGGAGCAAGTTGTACGTCGGCCAAACTGAACGATTTACGATTGTGTGAAATGCAGCCTCGATCAACGATGGCTGATACGGAGTCTGGTGCGCTCAGCGGATGACCCTGACCCTGTTAACACAGGCACTAAAGTCGGTCGAACACTGACGTAAAACACACTGGCGGCGGAACGACAAGACGCCGACACACTAACAAAATTGGAACGTGCACGATTGCTAGCGAACTTCATTTACGTTTGAATTTCCTCAAATAAAAAGTTTGCAATGTTGCACGTGTCACTATTTAATGTAAATTTTCACTTGTCCACTGGATAACCATGTAGAGTAATTTTACTTGTCCGGGCCAAAAATCACTTGTCACGGACAAGTGCAATTTCGAACGCTGCAGTATGTACACACGTATAACACATAATTATACATACATGTAGATTATGCTTTTCTAATCAAAGAAACACATTGTTCTGTATCATTAATATTTTATACCAATATCTCCATATACTGGATGAATAGAATTACTATTTGACACATAGGCACATGTCTGCTGACAAACATAGAGCTAGCACTGTACCATTTAGGTTCATGACATATCAAGCGAAAAATGTTATACGCAACATACAACTTATTTATTGATGTTCTGTTGTGTTTTCACCATAGATGACTAATACACAGTGAAGTACAGAATGTGCGGAAAAGCAACGTTTTCACTACACATACTTAATTTACAGAGAATTGTATTACCCTGAGCATACACCATTCTACAATGTCTGTTTATATCAGAATCATCTTTCATGTTATTACATAATATATGTCCAAGGTACTTATATTGGTCAACACTTGGTATACAATCACCATTAAGTAAGAACAAGTTATTAACACTGTTTTTCAACATGTTACATTCAAATATTAATATAGCACTTTTCTCACTAAATATTATACTTTATATCATAAGCATCACCATAGTTCTCACCTACTTTCAACAGTTCACAAAGACCTTTGGCAGATGTCTGATGGTGAACATAACACTACGTCATCTGCATATTGTACTACATGAGATGACTAATTTTAGATTCATCCATATACACACAAAAAGGGTACAGGGATAAAATTCCACCCTGTCGTACACCATTAGAGACATGAAATCCTTCTAGGTAACATTATCCCACCGAACATGCATCATTTGGTGAGCATACCAATACATGTATATAATTAACGTTAACTCGGTCGAATGCCTTTGAGGCATCCAAAAACAACAATATACATTACTGTTCATAATGTGATATTTAAGAACGAGATAGATAGATAAGATAGATATATGCACATGTCAGCTTGTAATTCTCATAGCTACTGGTGGTAATATCAATTTACTACAATATTTCAGATGTTCTGCTTGAATGCCATCCAATCCACAACTTTTATGTCAGGTTTATTTTATTTTTAAAATTTATTTCTAACAAATGTTGGCGTAGATGTGTTACTGTAGCATTGAGTTAATGCAAATGAAGTTAATCTTTTTATGTTCATCATTTAAGGTGTCTATAACAAATGTAGCCCCCCAGGGGGTGATTAATGCCTGCATCCGGACTGACTGATGTGATTGGGTCTATAGACAGATGTAGATATGGTGTTTTTTGTGTGGTGGGTTCTGTTAAAATGAACGACTGAAACCATGGAATGTGGCGGAATAGTTTTTACTGTTTACCCGCAGCTGCTTCACTACCTCCTGGTGGCATTCCAAAAGCACAACGCACTTTATGCGAGTGTTTCAGCGAGATGGCTACTTGACTGTCTTTATGCTGGCCAAAGTATCAACAGCATCAGTAGGCGATCGTGTTTGTACTTGAGAGTCTTCTAGAAACAATACTGTGGTGCATTGTGGGAATAAAAACTCCAGGAATGTCGGTCTAACTAGACAGATAAAGCCCACTGATTAACGATGGCAGATTTAATTAAATTTGCATGATGCGTAAAAAATAACAAAATAATTGCTTGCATTGGTGATGTGATCAATGAAATTTTGACAGATTCTGTCGTTCAGCTAGGGGACGTTATTGGCTTCATTAGGATCAGGTTATTTATACAGTAAAACTGTAGGTGGTGTACTGTTTCTGGGTAACGTTTTGTGTTAAATTTTAGTACATGTATACAGAATGGTTTATTTTAAATATATTGGTTATAAACTTTAGCACTATTTTATAGTTGGTTGAAATTTTGCAGTTTCTTGTAATTTGCAGAAATACATTTCATTCTTTTAGTGTGAATGATAATTTGTTAAACTTATATAATTGTCATATTATTGTACTAAGTACTATATAACGTTTAACATTTTGTACATCCATTATAGTCTTATATCTCTAGTACTTATTGATGTGTTGTTCAATTGCCAGTCATGTGATAGTGTCGGCATACATGTGATTAAAAAATGATAGCCCTCAACTCTGTATGGAATATTGCCAGGAATGTGACAGGGAATGCTGAGGTGATTTCCTGGAAGCCACTGAAGATATGTAAATTGTGTAGTTTACAGTTTAGTGCTGAAGATGTGGGGCCAGTAGGTGGATAATGTGGGCTTTGTTATCTTTATTCAGCCGGAGCAGGGGTTAACAATGATAAGCAAACATGTATATTTAGTTGTAATCATCAAAATAAATAAGACTGATCAATTGTAGATCTTGTTACTTGGCAGTTGGTATTAATTAACAAATCAAAGCGGTGTTTACACATCTCTTGAAATGTATTTTTTGGCTAAATTAAAATGCACATATTCCTACCACAACTTTCTCGTTGGAGTAAAACATGCTGCACAATTCCCCATTGATCTTCCTTTTTAAAAGAAGTATCACCTGGCCGAGTATTGCTTTTATTGTTAATTGGCTTAAGTAACTCAAGCATTCTGTGGTAAGTGTCAGATGTACATTTCTTCTCCATTGGCATTCAGTCCCATTTAAATTGGCCAGGTTGTACATTTCATATGCAACATGAAACACATGGTTCTCAGGCAAGTGATGGTCCTCCTTCGAATTGTTAATTGTTGAAATAAGTCGTGTATGATGTATAGGTGGCATAGATCTCTCTTCTTCCATCATTATGACATTGATCTGTGTCATTTTGCTATGTAGATCTCAAGTTTATTTATCTTGTTTATGCTGATCTGTCACCCTTAACAACTACGCCATAACAAGATTCTCCTTCAAAGGGCTTGAAAGATGCCAGTGTAATGTAATATGCCATCAGCTAGAAAACACAAGTTTGCATGTGTCTGAATTGATGAGATTGAGACAGCATGCAATGATATTTAGTAATAGTTTTCATTTGGTGTAATTAATTTATCAAATTTCAAAACACTTAAGTTAATTACACTTGTCACCGTATTAGATTGTAGTACAGGAATGCTTTAGTTAGTATTAAACATGGCTTGTTTTATGAGCTATGTTAACATAGCTGAGTAGACCTATATGGGTTGCTGTATCAGAGCCACATATATAATGATCAGAGCTGGGTTTTGTATCCGTGCCAAGCACCCGGTTGCCAGGTGAAAATACAGTGATTTGTTGATATGTTTTGCACTATTAAATTTTCACACAAGCTGGGTGTGTTGGTAATTGGTTGAGCATACCAGCTGTAGGTGTGTTGGCTGTTCTGGTCTCTTTCACACAAATCACTCTGACTGAAAGCAATTAACATACTGTGGTAAGTATAATCATTATACGTGTCGTTGTGATAAAAAAATCAAGTCACTTTTGTGTGAACACCAGACAAAGTATGCGTGATTTAATCAATCACTGCCCTTGACCATACTGTTTGTTTGTAATAAGCTGAACTTAAATTGGCAAGTTAAGAAGTTAAGCATGAATGAAAAAGTTGTAAAGTTTTTTATCAAAAGCATTCTGAAATAGTAATAACATGCAGTTTCTTGATGCTGTTGAATTGGCAGAAACGTACATGTAGTATGTTTAGTTTGTGCAATTGTTGTACCATGTCATAAAGGTTAGACAGATTTGTATGACTTCAGACCTCAAAGCAAATACAACCATTTTAATGCACATTCATCTGATGTTGCCCTCTGGTTTTTGAACAGTAGCTCATTGTAAGAAAACGTATTTCCGTGTAGCAATCATACTCTGTACAATGTACCTCGATAGAAGGTGTGTTAGTTGGCCATGGTTCTATCAACCGTTATTTCAATGGACATTTGGTAAATTGGTATGTTAGTGCTGTGATTGGCATGAGATATCTAGAGACGAGTGAATCCATAACATTTCTTCTTCTTCCATTAACTGCCATCAGTCAAGCAGTTGCCCAGTATTGTCATATGGGTTTGAGAAATGCGACCACCGCTCAATGAGTCCCCGACAGGTTTTTTCATTTCCCTGGCGTGTTAGTTTTACTTCCCCTGGCATAGACACCAGATAGAAGGGACCAATGGCTTATCTACTAGTGTCTCTTCTGAAAGACAGACAATGTACAGTGAACAAAATTGCCCAAGTTTTGACACAGTGACCGAACCACCACCGGGCATCAGGGTTTGAACCCTGGTTCCTCTGAATGACAGTCCAGCACTCTAACCTCTTGACCACTGCGCCCCAGTATTTATTTATATGGCTTCTCACTTTACCAGACAATTAATTTATTTTGATTAAAGACTAGATAACATTATCACTGAAGGTCAGCCTCACTTGGTCAAAAAGCTGACTCTGTCTCAAGGTTTGTGGTCTGTGATTGAGAGCACAGACCACTTGACGTGAAAGTCAATTGTGACGACCAGACAAGACAAGTACAACAAGTATTGGAGGCGGTGTAATGCTGTCATCTCATTGGCAATGGAGTTAGAGCAGTCCCAGTCAAGCAAATGCTGGATGTTCTACCAGCATTCTACCTTGTCCGTTAGGCACTCAGTCAGTCTTCCTGGCCAACAATGTTAGTAGTGTGTGAACCTGATTTCTGGGTGATATTGGAGAAAGATTTGGCTACTAGTATAAGTATGCAGCTGTATTTGTT
The DNA here is from genome assembly GCA_963995525.1 of Escarpia spicata. Taxonomy (NCBI): domain Eukaryota; kingdom Metazoa; phylum Annelida; class Polychaeta; order Sabellida; family Siboglinidae; genus Escarpia; species Escarpia spicata. The sequence goes on from OZ023205.1 coordinate 6,886,682, forward strand.
AAAAAAACTAAAAGTCTGAGTCCAAAAATCCATATCTAGATAATAGTCAAATAACACAAGAGAAAACATGTTTGTTACTGTGTGTGACGGAGTTACAGCAGAGACATTTCTACATTCACAGCCTACACATAGCGTGGCTGGCACTCTGTTTTGCTTGAAATCTTGATCGTGTATTCGGGTGGTGTATTCCTGCAGCTATCTGTTCTGTGTGGTATTTACAGACTTGTCACCAGATAGTCGATCCGCCCATCACAGGATAATCCACGAGATCCTCAGGTGAATCTCAACCCACTTACACCGTCGCATATCCCTTCTGATGCTGTCTACTGCAAGTGTTATATCGACTGACCGAGACCTATTGTACACCCACGTTATAGGCTCTAGACAGCTGCTACTGACCGAGGCCTATTGTACACCCACATTGTAGGCTCTAGACAGCTGCTACCACTACTTTAATACTACTGCCACTGCAGGTAAATCTAGCCGCACACATGCTGTGTGTATTGATAAGTTCCACTTCTGCCAGGAGCTCCACATTGTCACATACACATATGTGGAGAGGCAGGCAGAGACAGGCCCAGGGCATTGTGGTTGGATCTGCACTGTGTGCCATTGTTGAAGGCGCCTGGGGCCAGTTTGTCTGCCTTGGTACAACCAGCTAGTGTCTGCCACAAAGTCATGGAGGGAGCGTTGTTACTGACCAGAGGAGTTTATATTATATATGAATCAGATTATTATTATTTGCAACAGTTAGACTAGTATTCGTGAGAGTAAAACCAGCATCATAATTAAGACATCTTTACCTGGATATTTCCCCAACTTGGGACATAGGTCCAAGTGTGCTCGTACCCAGGAGCAGCCTTGGTTAGGGAAATAGGTGTGACACGGATCATTGTAACACCTTTATGGTTGTTTTGGTCGCCTGTAAAACACCATTCGTTTTTCGTGTGTATTCTGTGGTATAATATGTCCAAGTTCCCACAAAGATTTTTATTGCAAAGATATAAATTAATATTTTGTTATTAAGCCAATAATTATTTATTCATCCAGTGTTTTTGTTTTTCTTTAAACAAAAACTAATTTTGTTCAGCCATTAGGGCTATTTAAAAATATCTTTTAATGTTTTTTCTCAGAACTTCTTTCTATTGTATATATAATTATCTAATGGGATATTACTATCATTACATTTTGCACCAATATTACATCATTATATTTGATCAAATGTGTTCTGATAATCACTGTGCATTGTGCAGTGACTACCAGGGTAATCTAAGTACTGCACTGATTTAAGTACAACTGACAAGTAGACAGTAAATTATCAATACTGTCCACACTGACATTTCAAAGTGACTGGTCTGGCTAATTGCTTGCAGTCAAATTGTTGCCACCAACACAGCCAGGAGCAACTGTCTGAGTCTTGAGTCATTGTCCTCCTCTGCCTGTGCCAATCAGTGTGACCAGTTGAGTGACAGTGGTACAGAGAACTACTCCCTGGTCTCCATAGTTCATCTGTCCATTCATCAGTCAGCATTTGTTGGCTAGATTGAACCCTGCACTTGTTAACTCCCAGTACAATGGGCAGACTAAATAGGCACATTGTGTTACCAGTTCCACTGCCCTTGGCACAAATACACCCATATTCCCACTGGTGCCAATTTGTCTTGTCTCGAATTTCACTTACTTTCAAAATGCTCGCTTGATATTTATCTGTAAGAACTGAGGTTTGTTAACAAGATAGTGAACAGTATTGATGACTGTATGAGTTCTTGACTAGGATTGAATGATCTCTGTTGTATTCATGGGTTGGGATAGGACAGTGTGTTGAATTAAAAACCTGCTGTGGCGTGAACTATATATGGCCTCTGTAATTATGCTCATGTACAGGTACAGTTTGTGTGTGCGGATACCCTCACAAGTGAGTTACTGCCGTTGTGCCAAGCTGGGCCCAGCTGGATTCAAATCAACATAGATTATTGACATTATACAAGTCCCAAGTGGTGAGAGGCAGATTTGGGAGATTTCTGGGTCCGCTCTCTCCGGGGATCAGCTGGGGATAGATTGAGGGCAGTGTTGGGAGGAATTAGCTGACTGTCCTACTGGGGCCAAGAATCCAAGTGTTGACGAGATAATAGGTTATGTGGGTGGGGTGAGAGCAGTACTCTGGGCGTCTTTCTGGGTCTATGTTGTTGCTAATCTGGGATTGGACAGGAAAGCACGCTCCTATGACTCGATTTCATAAACCTGTTCTCTGTCTTATCTGTTGCCAGTGCATTTGCTGTGGTTCTGTAGCGCTCATATTTCTTGGGTTTCTCGTTTCAGTTGCCGTCAGTTGATTTACCGTTAGCACAGATCTGTGTGTACCACATTGATAGATGTTATGTATACCATAACGATGGCCCTGTTTGAAAATTAATTTCATGCATGTAATTTGTAATGAGCCCAAGTAATCTAATTAAACTTTAAAGGGGTGGCCTGATTACAAAGGCTGGTCAGATATAAGTAGTTTTTTAAGTACCTGTCAAATATATATATATATACCCGGTAGGCTTACAAATCTCGAATAAACCATTGTGATACTGCAACGGTTTTCAAGATGTGATCACGTTGTACAACTGCACATATTGGCTGGAGATTCCATCAGTCAAGGATCTCTCAATTGCACACACTGGAGTACACCTCTGCTCAACACATTTGTGTCATTCTACCAACCACATAACGAACAAAATTGGCAATGTAATATTAGCGACATGATGTTTGCGGGCAACAGCGGCCGGGGATGATGTGTTTTTTCTTCTGTCTGTTTCTGGCAGACAGGATATGGAGCTTGTAGTCTGATCATCTGGTAACTTGAGGTTGACATCATGAGTGACATGCCTGGCAGCTCATTAGATCTTGTAACCACTGTCAAGCGAGACACAAATCAACTGCAGACCAGTGACACCAACTGCAGGCCTCACAAGTGAGACTTGGTGACTGTCATAGCTGACACAGCGCAGTGACAGTGTTGCTATAATGGACGTGATAGTCTTGTGGGTGAAATAAATTGTGAATAAAATTAGAACATTGAGCTGTGGTGTGGTCATACATTCATGAGAGATATGATGCAGTAAACGCACCCATCATGAAAGTGAAACACTGATATTTGTTATTTATAAATAGAAAGAAATCGTCCCAAGTGATTTGTGGTGTTCAATGCAGGAGTTAATTATGTGTACTACTGAAGTGTGTATCATACGCAGCTGGCTGCTTTCTCTACGATTTAGATCAATAAAGATTGTCAATATATATTTAATATATATTGACAATGATCTTTATTGATTTTGAGGGCACCAATATAAGACATACCCAATTTGGCTGTGAGCCATTGTTTAATTTCTGAGTCATGTCAACCAGTTGCCGAAGTATTGGAGCTAATGGCTTCATTACCACCACCAAATTCCAGGCCTGTAACATACTTTGTGGAACACCTTTGACCAAATTTTTATCGGCTATAACAATTTAATACATTGTCTGATGTTTTCATTAAAACAAAATATAAAAACCAAGCTAGCATGTCAATAGATATCAAACTGGTTAAATTGACGTGAAATTAATCTGGAACGAGACATGATAGAGAAAGTTGAATTGAGAGAAGACCTTTAAATTACAAAGCACTGTCGTCACATCAACTGATCCTGTAGTAGATTCCTGTCTGTGCAGACTAACTGGATTGATGTATCAAGCCATCTGAGTTGAAGTGGACTTAGAAAGGGATGTTAACTTGACATAGCAGCCATGTGATTGTTGTTTCACGGATTTCATTTCCCAGCGCACTGTATACATCAGCTGTTTTTTCCATTGTTCACTGAACTTGTCACCAGATTGCACTAGACAGGAACTGCAGTTCCGTGGTTTGTTGACACAGGGTAAATTGTTTTTACACGATCTTATCAGCAGTACAAGGAAACATGGGAGCACTTGGCACAGATGTGTGGACAGTTTTTAACACTTAAATGCAGTAAATTGTGAAAACTTCCGCCAGACATGAAGGTAGTTTATGCTTTTTAGTATGCGACATCCGCCGTATTATATATCTTGAAGCCAGCTCTATTTCATGCGAAATAACTGTTCAAGGAAGTAATAAACTCAGTCAATATGATCCCACTGTTTACAGTTTATGATGGTATTTGTTCAATTGGAAGTGAATACTAAATTTAATTTAAAAAAACATCATGTACAAGTTTGAGCTACAAAAAGATCTGATCTTTTGTGTTTCAGCTTTCACGTAAGAACTCAAGGCTATCTCACTTACAAATGCTTCAACTGTTCATACCAGGCATACCTAGTTTATTATTACGGTGTTAGATATCATGTTGAATCAGGTTGTAGTATGAATGTGTCCATGATAAATTGCAAGTTTATGAATGTGACAATGAGCTGGTATCTCTGTTTCACCATAATTTGTGTGGTTAGATGCTCCGTATATGATTGTAGATCGATTATTACGGCTGCCAAAATGAAGATAAGCTTTTTGTGTGAATTATGCATTTTAGTACAGATTTAGCTGAAACTTATTACAGATTGTTTTATTTTTTAGGAAGAATACAGCCTTATCATAATGTATGGATTTAGTTTACAGTTACTGTACAATCAATAGGCATATATATATATATATATATATATATATTTATATCCATTCAAACCTGATTCTGTTTGATTAAGATTACATTTCATAGCTTGATAGATGGTGATACTTTAAGTGCACCAGAAGTAAGCAGATATCTATGCATATATTTCTGGTGAAACTGAGCTGATTTTGTCTGATGTAGTGTTACATTTCATAGTTTGATAGATGACAACATGTTATAGGCTGATTAACCAACGGATAGAGACAAACTGTATAGATTTTTATGAAATTTTATACAGTGTATCAAAAATACTTATTTCAACATACTCCCGCACACAAAGCAGCATCTTTGTGTATTGATGACACAATATTTACACATGGTAATTTATGTGGAATCATGACATGATTATGCAACAAGATACTGAATTTTCTTAAGGCTGATGACTTAAAGCCAAACCATTTGATCTCTGCCAATTCACATTTGCACTGAATAGCATCATGGCCTTAAGGGGAATAAAAACATCTATTGCTTGAATTCATATTATATTACATCCTGCTATCTATTTCCATGTCCACCAAGCCCAAAAAAAAAAAAAATTCAATGAATTAGAAATTCCACATTTTATGCTGTGCATCTGGACATTTTCGAATATGCATATTTTTGGCGCACTTTTCGGGATGCCAAGATGTGACGTCACATACGACCCATACTCGCATCAGGCGACCCTTTCCATGCAGTCAGAGCATGTTTACAAAGATAGCTTTCGGGTCGAAACGAGCGTCAAAATTTAGAAACATCGTTATATCTAATTACCATATTTTTGTGGCGAATAAATAATTACTACAAAAATATTTATAAACAGTGCATCATAGATACAAAATGATTTGGTATATAGTACTTTGTAAAAAACATACAAAAAGTGTAAAGAAAATCAATGGTTTGGTGTCAGGATTGAACCGGCTTCGCCCGATTGCAAAATAAATGCCACGGAACCAACGCGTTTACCAACTGAGCTAGCAGGCCTGACAGAAATTCGCTGACTGATTTAAGTTGTTATGATAAATTGTACAACTCCTCCTTCATACATCGATAATTCTAATGATATGAGATTATACACGTTACTTTCTGTAGCTGGATACGATATATGTTTGCTATGTATTGTAGATTATCTCCCGTTGGTTGCATTCGATATAATTATTCTGAAAACGAGCCCAAGCTCGGCGATACCTAGTCGACTTGTAGGCTCATTCGCTTTCATTGTTTTGAATAAAATTGTAATCATGTGATAACTGCTCGTTCCTCTATGATGACTAGTGTTTGTATTACATCGGAATATTGCACAATAACTCATTCTGACGCTCGTTTTGACCCAAAAACTATCCTTGTAAACATGCTCTGAATGCATGGAAAGGGTCGGCCTGCTGCGAGTGTGGGTCATACGTGACGTTACGATACCACGTGATCGCCTAGCTCATTAAATTTATATTTTCCGCAGGAATCGCTACACAGATGGGTTTAAAATCGAATTTATGCTACAGGTGTATTTTTCTTTATTTTTTTAATGTTCTCGAATGTTACATACAATGTTAAACTTTGTGTACACATGGAAAACGGATTTTAACTATTGCCTTGCTTTTATTTCCTTTAAACAAGAGAAGTAGGCCTACAGTCCTAGTAGATGCAAAAAGTCTCCAACTTGTCATCAATCTTTGACATGGAGTGGTTGTCTGAGGTTGTAAAGACCACCGTCTGTGTGGGACTGAATCATGAGTGCCTAACTGTTATCATTCAATGAACCACAGTGGTGGAGAATACAAAAAGAAGACTGATGACAAAACAACTGCATTTCTCTATTATTTTGTTACTGACAATGGTCAGGCAACAATCCATCTCTCACCATCTGAAACATAAATCTTTCATTAAATGCTTTACAAAGTCCACGATTAATAGCTTCAGATGGTATTGTCAAGTTGATAAATACAGTAAATAGTTGCAGAACCTAATAGTTGCGTGTAAATGGATTGTTTGGATATCCTTAATGGGACTCACTGGCACTCAAGCACTCTGTTTATAAAGCTTTCGACTGTAACAAGGCCAAGGATATTAGAAATCTTATTTATAAATTATAATGTCATTAAATTTCATAACGATACTATTGTAAAGATGCATTTTTAATTAAGGCAGTTATTATGTACCATGGGTAATGCATGGGTGTTGTTACTGTAAAATATTAATAACATTATATTATGTTTTGCTTCATAAAGTTTACAAGTAGATGTTCTCCATTTGTAGTTTAGACATGTTTATTCAGTTTTAAAGAGATATATATATATATATATATATATATATATCAATAATCATTGAGTGATACTGGAAATAAAATAAACATTGCAGGTAAAAAGGCTGAAAAACAATACCAACATGTGTGAAGCAGGTTAACCCTAACACAGTCGCTTTGGCATAAAGGTGACAACCTCAGGTTGACAGTAGCTGCAACCGGCAGTCATACACGTGACATTTCCATGGTGACATTTGCAAGGACGTGTTATGTAAATGCGATCAAGTGATTGCTCTAACCCAGTAGTGGTGGGCACAGGTGAGGTACACAAACACATGGGTCACGCCACCTTCATGGGTTTCCGTTCCCACACTTGTAGCCCAAATACCACCTGGTACAGATAGTTGACACTCAGGTGAATCCACAAGATCCCCACTACCTATGCAGTCTCATACATATTGTATGATCACTGCACCTGAAGGCAGGATTTGGCAGCTGAAGGGTGAACAAGGCAATTGTAATAAACATAAAGATGGTGTTGTCATAAATTGTGTCTGCATTATTTGTCTGGCCCAACCAGAGCCTACAGCGATACTTCGGTTCATCCCCAAGATCCATGTCTGTATTGGTTATCGTATCAGAATGAAGAGTTGGTGATTGCGCCTGGCTGGAATCTGGGCGCAGTTGCAGTCTGTGCAGTGTTTCTGCAGTAAATCACTGTATGAGACTTGGGTGAACTGTATAATGTGGGCTGTCAGGTGGAACTGATGGCGGTGGAGTGTAGGGGAACTGAACGACACTGCGACTGACATAGCAGGTGAACAGCATACACAATGATCAGCGCATGAAGTGACTGACATACAAAGTGATTGTATGCAACGTTAGTAACCATGCATAAGTGATAACCGGTATACAAGGTGACTCACATACAATCTGGCTCATACAAGAAGTGATCATTCATGAAATAAAGAGTCCAAAATAAAATGAACATACACGAAATGACTGTATACGGCAAAATGACTGGTCATACAAAGTTTAACAGGTTATGAAGTAATCAGCACACAAAGAAACCAATGCACTGAATGTTATACAAAACTGACTAACACACAAACTGACCAGCACACAGAGTGACCAATGCACAGAGTAACCACCACAGAGAGTGACCAATACACAAAGTGACTAACTCCCGGAGTGACAATCCACAAAGTGACCCACACACAAACTGACTAACACACAAGGTGATCAACTTACAAAGTGACAAAAACGGACCACACACAAACTTGTAGTACTCTCCTACAATGTAGTGTGAAGTAGTTCCTGTATGAAGCAAGACCGCCCACTTAGAAATGTCCTGCCTCAGGCACCCTGTGGAACAGTCAACACTGCATTGTCAGTCATTTGTTCCTCATCACTTTTGGTGAATGTAAACCACCCACTTCTACTCTAATTATCTCTGATCAGCAACTCATTAGGGTGCATGTTACTCTGTTATCCTGCATTCAGTGTGGTGTGATATATCATTGCACATTACAGGACCTTTCATTTCCCACAGACACAATATCAACCAGCTATGATTATGTGTAGTTGATTGATCTACAGTAACAGGACATGTGTACTTGGGTTATTGTTGCTGGTTTGTTCAATGAGCAGTTGTCAGCTGGCTTGCTCTTGTATGAAGGTGAACTTTCCTACAGTTGAGTGTACAATCTGGCTCTAGTCTCCAGGAAGCCACATTCAAACATTACTTTGTGTGGACTTGGATAACCAATGATTTATTGGGTTTAAGTTTACAAGACTGTTGTCTCAACTTCTATTGTACTAATTTCTGTATAATATTATGTTGATTATACCAACTGGTGTGCATTTTCCACAAGTGCTACTGAAGAATAATTGCCATGTTGATTATGTTCTAACTTGGCATGGATCCTTAGTTCACTGAATAGAAAGCTAGCCTGTTTTAACATACGGCATTGTTTCAAACAGACATATCTTTAGGTATGTGTTTGAGTCTATGAGGGGTAACAATCTTGTGTGATTACATGGTCTTTCTCTTGTCCAGTAACATGGTCTTTCTCTCGTTTGGTGGCATAATCTTTCCACAGTTTTGTCAGCTGTGTGTTAGTTGTTATTTAAAGTAATTTATTCAGACTGTTTAAAAATAATTACATGTTTAGTTTTGTGAACATTTAGGCATAGACGTTTTATGAATAAGCTTTCAAAATAATTTTAAAGTTGCCTAAGAAACGTGTCATCAAAGTAGCATAGAATACAGGCACATTTGACATGAGCCATATTGACCGACCACTCCCATCATGAGAGTAGGTACCTCTCTCTGGTGAAGAGGGTCAACAAAGTCCATATCAAATAAGGAAATGACAACAGCTGGAAGAATGTTGTGGTCTTATTACCAATTAGTAGTAGCACTGTTGTGCAAGCTGCACAGTAACTGTGTAACCAAGGCTGACTTTCAGTAATGTTGAGGGTAATTCAACAAGGCAGGGAGCAGTCTGGGGAGTGAGGTGTATCATGCTATGACACAGTGGTCCAGTGTAGTCAATCATGCATGCATGTGGGTGTGCTCCACTGCTTGTGCAGTGCTTATTTTGGTGAAGTCAAGTGGCAACTGTGGCAAATTAGACTTTATTACGCCAGTTGTTTGTTTCTGTGAATACATTGACTTGAGTGCACCTCACACACCAACATGCAGTCACAGTCAGTAGTGAGTGCCCCCTGCCGGTGTAAATTTTCCACTGAAAAATTACACATCCCTCATGAAAATGGACCGAAACACATTGTAGACAGTAGTTATTGAACTGCATCAATGGCACAAAGATCAAACTCTTGTTTTATGCAGTTGCTTGATGTTGCAAAGCATAAAGTGACTGTAAAATAGAAATGCACCACCATTGAAATAGTGTAAGCAGACCGGTTGGTAAAAATAGTGCACATCAATGTCACTGCTTGTCATTTGCTTATTATAAAACTAATTATCACATGAAATATTATAATAAATAATTGCCATTAATGCCAATGCTTATAATATTATTGGCGTATTATAAAATACAATATTGCATGAAATACTTAATTGATATCAGTGATACTCATTATGCCAAACAGATAGAGTTTCAACGTCAAATTGCCATCACTGAATATTGATCCCCCCGTCCAAATTTAACATTTGAAAAATATCTCGTGTACACGTTTACTGGAGTCAATTTATTGTACTACATAAAAATTAGGTAGTCATAAAGCTGTTCATCTCCAGTGCAGAAACATCACAGAGAATTAGTCATTTTAAACATGTCTTCTGCTTACGACCAATTAGTGGCGTAATCACAGGAAAATTAATTATGCATCAGAAGCCAATTATAAGTGATGTCTTGCACAGCATGTAAGTTAATACCATTGCTCTTTTGAGACAGACTGTTCTTGTTATATAATGCACTATGCAGTGCCAAGACAGTTGTTAGCATTGTGTGTGCATGCGTGCATGCATGTGTGCCAAACAGCCACATGCCCGACACCTGATCACTTGTAATAGAATAAATATTCGCAGGAAGCAGAACCAGCAGCGTGTGATCATCCGTAGTGAGGCATCACCTCTGAGTGAAGCTCTGAACACTTCTGATGTTTTCACATGATGTTTACTGATGTGCAACAGCCATGTTGTCACTGACAGCTCCACTGTCGACTCTCTCTCTGGCTGTCGGCAGAGTTTTTAGCTGATGTAGAAGGCAGGAGCTGTAGCTTTAGACAAAATGGGGGTCTAATCAAGATGAGCAATGCATCCTACAGCCAGGTGATTCACTAAATGTGGGTCTGCCGCTGTTGCTGCTACTAGTAATACACGAGCTAACTGTGGGCATGGGTCTGCTGCTAAATATTAATATATTAGAATAATTCACAAAACATGGTCATCGGTCTGCTGCTAATATTAGTATGCCAACTAAGTATGGGCACAGCTGCTACTAGTCTATGAATACATTAATATTAGCTAAAGAAGGGGTGAATATACTGCTACTTTCAATACATTAATTAGCTAAATATGGGCATAGGTCAACTATTACTGCTAGGTATTAATATGTATACCGGTATTACCAGCTAAACGTGAGCCTAAGTCTGCTGTACTATCATTAATACATTACCTGGTACTGGGATTGAATTCATGAAACAGCTTTGATGAGAATTGATATTGGACTAATTAAAGCATTAAACAAGGCTATTATAAACGGAAACATAATTGAGATTGATTAAAATGAATTGCACCAGCCCTGCTTTACATCCAGGTTTACCACACTTCCTGTGGTTTGCCCAGTGGGTTCAAGCAGGATGATCTGTTTCAATCATCAAAGAAAGAGTGAGTGTTTCCCTGCTGTGATCCAGCTCCCTCTGCCTTGATATTGTCCTCATTTCATGGACCACAGACTGTGACATTGGAGAGTTGGTTCTAATTGACGAGTTTCTTCAGTGAAGTGCCAGATTGACTCCAGAAGCTGGCCACATATGCTGTTGGTGAGGCCCCAGTAGAGGAGGCTTGGTGTGTCATGTTGGTGGCAGCTGTTGTGGCTTGGTGTGCAGCTGTGTCCAGCTAAACTTGGAATACATAGCTCTTGCCCACTGTGTGGTCACTTCATGAGAGGTTTATGGTAATGGCACATGTCCAACTAAATGAAATCTAGGGCTGACATGACTGGCCAAATATGTGGTCATCGTTGAGAAGGTTTATGAAAGTGGCCTGTGGCCTACTCAGTCAATCCTGGACTTCAGGGCTGACATGACTGGCCAAATATGTGGTCATCGTTGAGAAGGTTTATGAAAGTGGCCCGTGGCCTACTTAGTCAATCCTGGACTTCAGGGCTGACATGACTGGCCAAATATGTGGTCACCGTTGAGAAGGTTTATGAAAGTGGCCCGTGGCCTACTCAGTCAATCCTGGACTTCAGGGCTGACATGACTGGCCAAATATGTGGTCACCGTTGAGAAGGTTTATGAAAGTGGCCCGTGGCCTACTCAGTCAATCCTGGACTTCAGGGCTGACATGACTGGCCAGATATGTGGTCATCGTTGAGAAGGTTTATGAAAGTGGCCCGTGGCCTACTTAGTCAATCCTGGACTTCAGGGCTGACATGACTGGCCAAATATGTGGTCACCGTTGAGAAAGTTTATGAAAGTGGCCCGTGGCCTACTCAGTCAATCCTGGACTTCAGGGCTGACATGACTGGCCAAATATGTGGTCATTGTTGAGAAGGTTTATGAAAGTGGCCCGTGGCCTACTCAGTCAATCCTGGACTTCATAACGTAACTTGCAAGATCTGTTGTCACCGTGAGAGTGGTTTATGGTAATGACAGATACTGCTAAATAAAATAAAATCTGATCTTCACATGACTCGCAGATTCTGCGGTCATCACTAGAGATATTTATGATAATGGCGCGTGTCCAGCTAAATAAAACCTGGACTTCATAGCATTCGCAGTCTACACGTGGTCATCACTATAGAGATTTAGGAAAATAGCAGATGGCCAGCTAAATAAAACATGATTTAGGTGATCAAAATCACAGGTTTATGATAATGTCGGATATGACGGGATTTTACCAGCTGGACCTGTCTCCGGAGGTCATATCTATTATTACAGTCACTCAGATAAAACACTGTTTTTATTACATGCATTATGATGATATTGCCTTCACTGCACTGGGAGGTGCTGATTGATATCGCCTGTATGCGTGTGAGGTACGCGCTGCGGTGATGGTTCTGACATCGTATATATATGTCAATTGTTATTAACCTTGTCATGCGTGACTTTTCGTGAGATGTGTCACTGGGTTTTTTGTGCTGGTGTGCTAGTGTGTTGGTGACAATGGTGACAATGACGTGTCTGTTGTGTCGGGCTTTTCATGGTGTGTTGACTTCCAACTTGTCAAATGATAGGTTGCACAATGGTGGAAAAATAAACAGATTTGTTTTCTGAATTAGCTGTGTACTCAGGTCTTACATAAGAGCATGCTTCATGTGATGCGCCTGGTGTGTTTTGGCTGCCCTAGAGAGAGAGCTCTCTTGGTTGTTGTTCTATGAGGGTTGATATGCTTCATGCTAGAATTATCTGTACTGGGAGGGTTGACAGGCTTCATGCTAGAATTATGTGTACTGGGAGGGTTGACAGGCTTCATGCTAGAATTATGTGTACTGGGAGGGTTGACAGGCTTCATGCTAGAATTATGTGTACTGGGAGGATTGACAGGCTTCATGCTAGAATTATGTGTACTGGGAGGGTTGACAGGCTTCATGCTAGAATTATGTGTACTGGGAGGGTTGACAGGCTTCATGCTAGAATTATGTGTACTGGGAGGGTTGACAGGCTTCATGCTAGAATTATGTGTACTGGGAGGGTTGACAGGCTTCATGCTAGAATTATGTGTACTGGGAGGGTTGACAGGCTTCATGCTAGAATTATGTGTACTGGGAGGGTTGATAGGCTTCATGCTAGAATTATGTGTACTGGGAGGGTTGACAGGCTTCATGCTAGAATTATGTGTACTGGGAGGGTTGATAGGCTTCATGCTAGAATTATGTGTACTGGGAGGGTTGACAGGCATCATGCTAGAATTATGTGTACTGGGAGGGTTGATAGGCTTCATGCTAGAATTATGTGTACTGGGAAGGTTGACAGGCTTCATGCTAGAATTATGTGTACTGGGAGGGTTGATAGGCTTCATGCTAGAATTATGTGTCTATAAGGGTAAGTTCACGAGTTGGCAAACCAATGTGTGACATTGTATTGAAAAATTCAAACTGATATTTTCAATGTTTCTTTCTGTTATGTGGTGTAGAAATATGTATAATTTAAGTAATTAGACACAACGAGATAAAGACGCAACTATATCTATTGATTTTCAACTTGCAAAATGAACTATGAACACGTCGGTGGCACGTGTAACATGGACACCATTTGAAGGCAATTTCTCGTACAAACACATGCATACTTCAAGTTCAACAGAATGTCATGCCTTTTTTATTATTCCTACTTCAAAATAGTTGTTAAAAGAGACATTGGCCATTACATTGTCGCTTGACCAGAAAAAGTATGAAAACATTCAAGACCGAGATACTTAAAAATATTATTACCGTACTTGTCTTGTGATATTAATATGCTAGTCAGCATAATCTTGTGAAGCAAATACATGTTTAAGGAACTAATAACACATGTAATAGGCCCACTAATGCAGTGATTAACTTTTCCAAATATGACAAGAATGGTACAGGAGCATTACAATACACAAAGGTTGTGCGTGTAACATGGACACAAACATTATGCAAACAATGTATTGCACCATGGTAGCATCACTACATCAGCTACAACTACTCCTAAAGGTAGAATTATCTATCTTAGTACTTATTACAAAGTCCCAATAATTTGGGCTTTAAGGAAAAATATATTGAGTGATAAGGTTGTAGGTGTAACCATGGACACCAAATATAAATGGTGTCCATTAGATTATGTACCAGGCAGAAAGAACAGGTGGTGATATTTCCATCAAAGTCACCAGATTGCTAGCCACCAATAAGGTCAACATAATCACAAATACAGGTTCACATAGACATCTTCCAAATTAATATGATATGTGTAATTTGTGTATTAGTGGTTCACATGTAACAAGGTTGTGCAGGTAACGACTGAAGACACCAAACTTACCCTCACTGTACATGGCTTGCTGTTTTTGAAAAGAGGCCAATGACATCATGATATGATGCTATCTGCCAGTCTCTGCACACTAGATACATATTATCTTGAAAGATGACAGTGTTGCAGCTGTCAGGTGTGATGCATGGTTGCACATGTAACATATATTTGAGGACACAATAAATACCTAAACTCCCTATGACATGTTTGGTACATTTCAAACGCAGTATTATTAAATATAAGTGTAAAGCAAGTGGTATCCTAAAACTATGGATATAGGTATGTGTTTGAAAGTGTAACCAATGTGGACACCACATGTTACACGTGCAACCACAAGTTTGCAGCCCCCTATCAGTGCTACACATGGTATCCCATCAATTTTTTTGGGGATCCAAGTAATACACACATTGAACTATGCCAGGATGCATCAAATAGAATGCATGTTGTTTCATTCACAGCTTGGCACTAAACAAAAATTTACCCTGTTTCCATGTCACAAATTAGGCTTGCAAAATCAGCCTCCTGCGACGAGACATGTGCACTTACAAATAAAGGCTACTTTTATGTCTAATATATCTACCAAGTATAGTGTATCATTTGGTGTGAAATGCTTGCCATTGTTGGCAGCAATTATTGTAAATAATGTACATGAAATCAACATGCTAAAAGGTTTACCAACTCGTGAACTTACCCATAACCATTCTCACTATTAAAATTACTTGACCAGTCATATATATCGTGCAGTATGCCAGCTTGGTACAAAGTGTACAATATGCTATGATAAACTTCCAATCAATTATTTGATGACAGTGTACAGATGATATGTCCTGGAATGCATATGTAACAAGGTTATTGCCTGCCAGCTGCAATGCAAGTCTGCATGGCAGCTATCAAAGAGAAAAGTTTATGTTGTGCCTACAAGATGTGTACTAGTACAGTTAGACAGAACTGTCACTTGACTGCCTGTTCAGTGTGTATAGGGTATCACATGAGCTCCTCACTTAAATGCATCTCATTAGGTAAATATCACGTGTTGATGCAGTTAATTTATATGTTGTTTTTTCTGGGGAGGCTGGACACACCACCACAAGGTTCTTAATGTTGCAGTAAAACAGTATGTTTACTACTTCTAGTGTAATCAGTAATGTTGTCAAGTTTAGCCATCAAATCCTCCGTTTCTCAAATCATACCTGTGCATGAATCATTGACCTCTGAACTGTGGGTCATGCCCTAAACCCCTGGGGCTGTTCCGACTTCCTACCTGGGGAAATGACATCCTGTAATCATTGCATCGCTGCCTTTTCACATACCTCGACCAGTCATCTTCCTCTCTAACAGATTCCCTGTCCATTCTCTCAATTCCATTTTTTTATTGGTCTTTTTAGGATCCTTATATGGAAAATGTATCTAGCATCGACTGTGACCTGCTAGTTCATTTGTGCAAATTTGTTGTTTTGTTTTAATAAACGATCAGAAAACTGTTCAGTTTTAGTTATTCTATAGTACACTATTTAAATATACTACATAGGTATTTAAGTTTGCCTGCCAGTACCCAGTATTCATGCTGTCACATGTTACACAATCTAATGGTAAAATACATTATCTGATGATTTCAACAAAAGAGCACACTGTTATTAAACCCACTGTGCATATTTCTTTATATATAATATTGAGACAGTACATGTTTGAACATGAATGAACTTGATTCGTGAAGGGCTTTCAAAAATCAATAGATGTCTATGTGACATAACGACCTTAGATAAAATACCTCAGGAGAATTGTGAATGTGTCCTGAACAAATGAAATATCAATGGTTATCATGCGCCTACTCCGAAAATGTATATTGCTGTGCAAGTAAAGAATCGAATGAATGGCGGGATAAAGAGCTGTGCAATTATGCGAAATGAAAGAATTGTATTTCTATTGTGGTGATCGTGTTGGTTGGAATTTTATGTGTAGAATGAATGAGGACGCCATCTGTGTTGGTGTCAATTGGTGGAGCCAGTAAGGTGCAGCAGCAGTGTGTGTGCGTGATGGCCCAGTGAGTGTGATACACTTGCATACACACCTAGGGGATAGCTACTTCCTTGGAATTCTCTCTCTCAGTCCACATGCAGTATTTATATCCTCATGTTGTGGTTACGTTGATACCCTCCCCTACAAACACGTGCGTGTGTGTGTGTGTGTGTGTGTGCGTGCGTGCGTGCGTGCGTGCGTGCGTGCGTGCGTGCGTGCGTGCGTGCGTGTGCATGCGTGTGTGTGCGTGTGTGTGTGTGTGTGTTGGGCAGTATTTGAGCTAGCTAGGGTGAGTAGAGGATTTGTTGATGACATGGAAGGGATGGGAGATTGGCTAGTGGGGAGAGTGGATGTCTTCAGAGTGGAGGGTAGAAAGAGAAGGGGAAGACCTCGACTGAGATGGGAGGGATTTGTGTGTAGAGAGATTTGACAGGATTGGGAAAGGAGTACTACAGGCTGAGCGAGGAAGATGTGGGAGTGGAGATGACAGTACAGGGACAATGATGGAAAAATAAAGAAGAAATAACAAATCAAAGATCATTATCGAATCCAGCCTATTCCTAGAAGTTTCCTTACACAGGATTTTGGCTACCCAGGATTAATTAGATCTGATGGTAATTAAACACCACCTCATGTCTTTACACCTGTGCTACCTAAGATGAGTTGGATCTAAAGGTAAATATACAATGTTCACCTCATTCATGGCAGGCTTACACCTGGGCTAATTTAGTACCCTTGGGTGATAGGATGGGTCTGATGGTAAATATACAATGTTCACCTCATTCATGGCAGGCTTTCACCTGGGCTACTTTAGTACTCTTGGGTGATACGATGGGTCTGATGGTAAATATACAATGTTCACCTCATTCATGGCAGGCTTTCACCTGGGCTACTTTAGTACCCTTGGGTGATACGATGGGTCTGATGGTAAATATACAATGTTCACCTCATTCATGGCAGGCTTTCACCTGGGCTACTTTAGTACCCTTGGGTGATACCATGGGTCTGATGGTAAATATACAACACCTTGTGGTAGAAAGTGTCCTTGTACCTGGGCATCATGATGGACTGATAAGAGACCAGACAGGGAGGTAAAAGGCTCATTTCCTGTGGTAGGATGTTTTATGGGTGACACATTTACAGGTGGCTCCAGGGGGGAGACAACAGAGAGTTGATCTAGTGGTTCTCTTCTCACCTCAGTCCATAAGCTGTCACTGCTCTGCTGATTAAATTAATTGTGTGTGTTCCTAGCAGAAACAGATGGACAATGGCAGTTAGATGTGAGAGACACTGCACACCCTACAACAGAAAGACAGACATAATAGTATAAGGTTGAAATGTATTCTGCACTTAAACTTCACCCCCTAGGTGATCTCATTCATTCTTAGACTAATGGAACTTTTTTGGAAGTGGTCAGTCATGTGACAGTTACTGCAGTGAAGTTATTTACTGTAGTTGTTCTGTGTTTGTACAGCCTGGTAGTTATCTAAGTAGCTGCATGAACTGAGGCATTAGGGCCAGGGTGAAATTAGCAGTCTGAACTGCAGTGTACACTGCACTGTCACCCTTTTGCCTGAGGATATGCCTTTCTTGTTTTGTTAACACTGAGGTGCCCTGCCCTGTATTGGGACTGGGCGTATTGACCTATACATTTATGATCAGAATAGCAGTTATCATAAATTTAGATGAAAGTATATTGATTAAAACGTGACAACTTTGTGTGTTTCACAAGACAATGTAGTTTATCATCAGTAATTGTGTAATAATGATGTATATATATATCACAAGCAAGATAACATGTGTAAGGCATGTCTAGTCTTGGTCCAAGTATTTGGGATGCAGTTATCATTAAGTTGTTGGCTGGTGGACACTGAACACTGTGGACCACCTACAACCACTATGGACAGGACCACCTGTAAGATCAGGGGTGGAATACTTTTGTTATACCATTGAAATTAAAAAGTGTAAGTGGTCACTGGGCAGGTTACTGGTGGTTAGTGTCAGGGGTACATTCACATGGCGACAGACTGCACTGTTGTGACCTATGGAACGGGCAGTGTACCTTGGATGTTGACACTCTTAGGGTTGACACTTGACTCAGTGACTCAGTTGGTTTGGTGCTCCCAGTGACCAGAAGGGAAGTTTGTTCATTCACAAACTGTAGTGTACAACTTGCTTACTTAATAGGCTTATTGAATCTATGTAAGAAGTTGGAAATATGTGTACACGTTGCATTTAAGACATTAACAAAACATTGTTGGTGCTATGCCAGTGTAAATATACTGTATATATCCCACTGATTCCTACATGGGCAGCATCCTACACATCCCACACTGTGTCACTGATGTGTCACCATCAATGTTTGTTTACATACAGTGTTAATCCACTGCAATTGTTGACTATATAATCACCTTGCCATGTTGTTTGTTGTAGGTAAGTCCAGTTGGTGACATATGTGACAGAATGACAGATTCACGTCGACTGGTGACATCATGGGTGACAACAGGTGTATTGTTCTGCAGTGATGTGTGAATGTAGTCAGCAACAAAGGTAATCCTATCTCTGGTAGTAACCTGGCCTTGTGTTACTTAGGCCAAATAAAATAATACCTGTGTTTCCGGTAACCCGACCGTCCCTAGTATTTCCGTGCGACCCGATGCATTTTTTCAAGAACAAAAGAAAAATATTTGTCTATGATGCTGACTCTCGACCCTTGCTTCTGATCAAAATCGTTTCTTTTAACATTATATTATATTCCGGCAAAAGACTATTACAACGATCATTCAACATGATAAAAAAATACAGATAATCATTGCAACTGTCCTGAAAAGGGCACTTGTGTAGAATCCGGACCCAGCTCGATTTTGACGCTATAACTTGAGTTTTGCCTAACTTTGATGCATCAGAGCATTAGTTCCATCATTCAACATCATCCCAGGCATATTTATATTATGAAAATAGTCTGTCTTAGCACACTTTTGAAGCCCAAATAGCGACCCGGTTTGTGCTAGTCTGCACCGCTGTGGTCATGCGTTACCGCATCGCTCGTAAAATGAGCTATATATAGGGGAGCTATTTATGCCTCAAAAGTGCGCTAAGACGCAATATTCTTGAACATAAATATGCCTGGCATAATGTTGAATAATGGAACTAATGCACAGAGATATTAAAAACGCAAGTTATAACAGCAAAATGGAGGTGGGTCCGGATTCTACACAAATGCCCTGAAAAGTAACAAGAATTGACCTTTTGAAATGGAAATTCCGCGATCATCCCTAGTATTGGATGGATTTCCACATAAATCGTTGCGAAGTGTCATGGCACCCTGCTACCTCGTGTCAACTGACATAAACAGGGACGTTTGTCTGGTTGTCCGCTAAGTGCTTTGAAGACAGGTTATTAATTAAATATACTAGTCGTTAGAAAACGCATAAGTTTACAGATTCCGGTTTCGAACACAAAACTCGAAGGAATAACAACAGCCTAGGTTACGCTGGCTCAAAGTGATATAGTCTGGGTTTCATAGTTCTAACAAATTCCGTTGGATGGCGTCATATATGACGCTAACTAAAGAGGTTAAACAAAAATAAATAGTGACACAGAGCTTGCATAGTGCATGGCCTGTGGGATTGATTTCTTTAATATATCGTAAATGTTGGCAGTAACTGTAACTCACATTGATGAAAGACCATTTAAATGTGCATTGTGTTACAGCTTGTTTTGCTCCTATTAAAGTAAACAGTGGGTTTTATGGTTTAACTAGAAGCCATAGTTTCTCTTGATATTTCTTGTTCAATCAATAAGACAAGTGTATTTTTAGCATGATGACAGTGTTTTCTTTATCACATTAAGATACACATAACAGTACCTCCTAGTTTCATTCAAATGTGTCCATTTCATATTAACCCCAGCAGTGCAAGTTATAACATATGCCATTTTATATACTGCTGGAAATTGTTATAGACTGACGAAAATAAAATAATACAACAGGTCTGCCTACCCTATTTTTCTTCGCAATAAAATGTTTATAAAAAAATTAAGGTTTTTCTTACCTACCTACCCTATTTTTTAAAAATCGGTGTTACAGGAAACAACTATATTTTATTGTGGCCTTATAGACCAGGGCCCGGTTTCATGATATGACTAAGAATGTTCTTAATGCTACGATGATTGTCTTAGTAAATTAAGCAATTTTTTTAATATGAGCAAACTTAGGAGTTACACAAAACATGTGGCGCTAAGTAATTACGTAACTTGAAGTACGCTTCATGAAACCGACCCCTGTACCAGTGATACAGGGTGTCAGTCAGGCTATTTCTAGCCAGGATTACACTTTCTGTTTGGGTCCTATGCTACAGGGACTTGTCCCTATTTGTGTGTCTTCTAAGTGCATTCCAAGTTTAATACCCCAGCTCTTTGTAGCTGACTACTTTGCATGATTCACTGTTATCCTCTTCAGAGTTGGCAGCTTGTTGGTGGCCAGGGGACCAGTTCATTAACATTCTTAGACGTATGAGCACATAAGCCAGAATTTGCTCTTTAAATGCGAATTCACTCCTTAACATTGATTCTGTATGCTGAAACCTGTCAACACAAGGACATGGCACCAGGACACCTTTATTGGTGTGTCGTGGAAATAGTGCCCTCAGTGATACAGATGACACCTTTATTGGTGTGTCGTGGAAATAATGTCCTCAGTGATACAGACGGGACACCTTTATTGGTGTGTCGTGGAAATAGTGCCCTCAGTGATACAGATGACACCTTTATTGGTGTGTCGTGGAAATAATGTCCTCAGTGATACAGATGGGACACCTTTATTGGTGTGTCGTGGAAATAGTGCCCTCAGTGATACAGATGACACCTTTATTGGTGTGTCGTGGAAATAATGTCCTCAGTGATACAGACGGGACACCTTTATTGGTGTGTCGTGGAAATAGTTTCCTCAGTGATTCAGATGACACCTTTATTGGTGTGTCGTGGAAATAATCTGTAGATAATTTTGTAAAAGAGCTCTTCATAACAATGGATTTTATATAGTGACAGATTTTTCTTAAGAGTGTAGTGAAACAGTCCTTTGGCCCCATATTCCTACTGAAGGTGTTAAAGGTGATTTCCTTTGTTCAACATCTTCCATCTAGTCAGTGTTCTTACTACCCTTGTGGTACTTCTTAAGCTTCAACAAGGACAATGGTTACATAATGTATATAAACAGGCCAACCCATCAGCAGTGCCTCTTTAGGGTCTACAGTTACTCAGTCAAGCCACTTAGCCCTGCATAGCCATTCCTTCATGGCCTGTTAACAGAGTACACACACACTGGACACTAGCAGTACTTAGCCCTGTCAAGGGTGTTGACAAGGGTGATATCTATGTGACATTTATACAGTCAATGGGGTGGTGCATGACTCTGTAGATACTGTTCTTTGTTGATGCTGTTCATTGGGCTATGCAGTGGTACCAAATTTTAACTTTTTGTTTACTAATCATACAAAAACAGTTGTGATTTCCCAGTTGTGCAAAGTTGGTGTGTATAACCAGCATGATAAACATAAATTATTTCTGCTGAAAGGAATGGATCAACGCAGCAAGAACGGAATGTTCATTAGGTGTCATTCACCTGTAATTATAACAACAGTACAGACGGCGTAGAGTGAAGCGCAGGGTTTTACTAATGGCAGTTAATATTTACTATGTTTTTGTGCTTTGAGTTGGCTGAGTGCTTGACAGTTTTATAATCACTTAGTCTGCAATTCCACTGTTTGTAGAAAACTTGTTGATGTTGCTATAAACCCCAGTAGGGTTTCAGCTTCTACATTGCTATTGTGCCTGTTGAGGGCATCTCACATGCCTTGAAGACAAAATCAGCAACATAAGAAATAGCCAAGCAGCTTCGAGTAGAAAAATTCAATAATGGATTGGCCACATGCTAATGATGCCGAACGCGCCGACACGGCAGAGATGACACCGCCAAACGCGACAACATGGGCAGAGGTGACGCCGCCGAACGCGACGACACGGGCAGAGGTATTACGACACAGGCACAGCGACTGGCGCAGTCTCCACTCGGGCCACGCCATTGTCTTCCCCGTGAATGATGCCGTCGATAGCAATCATTGTAATTTTTGTTGGTTTTGATTAGAAAAATGCATAATATCATTTCAACATTTCTTCGATGGCGGCAGCATGGCGAAAACAAAAAATGCTATATTGCAGTTTCAATTGACAGTGTCATGTACTTTCAATTAACGCTATGGAAATAATGAAGCACATGCGTTCAGTATATTGAGTGGCAAAACCTCGAACACTCTCGATTACTGGTATTTGCATACAGAGAATAACGGGCCAGCATGCGAATGCTAAATAAGGAAATGGTCCATAAACTCGGCTAAAACGATGCCATTGTAATTTGGCCAACTCGCATGTTACAAAACAGTTTTAGTGGGCAAAGTAAATGCCACATTAACAAGGTGTAAAATATGGTCGGCGATTTGTTTATAGGCAATTCAAACACCAGAAACTTTCCCACAGCAGTGCCGACACAAGTCTTTAGTATACAGGATACCGTAGTGCCAGTTTTTAACTGACAGCAGTAATTAACAATTTATCTGCGCAGTTGCATTAAAACAGTATCCATTTGAATATTGTGACAAAATATACACATATAGTGACGCCACTGGTGCGTAGAGTATTTCCAGGAACTGCCCTGTGAAGGCTGTGCCAACGTCAGAGAAAGGCTCGGTTCATAAACCATTGGTTCCTTCTATCTGGTGTCTGTGCCAGGGGAAGTAAAAGATCCCACACAGGGGGTAAATGTGTAATCTGCTGTGGACTGTCTAACAATAGAGAAGGAAAACTCTGAAAAGCAACGTGGCTAACGCAGAGTGGTGAACTGATGATAAGAAGAAGACTATGAGGAGAGGATGTATAGGGAGGGAGGTGAGAGAGGATAGGGAATGGGTAGGCGTTGTGTCACCAACGCCTAGATAATTAAAATGCTTGGAGAGAGTGTTGAGAAAGGGAGAGTGTGTAGAGTGTGCGTCGAGTTCGTAGGCGTCGTGTGTCAATTGAATTCTTCTGTCAAAGTGAAAACGCTGCACTGTTGTGGCAGGGTTCAAAGCGCGGATGATTGAGGATAAGTGGGGATTAGTATGAATTAGAGTGTCCATCACTTCCCCCCCCCCCCCGGCACTGCTCTACCACCCGTCATTATGACAGTATAAAGTACATCGCCCGGAAACTCCCAGTAGAATCACTTCTAAGCACTGTTCACTACGCGCGCATGTGCGCTAATGCGTCTGCATTAGCGCACATGCATGAGCAACCATGCGCGCATGCGAGCACATGCGTATGAGTGATTTCCTCCTGCCAAAACTGTGTTGGCTCTGCATTTCATTCAGGCTCTGTGTTGGGATGTCACGGTCGGAAATAGCTGGCAGTGACAGTCGTGTTACCAGCACCACAGAGCTGCCCATGTGTACTTACCTTGATGGAACACCTCAACACATTCACCTAACTCAACAGCTGCTGTCTTCAACACCACATAAAAACCCTCCTGCTACTGGATGAGATCTAGGAGTTAGCTGTAAGCCTCCTACACCTGGTGTCAACATTCTGCTTGTATCGGCACACTGGCTGCTGGAAGGACAGGCTTGGCTAACTCAGGTGCAGCAAACCAGCTGCCTAGAAATGCCCCATCCCATGCAACTTATGGTGTCGAAAATTAGCCGGTCATAAAATGGTCCCAACTTTAGGTTCCTTTAGTGTGCTTGCAGTTGTAATGGGTGTGTTATATTAAAATTGGTGCACTAGGTCATGTAGTGCTCTGGATTAATAATTGCTTCCTGACGAACAATTAAGCTAGTCCGGGTTGTATTACTAATCATTAGTAACATCATCCAGTAATCATTAGTATTATGATGTGCAACCACAGCATGCATTTCACGTTTTCTAATTCCCATGTATAAATTGTCCCAGTTTCACTGAGCAATATACCGGTAGCTGTGTCACAAAGGGAGACCAGATCCATGTATGATCGTTTGCAGTCTGCATAGTAATTACGTAGTTTATGTGTAAACTAGGATGTTCTGTAACCGTCCATATCCATTGAAAATCCATGGCAGCATTCTGTGACCATGATGAAGCAACATTTTAAAAAGCATACATGTATGTATAACATCTTGATTATTTTTGGCTGATAACTTATAATTCCAGGCCATTTTTACACCTATGACCCCAACACCTCTGACCCCATCATGAGGTCGTTTCACAAGAACTGTTTCTTCATTAGTACTTTTACGTCATCTTTTGTAGCTTCACAAAATTGGTATATATGTCTTGATTTCTTGCATGCGGGTAGTTGTCGCTTCTAATGAAAATGTTTTAGAATGTTAATCTACTGGGGTATATTTAGATTATTATTACAGAAGGTGAACATAATTAATCTACAGTGTGTAGTGCGTTGAGATAAAAGTATCGACATAAATTATGCAGGTACTATTACATCAAGATGAGGACTACCAAAAACGATATAAATGACACAGCTGCCACTAACTGGAAACACATGGAGAGTCATAAAACGCATGACATTACTTGCATCAAGATAATTTGCTTTGACAGTGCATGAATGATAACATGGGGTAACATGTGCTGAGGTCCATTTCCACTTGGAAGCAAGTGATAGATAACTACATATTCCCGCCACATGTTCGTATCAGGCCACTGGGTAGTGCCTGCAGCTACCTATACCTTGGGCGTTAGTAGACGTCTAAAGTTGTTGAAGGCAGATCAAAATATTCATGTCTTGCACTATAGTCGGCCGCAAGAATGGCTTACGGTGATATTTTCAGCACAAAAGCAATCAATCGGCAGCTCCAAGTAAGTGCAATGTCTTGATGTGAAAGAAAAATCGGGATCAGTTTATTGTGTAGATGTTATAAAAGCGCCTTTCTAATGGACTGTGTTTTAACGATTGAGCACAGCCAGGTTTGAGTAATAGCATCATTAGAGTGTGATAGTTCTCGTCTGTAAGAAATGAAATATTGACAGGTATGCACCTCTGTGGCAACTTGACTGTTTGACACTGGACACGGCTGTGTGTAAGTACAGTATCATTAGCTGGCATTGTTCGCTTGCAAACAGGTTTATGTTATTTGCGTAAGTCATAAATTGTGCTTATGAATTTTATGTTGCCAAGATACTAGGCCAAAGGAAGTTGGACGTGTGGTTCTTTCAGATATTTTAATATGTCGTGTTTGTGTTAAGTGATAGGTGTAACTTTGTAAATGGTTGTGATAGTTTGTGTCTAACTTATCAAAATATTAGCCATGGCAGAAAGGTAACAGTTGACTAACTGCAAGTTGGGATACAAATAATTGAGAGAATGAATGAACAAGCGAGCGACCAAACAAACGAATGAACACATTGCTGTCCACTTTCAATAAACTACAGCCTGTGTACAGTAGAAAGTACCACAGTGATAGTATCAGTGAGATAGTCATGGTTGGTTTGTGGCTGGTCAAACTGCTAACAGGAACACCACATTTGTAATGCACACCTCTGTGACACCTCCAAGAGGCCTGAGGCAATAATGACATTCATTAGATCTGGGCATAATGAGCAGCCACAGATAATGAGAGATCCCCTGCAGCTCTCACAGACAATACAGTCATAACAGATGACTGGTATTGTACACAGAGCCAGGGGGCAGTGTCTCCGTACACAAGCAACATTCGCTTACAATGCCACTCGTGTTTGCTGTACAACACTGTAGCTGACTGCTGCAGAAACACAAACAGTGATGTCACAATTAATATGCAGTAGGTGGCAGCACTATGTGGCGCAGTGACTAGAGCATCGGACTTTCAGTCAAGAGAACTTGCGTTCGAATCTTGTGCTGTCATGTTGTACCTTGGGCAAGTTCATTCATACTACGTTGCTTGGGTTCACTCAGCTGTATGAATGAGTACCTGGCTATAGGCAGTGGTGGATCCTTGTGTATAAATAGTCTTTGCACATTAATTGCAGCGTGGCTGAATGCTTCCCAGTGGTGTTCGATTGAACAGGCCTGCCAGGGAGTTAAGTGTAAGGCGCTTTTACCCTGTCAACATGAAAATAGAATATTGTCTTATCTCATGTGACATGTTGACAGTCATTCCATGGATGCAATCAACATGGAAATAGAATATTGTCTTATCTCATGTGACATGTTGACAGTCATTCCATGGATGCAATCAACATGAAAATAGAATATTGTCTTATCTCATGTGACATGTTGACAGTCATTCCATGGATGCAATCAACATGGAAATAGAATATTGTCTTATCTCATGTGACATGTTGACAGTCATTCCATGGATGCAATCAACATGGAAATAGAATATTGTCTTATATCATGTGACATGTTGATAGTCATTCCATGGATGCAATCAACATGAAAATAGAATATTGTCTTATCTCATGTGACATGTTGACAGTCATTCCATGGATGCAATCAACATGAAAATAGAATATTGTCTTATCTCATGTGACATGTTGACAGTCATTCCATGGATGCAATCAACATGAAAATAGAATATTGTCTTATCTCATGTGACATGTTGACAGTCATTCCATGGATGCAATCAACATGGAAATATAATATTGTCTTATCTCATGTGACATGTTGACAGTCATTCCATGGATGCAATCAACATGGAAATATAATAAATTATTGTCTTATCTCATGTAACCTGTTGACTGTGATTCACTGTATACTACCAGCATGGAATCAGAATATTGTCCCATCTCATGTGACATATTGACACTCATTTAGTGGAAGCTATCAACATGGAAGTAGAATATTGTCCTATCTCATGTGACATGTTGACAGTCATTCAGTGTATACTGTCAACATGGAAGTAGAATATTGTCCTATCTCTTGTGACATGTTGACAGTCATTCAGTGTATACTGTCAACATGGAAGTAGAATATTGTCCTATCTCATGTGACATGTTGACAGTCATTCAGTGTATACTGTCAACATCTATGCCGCACACAGGACACACCGCCAAGCAACACACAGTGATTTACTGGAACCACTGATTCACTGCAAACATGTGCCTGATGCAATCAGTGCTTGTTCCTTCAGCGGCAATAACATTCCCTCATCCACTGAGATACTGATCAAGCTGTGTTTAGGAGAAACTAAAAATGCTTCAGTGTTGGTTGGTGCAGCTGGTCTAGGCACGCTGGTAATGTAGACTGCGTTATATGATCATACCAGATACAATCTACACAGCTGTCTGTGTGCATCATCTCTAGCACCCTCTGATCCATCTGTCTGTTTGAGGCTACTAGTCTCCCAATGAGCCACATCCCAATTCAAATCCCTGGGTGGAACGGAGATAGTCAGAGTGGAGCTGTACTTTGGCATGAACTGTTGGCTCTGTGCTTGTTTGTATGTTTTTCTCCCTAAATGTCCCTGTGCGTGACAGCTGGTGGTGTAAACATAGCTATACAGGGACTCAGGGGGAGTTGGCAGTGTCAACTATGGAGCATGGAGCATGAGTTTGTTGTGACAGTGCAGCTTCTGCAGTGCAGTTTCTACATTTTAAAAACACTGACATATTCTGTCTCCATTCAGTGTGCTTTATGAACACCCTGCTACATGTGTATCACGTCAGATGCACATGTTTGTATAGTTTGCTAGTTCGGTACCTACATGTGTATCACGTCAGATGCACATGTTTGTATAGTTTGCTAGTTCGGTACCTACATGTGTATCACGTCAGATGCACATGTTTGTATAGTTTGCTAGTTCGGTACCTACATGTGTATCACGTCAGATGCACATGTTTGTATAGTTTGCTAGTTCGGTACCTACATGTGTATCACGTCAGATGCACATGTTTGTATAGTTTGCTAGTTCGGTACCTACATGAGTACCCTGCAAAGTTTTCATTCACGACTGCATGTGTTATTATCTTTTGTACATGTTTCATGCCCAACACGCATGTTTGAAAACTTCTTTAGTTTGTTAGTGACTCTGTAGACTGTTAATTCTTGGCTCACATGTACCGGTTCTCCCGTAGAGAACTAAGGATTATAGAATTGGAACATACAGGGTTCAGCCCCAGTCTCCCATACCATTGGTCACTTAGTGAGGTAGACCAGTCCACCAAATGCTGGGGCAGCTGGTGCACTTTTTCATGTAGTTAGTCGTGCTGATAATATTGTGGCATTCAGAATAACCAGGGCATTCTGCAACAGAGAGGTAGGAAGGTTGGTGTTTACTTTCTGAGTCTCTGGTGCTTAGGCAACTTTTTTCATCTGTTTTGGTGGTAATTAAAATGTCTTGTTTCTGCAGCAATGATCTGTATTGATCTCAATGCAAAACACAGAACTTTTAAAATGTAATTTAACAAAAATGGTAAAAAAATGTCAAGGAAATAAAGTGCATTGTCAATTAAATATGTAACGAACATAATGCATTATTTCCATCCACCAAAGATAAGTACACATTTTGACAGAACCCCTGTGCAGTAGTTTTCACACTAAAGATATGTGAAACATAATTATTTGTAGACCTTGGTAGGTGGTAGATAGGCAGTTTATCAACTTACAATGACAGTGAATTATTATTACTTTTCACACAGTTGTTGTCAGTCGCTGTGTAAATAGTTCTTCACACTGACAACATCAACAAATTGGTCGGGTCTTTGATGTAAGGCATTGGCGGAACACATAAAAACAGACATTTCTTCACAAGTTGTCCACATCATAATTATCTAACTATAGCAGTACTTAATGTTTTGTGACTGTCGCCATATTTCAGTTTTTAATGGTTAACCAAAATGTAGGCGCTCAATAATATAAAATATCCACTTCAATAATATAAAATATCCACCAATCATAATAAATAATCATTCTTTATTTCTAACACAAACCCAGTGCGTGACAAATTATACACTTAAACCGAAACAGACAATTTGTTGACCATGGAATTGGAACCCAGATACCCGGGAATGAACATCTAGCTCCTTCATGCCTGGCTGTTAGTTCCTGTCTTCCACCAAATAAACAAGTCTGAGTGTAATTCCGCATTTGTTTGCTGTCAAATAAAATTGTGTCTGGTGGAAATGTGCGATGTCTGTAACTCCTAAAGTGAAGCAGGATGTTATGGTGGTGCTTGGAATGGCCCTAGGAATAAGTCAGACAACTCTGTTTGTTCTAATGGTGGCAACAAACCATGATTCTACTTAGTCTCTTGAAAATTGGAGACAGATAACTCTGCCACACTAACAGTAGATTCAAGCAGTTGTTATGTTGGTTAACACTTAAAACTGCCTTCACCATTGATTTAACCCACAGCATAATAATTTTCAAGTAGAATTGGGGTTAGAACTTTAAGACATGAACAGCAGTCCAGACCACAGTTTGCTCCTTCTTTAAATGATTTTGACAAGCTTACATCCACCCGTGAATCAACATACAAAGGGTAGCAGTTATCACCACTAGTATTTTTAACTTGTGGCGCCACCCAGTGAATGCCAGATTTGTAACTCAATTTGTCCACTAAGAGTAAATAACTCTAAATAACAATGTTTGCATTTTTGTCCACTGAAAAAAGATAATAGAACTGTCTAAATAACTGCCTGTGTTTCTAATGCATCACATCTGGTAGATCAGAGGCCAAGGAGGAGATACATTGGCAGTGCTTCTGAGTTAGCATATTAATACATAAATACATAACCATGTAATACATTTATACATACATATATATATCATACCCAGGTACACATATGTAAGAGTATATAAATACAGTTTGTGTGTATGTACAATTTATTACAAGACAACCCAATTCAGCCAACATCAATGTAGGGAATACTAATGGATATTTGTCATCAATGTAGAATGTACAGGTCTCTCCAGAATTAACTGCAGGACTGCTCGATGTGCAGCGATGATTTACAACTGATAAGCTCTGGAAAGACAGACTTTCCTAAACTTTACATTTTTATAAACACCATGTCCTACACAATATGTGATGAATGTGATTAGGCAGTAATCAACGTATTGTATTCAGTACTAAAGTTAGGTGATGACAATCAGGTGCCAGACCTGCCATGCCCAGTTTCCTGTTGAAATAAAAGGCTGTTTAGCTTTTTAGCAAGTAACGTTACGTAGCCCCAACTGGACACAGGTGTGGTAATGGGAGGTAATCCAAGCACTGCTTCCCCTTCCCTCACACCACAACCAATGTACATATCTCAACCTGAAATGTTATGTAAACCCTATTGAGGTCAGTCGTACTTGAGGGCCAACCTTAAAGGAATGTCTGCCTGGGAGACCTCCTTTGAAGCCATACCGTCAAGGTCTGTTATTGGCCTAAAGTAAAACTTTACCTTGAAAGTTCATCATCAAAACATCCCTGAAAGGTTAGCCTTGGAAGTTGGAGGCTTTCTTCAAAACTTTGGCTTGAAAACTTGACTCGAAGGTCTGCCTTGAATGCCCCCTTAGAAGCATGCCTCAAATGAGTAATGTTAGCAGTCAAGCACAACACAGGCATGTTATGCAACACATTCCAGACTACTGGCACAGGAAATGTTAGGGTTACTCTTGTCAGTTGGTCTATAATTATGATCTATGTATGGGCAGATGTTGCTTTTATAAATTACACTTCTTCATATTTATTTAACTTTGACTGTAAGTTCAGTACAGCGTTTGCATTTATCTGGCAAAGTTTCCAGTTATCACGTAACATCTGTCTGGTTGTTGACTTCCCATGAAGTCCGCTGACATTGAAGAATGATGCTGAATGCCCATTTTAGCTTTTCTTTGATGGTTCACCTTCAAGTATAAGCTAGAAACGACATTTGCCACAAGTTGCCAGGTAAGAGAACTACAGCTGCCAGCAGTATCAGTCTATATGCCAAACTTTAGTTACCATGCCTTAAAATAACAAGGAAATCCAAAAATAGGTAGCAGTCCCAGTAATGGGCCAGAGGAATCACAGAGCTGCAATTAGTGTGTGTTTGCAGCAGGTAGACCACAAGCAAACATTGACAGGGCTTATTTGGAGCAGGTTCAGGAATCTTAATCCTCTACTCAATTACCGTGTAAGAGCAGCAGTTGGACTAGTTTCTAACATGTGTAGCTGTCTACTGGTGCAGCAGCTATGCATGGGTTATGTCAGTTTAGATGGCAGAGTCTTTCAAGGAGCCATGGTTTGAAACTTCCAAGAACATGTACATCAATCAACACAAGAAACAGAACTCTTCACCTACAGTTATGAAGGAAGAATCTACCAGAAAAAGTTGTAACTGTACCAAGCATTGATTCATTCAAAACCACATAGATAAACATGGAATACCAAAGAATTCCTCTATCTATTGAGATACCTTGCCAGGAAGTCATTGAGCATTCCAAAGAGAGGATGCAATCTGATCATCAAGGCCGCAGCCTACAGTCAGGAAGAACCTAAGTCAATCTAAGTAATGTATTTTCATGACTGCAGTTGACTGATGAAGGGTCGTTTTTGACAGTCACGTAGTTGTGACTCCTGCATGCTTCATCTCTTGGAGGGTGACTGTCCTCTCACATGGTAAAACAAGCTAATTAATGACATCATGGCAAATTACCATTTTATTTGAGGGATCAATTTATTGATACTGTCATTTAAAATGTTGCATTCAGTGCCAATGTTAAATGCATAATTATTCAATACTGAAACGAGGTTTTATTTATTCAGGCAGGAATAATTTAATTAATTAATTATAATTCTTTCTGTGTGTCTTTCATGAGTAAATAACGTTTTGGTCATCATTAAAAATATTGTTACAAAGTGTGTCACACTATAATGACTTGTAATCAAATGTCACATCATTTTTGTTATTTGTGCTGCCATCTAGTATCATATCATGGTTACTTGCACAGAAGTACGGAAAGTAGATTAACACCATTTCATTCACCAGATGGCAGCACCAGCAATGTGTTATGCCGCAGTGAGTGCCTGTTGTGTGTGGTGGGTGTTGCAGCTGCTTTTGCTAGTGGCTGATACTGTAGCTAACTCGGTGAATCATTTGAAAACACTGTATTTAAGCATTAACATGAACATTTTAGACCAGATTCGTCATACTACCAAACTGGTTTCTGTACATGAATGTTTTACAATTTTATGTGTAAATTTATGATTTAGAAATACCAACCAATGCTGCTAATGTTACAACTTACAGCAGTAATATGTTTTATTTTTTATTGTTGCTGTTTTTGAATTTATATATTTATGTTTTAAAATCCACCTGTAGTAGGTTAATCTTTTATGTCATTAACTGTTTTCTGATTTCATATAAAATTCTTGTCATTTGAAATAATATATTATTAAAATCAGATTTTATTGTTAGTTGACCCAAACTCTGAATGTGGACAGTTGAAATGTTGCATTGTAGCTCACTAATAGAGCACCAAACTGTAAATTTTTGTCAATGTTTTTTGCATCTGAGCTTGGTTTTCAAGGATTTATGTGCAAAAGTAGTTACCTTGTTATAATTGAAAGGACCAGGAATTGAATTAATCTAGTAAGTTTTTGAAACAGGTAATCTTGTTCAGTAATCTAACTATGTCAGTGTCTTTCGAACACCATCAATTGTTCCATTTTACCTGGTATTTGTTAGGGAGCGTAAAAGAATTTGTTGGAAGTATCGACCCACACATGCACTGGTCTCGACCTAAAAAGAAAACATGTGGGCAATACATTAGCCACTGCCAAACACTTGCTCTGATATCAGTAAGTGCCTTGAGTGTCTTGTTCACATGGATACTGGCACCATGGAAGACCACATGTAATTTGAAATATTAATGGAGTAGTCCAGATGTATTTTAATATTAGTGTATCAAGTAAAAGAAATGATGTAATGTGAATGACATACATTATAAGTTTTATGGTTTCACAGCATTAATTGTGGGTTATGCATTAATAAATGCTTGTTAACTGACAGATACACCTTGTATATATAACCGGTATATATACACATCATACCGTTCCCACACTAGATGCTCAGGTGGTGAATGTGAAGACTGAGGTAAAGTGAGCAAACACTTCAGATCAGACTGATTCAATAGAACCAACACTAATACCAGCAATTTGTCTAGAGACAGTCAGCAGTTGTGCTAGCCCCTAGGGCAGAGGTGTAGTAAAGTGGTACTCACAGCTAAGTATAGGCTTGTTGATGGATAGGCTTGCACTGACCATGGCCAGTTTGTGCCATTGTCCATAAGGCTAGTCTGAACCACGCTTTCTTTCTTGGAATACATATCTTTGTTTACTGGTTGTAAAGTGATTTCAAGGTGTCACAGAAATAATCACTTGTTTGCGTTGGCCTGTCATCTTTAGAGGAGGTGGGATCAAAGGTCTACTTTAATAAGGTTTATTTAATGTATTAGCTTGACACTAAGAATATGTTGTCACTTATTTTCTGTTAGATAAACTTTGGATTAGTATGTCAAATGAAGAGTAATTGTTGCTGATTAAGACAGTTGTCCACTTTCTGATGGGTGGGTTATCTGGGAGAGTGGGGTCAGATGGGTGGAGTAGGGTCGGTTTGGATGGGATGGAGTGGGGCAGGGCTTAGATTGAGGGCGGTAAATTTTGGTTTAATTTGGTTGAGGAACAGTATTCGTAGAGTGGAATTGTGTTGGTTGGGATGAAGGAGGATTGTGTTGGTTTGGGTATGGTGGGTGGTATTGGTTGGGACAGGGTGGATTGGAATTGGTTTGGATGGAGTGGAGTGTTATCAGTTTTGATGGATGGTGTGGTATGTATATAATAGCACAGGGCAGGATTATCTAGAGGCAAAGGGTAGGATGAAGTTAATGTGTCAGTAATCACTAATGACTATAACGTGCTAATAAGGTAAGAAAATTGTTTGTGTTTGTCCTACAAATACCTATGTAAGTATGTGCGTTAACACGCAGTCAGAATGGTGTCAGTGTTGTGCAGGTGTCTAATTTGTTTGCTGTGTTCCTGATGGACATTGGGCCAGTATGAGACACTGACATTGCATGAGTAATTCCCCTGGACAGTGCACTGGTGTAAGGCATTGCTAGCATTCTACTGGTTCACTTCCAGCCATGAAGGAAGCCTGACCATGTACTGGACATTAGAGACATGTTTACTTAAGTAGTGTTTGTGCAGAGTGTGCAGTATTTCTTGAACTTATGCCAGTGTTGTAGTGCGGTATGGCATGCAAGGAGCGATAATCTTGTACTTAGTCGTAGGCATTGCTGGGATATCTCGGCTGCAGAAGCTCACTTATAGCAGTGCACTCGATAATAGAAATTGTGGTTGGGAATGACTGATCACTCACAACATTTGAACTCCCTCCTCCATCAATTTAGCCCATTGTGAATCACATTTGTAGATGTACACATCTATATTGTCTGAATAGTTTTTAAAAGTAATATATCATGTACAGTGTACACAGTTAATTTAATTTTTTTAATGCATAGTTTTGCTAAAACCAGTGACAAATTTACCTTGGTTGTTAAATTGGGTAACGTGTGAAAATGTCAATATTTTTTTTAATTAGAGTTATGCCGTTGTATAAAACATAAAGCCAGATCACTTTTGTAATTTTTTCATCAAATTTTAACCAGATCTGATTTAAAATAATCTTTTTCCAATGATTTCACCAACATAAATGGTACATTAGCACAAACAAGCTAACACGTTGTAATGCATACTAGGTGGGTTAATGTTTTTAGCAAAATGAGTCTGAAATGAGACCTACAAAAAAGACTAAATGATTTCTGTGTAGCATCTACTGCTGATAACCACCGCATCCATTTCTAGGAAAGGTGTCAGTGCCCTGAGACCTGGTGTTGTACTGTGGGTAAACCAGGCAACATGTCCGCTAATTCAGGCCAGGTTCACTTCGGGAGCTGACAGCAGACTGGGGCTAATGCAAGAGAAGAAGAGCTGACAGTGATATATATAGTATATAGACACAGCTCTTCCCACATCCACTGTGTATGCATCTGCAGGCTTCAGCCCAGGTCCCAGCTCAGGGGAAGCGGAGGTGTGAGTTGTGGTTTCTTCTCCCACTGACAGGTTGACATTGTTGAGTGCCTGGAATGTGGCCTGGGATTGGGGAGTGGATTAGGGACTTCTCCTCCCTGGGACAGTGGGAGTGGGCTAGGGAGTCGGAATCCTCCCTGACAGCAATCTGATCAGTGGACAGCGACAGACTGGCTGGCTGCGTTCATGTAATATTGATAGAGAAGCATTTGTGTGGCGACATTCTGTGGGACTGACAGACCCGGGGGCTGATCGCAGTCATTACCCGGGGAGTAGTAGACTAGGGGATCTGGGATCAGGCTGGGGATCAGTACGGGATCATTGGTGATATGAGGAGATTCCCAGCGCGTTGTGTGGTACGTTAGCATTGGTTGATGCTCCTCACGCGGTTGTCAGGACTGACACACGAGGATCACACTCACAGGTGTAGACAGTGTAACTGGGCAGTGATACCTACCAGAGTGACGCTCACAGCTGTGTATCTGTGCCAAACAATGGGGCGTAGCCATTGCCTCATAGAGCCTGAGACCACACTGACTGCATGTACACCCCACCCCACTAGGTGTGCCTGCTTGCATGCCTGAACTCACCTGGTGAACAGTAGTGTTGCTCATAGGCTTGTTTGTTGTTGCTGCTCTGTGTAGCTGGGCACAGGGTGATTACCACTAACACAAACGCTTGTGCATGAGTTCAACCAGGATGCCTCTTGTGATTGGAGATAATGCGACCAGTAATCCTCATGTGACATCCCCGAGGCTGATGGGATAATGGATTATGTAAGCAACCACCATTGTCTGCATTACTGGAAGTAGGGAGACCATTGTGGTATAGACAGGATTAGTTGGAACTACAGTGTACATGACTGGGAGAAAGTGAGGGAGCTGGACATTGAGCGAAGGAAGTGTGGAGTATTGTGTGTTCGACGGTGTACAAAGACCATTAAAGGACCATGCAGCGGGAGTCGGTCTCATGGACCGTGCGGTATACACATACCTCTGTGATACACCACATGTAAGTAGACTGCTTTATTGCAGATATTAAGCACTTTTGAGTAAAGAATAAACGTAAGTAAACTTTGTTTGTGGGTCCATGTGCAACCAACAAAGGCACGGCACGGACAAGTGATTTAGTTTATATGATGATAATCATAATAATGTTCGGTGAGTTTCCTTGAATCACAGTGGGTCTATCTTGGTTCACTGTGATGATTTTTCTCTACCTATTATTACCGTGGTCGCAGCACCAAGTACCGTCTGTGTGGGATCTTTTACTTTCCCTGGCATATGCACCGGGTAGAAGGAACCAACGGCTTTTAGTATCATTTCCGAAAAACACAGGCAATGTGAGGTGAACACATTTGGGCAAGCTTTGAAATTGCAACTGGGGGACTCAAACCCCATCATCTTGATTGACAGTCCACCATAAAACCTCATAACTACCATGCCCTACTTTGCTAGTTTATAGCTGGGCATCACAGGACTAGTGTGTAGAGTTACCCCCCCCCCCCCCATGACATTACTCCTGTGATATCGTGTAGGTGTATGGTTATAGAGTCTGTCTACAGGTGTTGCCTGCCTTCCAAGTGATGTAATGCCTACAACTGCCACTGACATAGGCCTCCTGGTCACAGGAAATGTTCTCTTTCTCTAAACATTGCCTTGGCTGTTGCCGAGTGACTGCAGCCATCAGATGCAGCTTTGTGGTATGATATAATGCAGTTACATTGTCAACGCAGAACGCATTCTCATCACAGGCATGTGACATGCAGAACAAGTCCAGTTGAGTCACGTTGAGAATAGTAAAAAACACAGATGATATTAAAGGTAGAAAGGGCGATCATGTTATATCATAAACTCGGGCTGTTTAGCCTAAACTATTTATTTGAACAGTTTGATCATCCAAATGTGTTTTAATTGACCACAAGTTTTTACTGTAATGTGACCGGTATAAATCTGTTTTCCTGTATAGATTGGCCTAACCATTCAGTAGGGCAGGCTAATCATAACAGGCAGATGAGTGCAGATGGTGGACTGCGATATATAAATAACACTCAGTTGCATAGCTACAATCATTACAAAAATACATACAGTTTAAAAACAAGTATGTTTCCATACCATTGGTACAATTGGGAATTATAAATAACTGAGATAGGAATAACCTGGTTATGGGCCACCTTTAATCGGCCCGTACCACATCCAGTATGTAAATAGATGATATGCTTCAAACTTGAATTGTTCCTTTTTGTGGATGTGGTTCCATAATGCATATTTATGTAGTCAAACTGTTCAGAGTATAATTTTGTGATTTATACAGTTAGAATTATATGACATGATGTTTTATGATGAAATAATCAGATTGTACCTTTAAACTTATAGTTACATTTATACAATATGAGATAAACATGCTAAATGTGTTGCGGTATTGACAGTAAAGAGGTGTATAGCATGGGTAGCATTGGGTATCCTTATGTTTATGCAAAAGAACTGTCACATTGACTGTGCAGTAGCTATTACTAGGCAATTGACACTGTTCACTTTGTGAACATGTATTGTAAACATAAAAGACGTCATATATCAAATATCTATAGAAATACTAGAACTCTCTCATGTCAAACTTATGCCACATCATTAATCATCTGTATTTCTATAGATAGTTTTACCAACGTGTTTTATTTATGGCTAAGAATATATGATCATACAGTATTTCTGGTTAAACATACACCTATTTTGTAAAGTAGATTTTCCTTGAGAAATTAAATTGTGAACATCGGATACATATCACTTTGAGAAGTAGGGGTCTCTTCCAGTGGGGCATGGTCTAAAGTGTTGTACACATACAATAGAGAATGGCCCCTGAGTGGCACTGGGTAACCGGTCTCATTGATGAACTGAGTTCCCAAGGCATCCTTTGACATCTCTACAACTCAAGCTACAAGTAATTGGGCGCCATCTAAATGGATTCCTTACAATTCAGCCCCTAGTGAATCCACGCATACATTGCTTTTAATTTGGGTTGTGTAGATAGTCTTGAGTAAGGAAATAAATGACATGAAAAATGTACATTTCCTATGTATCGTGTTTACAGTGTAAATATGTCTGCTCTTATCTTGTTTCCTTCTTTTTGCTCTGTCTCATCCTGCACTGCACAGTAGATTTGTGTTGTCCGAGGAATAGAATAGTCATGTTTTGCATTTGTTGATTGTATCAGCTGGTTTCCTCGATGAATTTGTTAGGATTTTGAATGTGTGAGGGTTAGACAACGAAATTGTATCTAGTGCATTTTTCATATTTTAACGCATGTGAAGTTTGAACTTGTTTGTTCGGATTACTCTGTAGATTACTGCTTTTGCTCCAGGATAATCGATCACACGCTAAAGCAAAAATTGCAACAAAAACAGGCCAAACCAGTTTTTGGTAGGATGCATAATTATTGCTTTTTTGTCATACCAGGGTACAACTGAAATAACATGACACATAGATCAGAACTTATACAAGACATTCACATACGTCTATTTAAATGAGTTATTTATAGATGTGCATGTTTAAAAAAACTTCCTTTTTCTGCTTTTGATTAGACCCACAGCTTTCCTATGGAGATAGGTAAACCACCCACTATTTTATGTCTAATTTTAACTCGTTGTATGAATGTTGTCATCGACCACAAAGAATATATTAAACACATGATTCATTTAAATCAACCAGTCACACCACTGATATAAAATAACATGGACTAGCATAGCATAAAGTGAGGCATGACATGGAAATGACTGCCAAATAAACTTTTCACATATTTGCAATACAGTAATATTTAAAAAAAAGTACAGTTTGTGCTACAAAACTTCTTTTTTTTGACAAATGTCAAATTCAAACTGTCAACATACAAATATGCTAGTGCTATAATATGATATATGATGACGTATTGACGGGATTGTAGAAGTGTTTGTTGTCGTGCAAGGTTTTACAGAACACACCAAAATCACACACTTGAGATCATAACATGTAAAATATATCATGCCAGATTTGTCAATACACATGTACACACATGTCGTCATTTTCACACACCCAGAGAGAGATGAGCTATTTGAGACTGCGTGAGACTATCCTTGCCTAATGTTTCTCACGTTGTTCGTGCATCAGCAATAATGCACATAAATAAAGTATGACAAATAAAGAACTTCGCCCAACCATGACTTGCATGCTTCAGAGAACACTCTCACGCTTTGCTGGCAACCTTCCGAACGTCAGATTTAACCCGAACTATTACTCAGTATTTCTGTGTTCCACGTGATATAAGTGTGGCTATATTTCTTAAGGGCAATAGGCATTATTTCCCCACATGTTACTCCCTTTTGTGGGGGTCCATGTACTTTCTTGGCTCAATACAAAACCGAATAAACTGGTTTATCACACCAATATATTATTAATTGCTAATCTCATATTATGGACGTTCACACTGAAAGTGACCCCTGGGGCTTGCTAGCAATGCCACTTTGAAATCAATAGAGTTTTAAATGCTGCTGTTCAGAGCTGGCGCATGGACATTTGCCCTTTAAAGTGAATGGTTGGTCTCTTTGTTGTAAAATATAGTGCCTAGAATAGATAATTATGATAATAATAATATTTATTTTTCATAGCACGACATCCACTTATTGCTTTGGCTGGCCATCTTGTTAAATACAATCCAGTTAATAGCACTTTATGGAGAATCTGATTAAAACAAAAAATTTATGTATTTATAAAAACAATACTTGTAATATTATAGATAAAATTACAGGTAATATTTCTTGTTAACGTAATTACGGTAGGCATGCAAATATGTATTCATGAGTCATATGAAAAATAAATAAAATAGCTGAATGAAATAAGTTAGGTACAAAGTAAAACATGTCTACCAAAATATACACATCTATTTCAATGTTACATTTCCACTGCCTATCTTAGGGGTGTTAAACACATGTATAGCAACAGTATATTCTCAGTTTAAATGGTACTGCATAAAATAACATAAATAACAAAGTTATAAAGCTAAAATAATAAGAACTGCGCCTCGGTGTAAGTCTTAACAAAGAAGACACCAGGGGCCATGTGTTGGGGTCAGCAGGTCTACAGTCAACACCATTGTAAATCCTCCTCTATCTGTGTGAATGCAGGTCAAGATGTTTACTCTCTCAAGAACATTAATCTTTCTCTTGATTCCCCCCACTCTGCCTCATCAAATCAGATCCCTCTCCTAACTGCACATTACACACCTAAGGCCACAGTTCTCTGAAATTGTTTGCTGTTCATCGTGGACAGTACCTATAGTGTATGAAAAAGAAATTACTTCCCAGCGATAGAAATAAGCCAGAATATTTACTTGTTCGCTGGACAAGTAAGTTTTAAAATCTACTTGTCCGCCAAAATGTTAACTTGTCCGAGACTCCAAGTGGTTGTGAAGGGGAATCGAAGCTTCGGAAAAAAGTGACTTGTGATCAAAGACACAATTTGATTTAATCTTCAAATTTTGAAATTGCAAAATTATATTTGCAACTATTTTCCGGTCCATTATTATTCATCACGAATATTAAAAGTAGACACGTTACATGATGTATACCAATATTTTAGTGATGCTGATATGAACGCTTTTATTAATAACAAATAATTATTACGATGATAGGAATGAGACAATTGTTTTCCTTGCTATTTGTTTTATAATGTTGCAAAAACTGTTAATCTTTAATATGGTATATATAATTATATATATATATATAACATATAACACTGCTGTAAAATGTTGGCATCAATTTGTCATTGAAGACGCTACTGAACCAGGAACACAACCAATGCAAAGCCAGGAAATGTTGTCACAAAAATCATAATAAACTATAATATAATCTGATAATATTTTGTTAAACCTCTTCAATAGTTCTGTATTTTACAAACGAAGGTAATATTCAATATTTATCATCAGCAAACAAACGCATATTTTTTCCTAAATGTTATATTACCATTTCAATGATAATAAAACAGTTTTAACGGTGCCTGAATTACGTTTACCAGGCGGAAAATAATTTATAGATTTAGTTACGTCGTAACGTTGCTGCCGCGCGCAGACCGCCGTAGTTGGCGGAAGCTGACATGTCAACGGCGGTTGGCGCCCCGTCCCCAGCCGCGTGTCTTGCATAATTCGGTTTAGAAAACTCGCAATTTATAGTTAAAATAAATGTTACATAGATACAACAACACTTCTGAAATTTCATTAATATTCCGTTTATTAACCAGCACCATATATTTACTGGAGAGCCAGTTACAAGTTTTGAAAATTGTCACCGATCTGGATCGGCTAACGAGTAACATTCTGACTTGGTCTTGGAAGACTGCCGAGTCCACGTGGGTTAGGCGTAATAATGGTTAAAACTATATAATTATTCAAATAACAGGTAGCGATACAAAGTCTACTGTTTCCAAAGTTCATAAAAAAATATGATCCGTCAGTGGGAGCAAGTTGTACGTCGGCCAAACTGAACGATTTATGATTGTGTGAAATACAGCCTCGATCAACGATGGCTGATGCAGAGTCTGTCCTGCGCGTATGACAGAGCTAGGTCGGTGCGCTCAGCGGATGACCCTATTAATGCAGGCACTAAACTCGGTCGAACATTGACGTACAACACACTGGCGGCGGAACGACACGACGCCGACACACTAACAAAATTGGAACGCGCGCGATTGCTAGCGAACATCACTTACGTTTGAATTTCCTCAAATAAAAAGTTTGCAATGTTGCACAT
This sequence comes from Escarpia spicata, assembly GCA_963995525.1. Classification (NCBI taxonomy): domain Eukaryota; kingdom Metazoa; phylum Annelida; class Polychaeta; order Sabellida; family Siboglinidae; genus Escarpia; species Escarpia spicata. Next base: position 6,929,087 of record OZ023205.1, read on the forward strand.
GTCACTATTTAATGTAAATTTTCACTTGTCCACCGGATAACCATGTAGAGTCATTGTACTTGTCCGGGCCAAAAATAATTTGTCCCGGACAAACGGACAAGTGCTATTTTGAATGCTGCTTCCCACTGACAGTTATTCCAGTGTTATTTTCACTGTCACCTTGTATCTGTTATTGTTTGAGTTGTGAGACTCGGCTGGTGACAGAGAAGCTATTAACCACACAAGTACTACTTTAGAGTGAATAGCTGGGAACGTTGTTGATCATTCTACAGAGTAAATTGTTGTGATAAGATAGAAACATTAATCTGTCTGAACTGAGAGGACCTTGGTTTGTGACTGACAGAAGAAAGTATGATGGGGACAGTGAAAATACAGGCTCCTACAGTGGATTTCAGTGGGTAGTCAGACAAAGGCATTGGCTCTTTCATCTAATGGTGTTTGTAAATATTTGTGTAATCCTCTAATCCGAAAACATTGTATGTAGGTGGATTGACCGATCAAGGGTCTGTTTGGATTAGCACAACAAAATTGGAAAGATACATCTTTGGAAGTTTGTGTATCACAGTAGAAACTCTGCAATAGTCTACATTGCATTAACTGTATTGCCAGTGAAGGTAGGCCTACACTGTACATTACTTCCAGTTTTCAAATTTTTGTGAGGTCAATTGTATAAAGGATTTTTTTAATTTACAAAACCCATGTCTTTGGGCCCATATTCTTGAAAGGCTTAGATAATTTGCTGACTTAAAAAGTTTTTCATAAATGCCAAACTTTCCTCTAGGGAAATCATGCATGGAATACCTAATACCAAAACACAGTGATTTTAAGATTATGACACAAACCTTTGCTGAGGTTCAACATGGATTATGTAATAATCCAGCAAGCCTATTCAATAGTTAGCCCATCGCATAATTTTTTCTTAGATATTCTGTGAGAGAAGTCCCTCCGGAACAGCTTTGTCACCATATGGAAGACTTGACTTACAAATTCATAAATCTTTCGAAGAATTGTTGTCTCAACCTTGTTGGCACCTGCCTAGACAGTGACAGGTTGTGTCTTCACCTCCATACATAAACGTTGTCACCTATATAGCGTCATTCATTCCTAATTTCACACGAGTCGACAAATAGAAACTTTTATGAGAACACGTACAAACACACTGCGTTATTTACGGTTATAAACCAATTTGCACCTGGCAAGAATAAGAGGCGTGTGGTCATTGCGAAGTAATCATGTATGCCATACATGTAGGTGTTGAAGGAATTTAGTAATTTAGCTGCACCATAAATAAGTCAGAAAGACTTTGTCACCGGACTGACCTGGCTTGGGCGTGTGCGTGTGAACGTTTGACATATTTTCTCCTGCCGTAGTCATGTCATTGTCACTGGTAACAATGCAGGTCGTCTAGAGTATATTTTCATGTTTACATTATGTACACGCTTGCAAGTGTTTTTAGTTATATGCATGTGGCTTTTTGGTTTCAACCCTGAAACGTTGATGATATATGAGGTTGAGTTTTGTCATAAGTTGGGGTTATAATGATGGTTTCAGCATTATTATGATATTTATGTAATTAATTTATATAATTTAAAAAATCATTCATAATAATTGTGTACATTTATTAAATAGTTCTACATTATAGAGAGCATTTGTGTTAGAATATGTTTTACATGAACAAATGAGGCACCACATTATAAAATTATATCTTCAAGCTTTAGAATATTGATTAAAACTGGTTGCAACATCAATAAGAGCATTCTGCAGCAGAGTGACTAAGCCATGTGTAATAGGCTAAATAACTAGTCCAGTTACTTTCCCACAGTATTGATGACCAATAGCCCCGGGCACTAGGTGGACATTTAGGCAGAATATAACCTTATCAGATCACTGAAACAGATCAAGTCTGCATTGATGTATGCTGAAAGCTAAAGTTAAATTCCACGGGCTGTGGACATTGGAATTAACAATAAAAACAGCAGCAAGGATTTATTCCTGATTAATGTGTGGTCTTATATGATTGATCGGTAATGTTTTCAATACCCCCCTTAAAGTGAAATATGAAAGACTAGCTTGATCTGTGATTTGCCTGATAATACGAGACGTTTTTGTTGTGGTATCCTTCTGGAAGTAGATTAACACGAAGATCCCAGTGGCAGATCTGCATCTTTTATGAAAGCAACAACACAATAAGTAGCGCTTATTTCTGCCGTACTGCCAGAGTTATCAGCTGGTAATTTGACAGGCGTGTCCTGTTGATTGAATCCTTGTATTTTTTTGAAACGTTTCCCCTGTCGTCTACTTTTTTATAAACCTTATTAGGCATGCATGACCATTGGACCCACTTTACTACAACGAGCCTGGGAAACTGAGCAGCTGCATTTCAGAAGCTGACAGAATATTATCATAATCTTATATGTATGAGTTTCACTTTGATTTGTTGTGTCCATGATAAGATCTAATCTCCCGTACTGTTGAACCTGTTTTTTTTTAAATTTAATATTAATATTTATTCCATCAAGTGACTGATACTGTGAGAGTTTAGACTTATATATCAGTCTAGATGCATTGCTACAGTAATATTCTGGAAGCTGCGTGGTTGTAAAATTGATGTAATTTTAATTACTTTGAAACTGAATGTGTGTACTGCATGTAGACTGTGCGTCACAGCATGCTACCAAGACATGTAGACTGTGCATCACAGCATGCTACCAAGACATGTAGACTGTGCATCACAGCATGCTACCAAGACATGTACACTGTGTGTCACAGCATGCTACCAAGACATGTAGACTGTGCGTCACAGCATTCTACCAAGACATGTACACTGTGCGTCACAGCATGCTACCAAGACATGTAGACTGTGCGTCACAGCATGCTACCAGGACATGTACACTGTGCGTCACAGCATGCTACCAAGACATGTAGACTGTGCGTCACAGCATGCTACCAAGACATGTACACTGTGTGTCACAGCATGCTACCAAGACATGTAGACTGTGCGTCACAGCATGCTACCAGGACATGTACACTGTGTGTCACAGCATGCTACCAAGACATGTAGACTGTGCATCACAGCATGCTACCAAGACATGTACACTGTGTGTCACAGCATGCTACCAAGACATGTAGACTGTGCGTCACAGCATGCTACCAAGACATGTACACTGTGTGTCACAGCATGCTACCAAGACATGTACACTGTGCGTCACAGCATGCTACCAAGACATGTACACTGTGTGTCACAGCATGCTACCAAGACATGTAGACTGTGCGTCACAGCATGCTACCAAGACATGTACACTGTGTGTCACAGCATGCTACCAAGACATGTAGACTGTGCGTCACAGCACGCTACCAAGACATGTACACTGTGCGTCACAGCACGCTACCAAGACATGTAGACTGTGCATCACAGCATGCTACCAAGACATGTAGACTGTGCATCACAGCATGCTACCAAGACATGTACACTGTGTGTCACAGCATGCTACCAAGACATGTAGACTGTGCGTCACAGCATGCTACCAAGACATGTACACTGTGCGTCACAGCATGCTACCAAGACATGTACACTGTGCGGCACAGCATGCTACCAAGACATGTAGATTGTGCGTCACAGCATGCTACCAGGACATGTACACTGTGCGTCACAGCATGCTACCAAGACATGTACACTGTGCGTCACAGCATGCTACCAAGACATGTACACTGTGCGTCACAGCATGCTACGAGGACATGTACACTGTGCGTCACAGCATGCTACCAAGACATGTAGACTGTGCATCACAGCATGCTACCAAGACATGTAGACTGTGCATCACAGCATGCTACCAAGACATGTACACTGTGTGTCACAGCATGCTACCAAGACATGTAGACTGTGCGTCACAGCATGCTACCAAGACATGTACACTGTGCGTCACAGCATGCTACCAAGACATGTACACTGTGCGGCACAGCATGCTACCAAGACATGTAGATTGTGCATCACAGCATGCTACCAGGACATGTACACTGTGCATCACAGCATGCTACCAAGACATGTAGACTGTGCGTCACAGCATGCTACCAAGACATGTACACTGTGTGTCACAGCATGCTACGAGGACATGTACACTGTGCGTCACAGCATGCTACCAAGACATGTAGACTGTGCATCACAGCATGCTACCAAGACATGTAGACTGTGCGTCACAGCATGCTACCAAGACATGTACACTGTGCGTCACAGCATGCTACCAAGACATGTACACTGTGCGGCACAGCATGCTACCAAGACATGTAGATTGTGCGTCACAGCATGCTACCAGGACATGTACACTGTGCGTCACAGCATGCTACCAAGACATGTAGACTGTGCGTCACAGCATGCTACCAAGACATGTACACTGTGTGTCACAGCATGCTACCAAGACATGTAGACTGTGCGTCACAGCATGCTACCAGGACATGTACACTGTGTGTCACAGCATGCTACCAAGACATGTAGACTGTGCATCACAGCATGCTACCAAGACATGTACACTGTGTGTCACAGCATGCTACCAAGACATGTAGACTGTGCGTCACAGCATGCTACCAAGACATGTACACTGTGTGTCACAGCATGCTACCAAGACATGTACACTGTGCGTCACAGCATGCTACCAAGACATGTAGACTGTGTGTCACAGCATGCTACCAAGACATGTAGACTGTGCGTCACAGCATGCTACCAAGACATGTACACTGTGTGTCACAGCATGCTACCAAGACATGTAGACTGTGCGTCACAGCACGCTACCAAGACATGTACACTGTGCGTCACAGCATGCTACCAAGACATGTAGACTGTGCATCACAGCATGCTACCAAGACATGTAGACTGTGCATCACAGCATGCTACCAAGACATGTACACTGTGTGTCACAGCATGCTACCAAGACATGTAGACTGTGCGTCACAGCATGCTACCAAGACATGTACACTGTGCGTCACAGCATGCTACCAAGACATGTACACTGTGCGGCACAGCATGCTACCAAGACATGTAGATTGTGCGTCACAGCATGCTACCAGGACATGTACACTGTGCGTCACAGCATGCTACCAAGACATGTAGACTGTGCGTCACAGCATGCTACCAAGACATGTACACTGTGCGTCACAGCATGCTACGAGGACATGTACACTGTGCGTCACAGCATGCTACCAAGACATGTAGACTGTGCATCACAGCATGCTACCAAGACATGTAGACTGTGCATCACAGCATGCTACCAAGACATGTACACTGTGTGTCACAGCATGCTACCAAGACATGTAGACTGTGCGTCACAGCATGCTACCAAGACATGTACACTGTGCGTCACAGCATGCTACCAAGACATGTACACTGTGCGGCACAGCATGCTACCAAGACATGTAGATTGTGCATCACAGCATGCTACCAGGACATGTACACTGTGCATCACAGCATGCTACCAAGACATGTAGACTGTGCGTCACAGCATGCTACCAAGACATGTACACTGTGTGTCACAGCATGCTACGAGGACATGTACACTGTGCGTCACAGCATGCTACCAAGACATGTAGACTGTGCATCACAGCATGCTACCAAGACATGTAGACTGTGCGTCACAGCATGCTACCAAAACATGTACACTGTGCGTCACAGCATGCTACCAAGACATGTACACTGTGCGGCACAGCATGCTACCAAGACATGTAGATTGTGCGTCACAGCATGCTACCAGGACATGTACACTGTGCGTCACAGCATGCTACCAAGACATGTACACTGTGCATCACAGCATGCTACCAAGACATGTAGACTGTGCGTCACAGCATGCTACCAAGACATGTACACTGTGTGTCACAGCATGCTACGAGGACATGTACACTGTGCGTCACAGCATGCTACCAAGACATGTAGACTGTGCATCACAGCATGCTACCAAGACATGTAGACTGTGCGTCACAGCATGCTACCAAAACATGTACACTGTGCGTCACAGCATGCTACCAAGACATGTACACTGTGCGGCACAGCATGCTACCAAGACATGTAGATTGTGCGTCACAGCATGCTACCAGGACATGTACACTGTGCGTCACAGCATGCTACCAAGACATGTAGACTGTGCGTCACAGCATGCTACCAAGACATGTAGACTGTGCGTCACAGCATGCTACCAAGACATGTACACTGTGCGTCACAGCATGCTACCAAGACATGTACACTGTGCGGCACAGCATGCTACCAAGACATGTAGATTGTGCGTCACAGCATGCTACCAGGACATGTACACTGTGCGTCACAGCATGCTACCAAGACATGTAGACTGTGCGTCACAGCATGCTACAAAGACATGTACACTGTGCGTCACAGCATGCTACGAGGACATGTACACTGTGCGTCACAGCATGCTACCAAGACATGTAGACTGTGCATCACAGCATGCTACCAAGACATGTAGACTGTGCATCACAGCATGCTACCAAGACATGTACACTGTGTGTCACAGCATGCTACCAAGACATGTAGACTGTGCGTCACAGCATGCTACCAAGACATGTACACTGTGCGTCACAGCATGCTACCAAGACATGTACACTGTGCGGCACAGCATGCTACCAAGACATGTAGATTGTGCGTCACAGCATGCTACCAGGACATGTACACTGTGCGTCACAGCATGCTACCAAGACATGTACACTGTGCGTCACAGCATGCTACCAAGACATGTACACTGTGCGTCACAGCATGCTACGAGGACATGTACACTGTGCGTCACAGCATGCTACCAAGACATGTAGACTGTGCATCACAGCATGCTACCAAGACATGTAGACTGTGCATCACAGCATGCTACCAAGACATGTACACTGTGTGTCACAGCATGCTACCAAGACATGTAGACTGTGCGTCACAGCATGCTACCAAGACATGTACACTGTGCGTCACAGCATGCTACCAAGACATGTACACTGTGCGGCACAGCATGCTACCAAGACATGTAGATTGTGCATCACAGCATGCTACCAGGACATGTACACTGTGCATCACAGCATGCTACCAAGACATGTAGACTGTGCGTCACAGCATGCTACCAAGACATGTACACTGTGTGTCACAGCATGCTACGAGGACATGTACACTGTGCGTCACAGCATGCTACCAAGACATGTAGACTGTGCATCACAGCATGCTACCAAGACATGTAGACTGTGCGTCACAGCATGCTACCAAGACATGTACACTGTGCGTCACAGCATGCTACCAAGACATGTACACTGTGCGGCACAGCATGCTACCAAGACATGTAGATTGTGCGTCACAGCATGCTACCAGGACATGTACACTGTGCGTCACAGCATGCTACCAAGACATGTAGACTGTGCGTCACAGCATGCTACCAAGACATGTACACTGTGTGTCACAGCATGCTACCAAGACATGTAGACTGTGCGTCACAGCATGCTACCAGGACATGTACACTGTGTGTCACAGCATGCTACCAAGACATGTAGACTGTGCATCACAGCATGCTACCAAGACATGTACACTGTGTGTCACAGCATGCTACCAAGACATGTAGACTGTGCGTCACAGCATGCTACCAAGACATGTACACTGTGTGTCACAGCATGCTACCAAGACATGTACACTGTGCGTCACAGCATGCTACCAAGACATGTAGACTGTGTGTCACAGCATGCTACCAAGACATGTAGACTGTGCGTCACAGCATGCTACCAAGACATGTACACTGTGTGTCACAGCATGCTACCAAGACATGTAGACTGTGCGTCACAGCACGCTACCAAGACATGTACACTGTGCGTCACAGCATGCTACCAAGACATGTAGACTGTGCATCACAGCATGCTACCAAGACATGTAGACTGTGCATCACAGCATGCTACCAAGACATGTACACTGTGTGTCACAGCATGCTACCAAGACATGTAGACTGTGCGTCACAGCATGCTACCAAGACATGTACACTGTGCGTCACAGCATGCTACCAAGACATGTACACTGTGCGGCACAGCATGCTACCAAGACATGTAGATTGTGCGTCACAGCATGCTACCAGGACATGTACACTGTGCGTCACAGCATGCTACCAAGACATGTAGACTGTGCGTCACAGCATGCTACCAAGACATGTACACTGTGCGTCACAGCATGCTACGAGGACATGTACACTGTGCGTCACAGCATGCTACCAAGACATGTAGACTGTGCATCACAGCATGCTACCAAGACATGTAGACTGTGCATCACAGCATGCTACCAAGACATGTACACTGTGTGTCACAGCATGCTACCAAGACATGTAGACTGTGCGTCACAGCATGCTACCAAGACATGTACACTGTGCGTCACAGCATGCTACCAAGACATGTACACTGTGCGGCACAGCATGCTACCAAGACATGTAGATTGTGCATCACAGCATGCTACCAGGACATGTACACTGTGCATCACAGCATGCTACCAAGACATGTAGACTGTGCGTCACAGCATGCTACCAAGACATGTACACTGTGTGTCACAGCATGCTACGAGGACATGTACACTGTGCGTCACAGCATGCTACCAAGACATGTAGACTGTGCATCACAGCATGCTACCAAGACATGTAGACTGTGCGTCACAGCATGCTACCAAAACATGTACACTGTGCGTCACAGCATGCTACCAAGACATGTACACTGTGCGGCACAGCATGCTACCAAGACATGTAGATTGTGCGTCACAGCATGCTACCAGGACATGTACACTGTGCGTCACAGCATGCTACCAAGACATGTACACTGTGCATCACAGCATGCTACCAAGACATGTAGACTGTGCGTCACAGCATGCTACCAAGACATGTACACTGTGTGTCACAGCATGCTACGAGGACATGTACACTGTGCGTCACAGCATGCTACCAAGACATGTAGACTGTGCATCACAGCATGCTACCAAGACATGTAGACTGTGCGTCACAGCATGCTACCAAAACATGTACACTGTGCGTCACAGCATGCTACCAAGACATGTACACTGTGCGGCACAGCATGCTACCAAGACATGTAGATTGTGCGTCACAGCATGCTACCAGGACATGTACACTGTGCGTCACAGCATGCTACCAAGACATGTAGACTGTGCGTCACAGCATGCTACCAAGACATGTAGACTGTGCGTCACAGCATGCTACCAAGACATGTACACTGTGCGTCACAGCATGCTACCAAGACATGTACACTGTGCGGCACAGCATGCTACCAAGACATGTAGATTGTGCGTCACAGCATGCTACCAGGACATGTACACTGTGCGTCACAGCATGCTACCAAGACATGTAGACTGTGCGTCACAGCATGCTACAAAGACATGTACACTGTGCGTCACAGCATGCTACGAGGACATGTACACTGTGCGTCACAGCATGCTACCAAGACATGTACACTGTGCATCACAGCATGCTACCAAGACATGTAGACTGTGCATCACAGCATGCTACCAAGACATGTACACTGTGTGTCACAGCATGCTACCAAGACATGTAGACTGCGTCACAGCATGCTACCAAGACATGTACACTGTGCGTCACAGCATGCTACCAAGACATGTACACTGTGCGGCACAGCATGCTACCAAGACATGTAGATTGTGCGTCACAGCATGCTACCAGGACATGTACACTGTGCATCACAGCATGCTACCAAGACATGTAGACTGTGCGTCACAGCATGCTACCAAGACATGTACACTGTGCGTCACAGCATGCTACGAGGACATGTACACTGTGCGTCACAGCATGCTACCAAGACATGTAGACTGTGCGTCACAGCATGCTACCAAGACATGTAGACTGTGTGTCACAGCATGCTACCAAGACATGTACACTGTGCGTCACAGCATGCTACCAAGACATGTACACTGTGCGGCACAGCATGCTACCAAGACATGTAGATTGTGCGTCACAGCATGCTACCAGGACATGTACACTGTGCGTCACAGCATGCTACCAAGACATGTAGACTGTGCGCCACAGCATGCTACCAAGACATGTAGACTGTGCGTCACAGCATGCTACCAAGACATGTACACTGTGCGTCACAGCATGCTACCAAGACATGTAGACTGTGCGTCACAGCATGCTACCAAGACATGTAGACTGTGCGTCACTGCATGCTACCAAGACATGTAGACTGTGCGTCACAGCATGCTACCAGGACATGTACACTGTGCGTCACAACATGCTACCAGGACATGTACACTGTGCGTCACAGCATGCTACCAGGACATGTACACTGTGCGTCACAGCATGCTACCAAGACATGTACACTGTGCGTCACAGCATGCTACCAGGACATGTACACTGTGCGTCACAGCATGCTACCAAGACATGCAAAGATACATTTATTGTAGCAGCCTGTGTTTACAACCTTTGTGACCCTGTCACTGTGTGTGTGACATATAAGTCTGAGGACATGTGGTCATTGCTGTTGTATTTACCTTCGTGATGGATATCCCTTTGTGACAATAGCTTGACCTCCTACCCTACCAGCGCGTAGAAGTCACATCTTTATTTCCATTTCTCATTTAACAGACACAAATCGGTAGGGAAATGAATGGCATTTTTACCAGTCCTAACAGTTTTACGAATCGCTCAGTTGAGTCACAGTTTTCCCAGGGTACCTTTTTTCTGAGTATCTGTTTAGGGCACAGACAAGAGCAGTGGTGTGAGGGAAAGTTAAACTGTATCGCATGTTTCCTGTCATACTTTTTGAAGCGGAATGTTCATTTCAGAGAGGTTTGACAGCTGAATTCGCAGGCTGGTTTTAGTTGGTGTCAGATCGGTACATTTATGAGGTATCAGGATAAGCAAAGAAGTCTACTCTCGTAAGACACCTCATCGTGATCATCTTCCACGGAATACCGTTCCTTTTTTACATTCTGGAATGCAGATCACGAGCTCTCTGGATCAAAATACATATTGCCTTTCTTGGAACTCCCTTCTAGGAAGAATGCAGAAAATGAAAACCATCATAAATGCACTACAGTAACTGTGGTATGCTGGCATCAGCCAATGCAGTGTGGCTAGTAACTAATTTATTAGACAGCACAACTGAGGCTGTGGGAGCAAAGGAAGAATTATTTGACACGGACTCAGCACAGGTGTGGCGAGGTTAGAGGAACGAAGTCTGAGCGCGTTTATCATGAAAGCGTGGATGTTATGTAACATAAACTAGATTTAGTCTAATACCTTGACTGCAGAATGTGTTTTACTTAACTACAATTTTTGTTAAAGATTCAAAGATGTGATTAATAATATATATTTATAGATTATAACATAATTTTAAACATAATTTTGTAATGAAAGCAACAAAATGTTGTACTTTTGACACCTCATCAATTTGCCAGCAAGTTTTACTTTCAATGTCATGATTGCAAAGAACTAAATTATTGTTATTAATATTAAGTTGCCCAATGCTACTAGAAGAAACAAGTTGCTAAAAAAAAAGCTTTTATAAAATGACCTCGACAAAAAAACCAGGATTTGTTTGTTGGCCTACGTGAGGAAGTCTCATCACTACATGTAAACAGTAGAGGGTCCTACTCCAGTGGGTAGCCCTGTGGAACAGGCCCACACTCGCCTAGGTATTGTGACTGAATTGTTCAACTGTTGTTGACAAGTAAACAGGTGTACTTGCACCAGTTACAACTTGCTGTTGTCTCTCATTTGACAACACAAGGCTGGCTTGGCTGAAGGAGCTTGGTTGTGGGGAGTTGGGCTAAGTGGCAGTTAGCTGAGAGTGTGTCTGTTGGGTAGGGAATGTGCTCCAGGGGCCGGTTTCATGAAGCGTACTTAGCCGCTAAGAACGATTACTTAGTGCTAAGATGATTGTCTTAGTAAAATATGCGTTTCATGGCGTCTTCTTAGTTTACGCAATACTTAGTAAACCGTACTTAGTCTACGACACCTACCTCCGTGGCGTAACTCCACTAAGTTGTTCTTAAAAATGGCTGCTCTACGGCCAGTACATCGTTTAAACGGAACAGTAAGAAGAGCCTTGCGTCGAGATAGAGTGTTTCGAGATACGACACACCCATTTGATTTGTACGACGACGTTGAATTGTTCGACAGGTATCGTTTTCGTCAGCATAACATCATGCATTTAGTCGATGTAATCGGTGACGACATCGCGGTAGTTTCTCGGAAGGGTTCGTTAACAGCAACACTACAAATACTAATCGCTTTGCGATTCTTTGCCTGTGGGTGTTTTCAAGTAGTTGTCGGCGATCTGACACAATTAAGTGATAAGACGTTACAATAAGAATATCTTTTACAAATGTTTCTTCAGATTTTTTTTTAAACGGCATGTTTATATTATTGGCACGATCGTCGACAAGATGACGGTCGACAAGAATTCACGGTCGTAGCAATACTGTTCCAAATCTGCTTCTTTCGTAGATTTGAAACAGTATTGCTCAGCTTGCACTGTAGTATGGATGCATTTTCCGAATATTGCTCAAGTAAGCATGCGATTTCTTTGTGGGCAAAATTGTCTTTCCGCTCACGCTTCACATGTTCCTGCTGTACTGTTGCCATGTTGTCGTCTGCAGTGTTGATATAAAAAGATGCCGACCGAAGTAATCACGGTTACGATGTTTGCACAGAACTATGGGAAGGGGAATTCTTGGGAATACCCACTGATTAGCATTCATCTAACCACGTGACAGCTTAACGTTCGTTCTTAGCTAAGAAATAGGTCAGACAGGCTCCATGAAACCGGACTTGCTTAATTTTACGCAAATACTTAGCTACGCAAACATAGGAGTTTACGCAAATGCGTAACGCTAAGTAATTGCGTAGTTTAAGAACGCTTCATGAAACCGGCCCCAGCAGCTGTGTTCACTGCAAACAACCTCCCCTTCTACCTGTGTCTGGTGCTGCTGCTGTCCCTGATGGTCTCAGCAATCCCCATTGCCTGCTCTGTCATCCCAAATCACTTCTCCAGCTGTATATAGTCTCCCCTTATGATATCCCCAAAGCATTATCTTCCTATCCCAAATGCCTTACTTCCCTGCGATCTTAAAGCCATTTGTTGTATATATATATATATGAAATCCTTTCCACAGCAATCCCTAAATCCTTGTTTTCCTGTTCGGGATGTATTTCCCCCGGTCCAGAATTTTTAAAACTGGTTACTGTGCATGGGTACCCATAGCTACACGGAGCAAATATCAGTTTAAAGACTTATGTTTATAACCTTGCTTGATAATCCACCTAAACTGCCTGGCGCATCCATCTATCTGTTGACAACTTGTTGCTGTTTAGCAATTTTTAGATTGATCAATCTTGTTGTCTTGATGTGTTTCCAAGGATTTTGATGCAAAAGAAGCACGGTTCACCCCCACTTTGTAAGTGGAAGCATGGATGAAAACCTATCCAAATTAACCTGTTTCAACCAAAGTATTGTGCAGTTACTCGGAAATGAATTTGCCAACTCTGATAACCTCATGCTAAGTAAAGGACATAAAGTAAAACTTTTATCAGATTTGTTTCTTGATAAATTAAGATTTTGCCTTAATTAGTAAGAAGTGATCAAATGGTCTTACAAATGGAAGGCAGGTCAAACTTGGGGATGTGGGAAATATGGTGTACTGTGAGTGCACCCTGGTTATGTGGGAATACAGTGGGATCAGGCATATGTATTTGCTTTAGGCATAATGGGGGTGTGGGATGAGGTTGTTTGTTTTCCCTTCTCCCTCTCCCATCTCCTGCTGTGTTGTATGTTGGGAGCTGACCGTGTCAGGGTATCTGACAGCGAGATAATGAAGCACACGTGTGAGGGACTACACATTATACTCCCTCTACTCCACAGTGATTCACAACTCATCCTGGGGGTGTCACTGTCTGTTTATTAAGGTAGGGTGCCACTGTCAGTCACAGTGAGGTTAAGTGTGTTATGGGAGTCATTATAAGTAATACTCACATTAAGTAAGTTAGAGGTGTCACTGTCAGTTTTACATTAAGTAGATTAGGAGGGTGAGGAACGGTGTCACTACTGAGTAGGAGGGTAACAAGGGGTGTTACTGCCAGATATAATTATAATTATAGTTAGGCAAGTGGGTGTCACTCATCCATCTGTTGTGGCAGACCTGCCAATTACCAGCCTTGTAACTGGGATTGATAAAGTGGCCAGTTGTGAACTTACATAACAGAGAAAAGGGCAGCTAAACAGGCCCATGTTTTATTAATTAATTATGTAGATTTGATGTGGTTGCACCTAATGATCCCAGGCAGGCTGCAGGAGTAAACAGACTCTGGCTTCTGTTGCTGCCTTCAAATCTTATGTAATCCCAGCACAACTGGCCAGTCTAGTTGGCAGCACTGACCAAGACAGTCTTCTAGAGTGGTTTGTACTTCAATTTTCTCTTTTTTCGTAGACACGATCTGATTAATGATCTTGCTTTCTATTATTTACCGTATATGTTCTTCGTGTTGTGTGTTTATTATTGTTCTGTGTATTTTTACCGGAGTTAACAAGGGATAATTAGTTTCTATCGATAATAGAAATACCCTATTTGTAATTAACCTTAAATCATATTTCTAATTAACCCAAGAAGTTTTTTGAACTTGAACAGTTGAAGCTACATTTTCAGATTGCCGTAAAACTTCAATGTCGTTACAAATGCCTGTCTTTCATGGTTTATACTTTGAAGACTTAGAGTGTAGCAGATGTATGAAGTTGTTCACATAGTTGGCCTGATACACTGCAACTTCTCATACCGAGGGGGTTGTTTTTGACTGCAATATGTGGCCACCCTCAATCGCTGTTGCATAAGCTTGAGTCCCTGGTCCTGGCAGTGTATTACAACCATTACAATGTCCATGGTGCTGCTGGCAGTCTATTACAACCATTACAACTGTGTCAGCTGCACCGAAGCTAGGGAAACTCCATCCATGACATGATGCTGGGTTTGCACCATCTTATGGCATAGGTTGTGGTAGGTCTAGCAGCTCACTTACGCTACTCGTTACCCAATGAAACAGGAATTACATTGAGTAGCTAAATATGTAAATGTTATTTTTCTTCTATGTATCTCGATCGAATAAGTATTCGATCCTCTGCACCTCTGAGTTCAGATTCCTGGGGATTTAGGTGCTATAGAAGTTTGTCATTATTATTATTATTACATAAAACTAACACATAAAAGTTGTGTTTAGAAGGTATCTGAAGTAATTCAAACAACAAATGAAACCTACACCATGATTTAGTAATAAAAATATTTATGCTATGCTTGCGTTATACCAATTATAAAACTCTGAACTTTAGAAAATAATTTGTTACCAGTAGTAATGATCACCAGAAAAAACAGCAAGTTTCATTATTTATGCCATCACATCAAATAGCCCCCTCCCACCCACGCCCTCCCCATCCTCCACACTTCCTGTAACTCATCCTCTTTTGTAGATGATAATGAAATGAGTGAGTGACGAATGCGACACAACTGATGCGACTAGGGTATTCATGATACACTTAGGTTCCATGTACACATGTAGGAGAATAAATGAAAACCTCGTTTACTGGCGCAACTAGCCTGCTTGCAAATACTAAGGCGTGCTTCTATGGTCGATGTTACGTTTATTCAGTGTTTACAGGCAATATTTGATCTGATTCTGATTGTGAAATCTAGCCTAGATGTGCCACATTCCACACAGTGTGAAACTTGTTTAGAGAAGATGGTGATAGGTGCTGATAGCTACATTGGGAAGCAGTGCTGGGAGGGATGGAGGGGAGTCGCTTAGGGGAAAACATTAGGGATATTGATGAGGAAGACAGTCGTGTCATGATGTATGAGCCAATACTTGTGTAAAGCAAATGTCTCAGAGAACTGAATGACCATCATATCTCTGCATATCACATGTCATTGTTATGTCTACGAAAATGATCTAGAATAATGATTGTATAATTTAGTTAATTTGGTTATTTAAAATTGACACTGCACTTATGATTTTATACTCAATTGATCTAGTTGTCAAATTTAGAGCAAGCTCCATGTGTGAATTATTATTTTGGTCAATACTGTATATTGGTGCTACGCAACATGTCAACATTATTATTATTAATGATACATGTACATATTTAAGGGATTTCATTACAACTGCTGTCATCTAAATATTACCAACTTATGTTTTCCTAGTAAGTGCTTATATTTCCCTTTTTTCTTATATTCAGTACTTTTCCGAATTGTTTCCTAATTTTCAAATTTGTTTATCTATTATCATGTATCCTATTTTGTTACCTGTATTATGTCATATATTTTTCTATAGCATACTAATTACTTTGTATGTTAATTGGTGAACAAGAACATCTTGATTGACACAGTGATTTGATTAAAGATATTAACTGTCCAGGAGTGAATGTTGTATAATACTATTAAAACATTTGTTTATTGTGGTTGTGGACAAGTATCAATTGACCACCTCAAGTGACCACATCAATGGAATATAGGTGTTATGTTGTGACAAACTGGTGACACTGAATTAACACCAGGTTGCCATGGATACTGACATGAGACCCCCCTTTGTTTGGCCACCACTGTGTGTGGGCTTTGTGGCAGCCTTCACTCTGCCTGTGTTATCTGGACAATGGTCATTTCATAGCAGTGGAGACTCACTGGGACTGGCAGTGGTCATTTCATCTGACCACTGGTCAGCTCTTTCACTGATGGTCCATGTCAGTGTGGGTCATTAAGTATGAGCCAAGTGGACAGTGGAGGAATGTAAGAAGGCCTTGAGTAGGTTGTCCAGCCTGTAGGCTCACTATAATTACTTCTGGCTCTAGTTGACCAGTGGCTTGATCTTTGTGGACAGTACTGGCTATGCAGTTGTGTGTATTTGGGCTGAGCCACATCAGTAAGAACATGACAGTCCTGTGATAGCCCCATGACAGTCTCGCTACGGTTTTGCGACTATTGAGCTTTGAGGAATATACTGATATGTTGTGCACTTGTCCACCAGCCTGCTGCAGGCAGTGCATCATGGGGGATTTGTGTCATGACACCCAGTGAGTGTGTGACTGTCATGGAGCTGGTCGCGCATGCCATGACAGCTGGCCAGGTCGACAGCATGTATAGGTAAGTATGCCAACTGTCTGTCTGTCAGTTTGTTACCTGATTGCGTGTGATGTAGTAGTCATTCACTCAGAGAGCAGTTTACTCCTGACCTAGATACAGGCAGCAGTATTGGTGGGAACCTTCAATACCAAAATTTAAGCCAATTGTATCAGTGCTGCACGGCCATATTTGTCAGTAGAAGCTGCGGTTCTGGCTGTAGTAACAGCCATAATATCCATCTAGATAGATACTATTAGATAGTAGGATGCTTGTGTTCATGTCAGTAGTAGTTGGTGAAGTGTGAGAGTCAGTGATGTGTAACATTGGTCAATAGAAGCGGTGACAGTCTTGAGACATTCTACCTGCTAGTGATGAGTACTGTACACTGATCATTGGTAGCCTCAGGCTGAGACTGTTGCAAATAGTAAGCATTGAGTTGGAGATGTGTAAAGATTTAGTTTGTAGGTTGATCTAAAGGGGGCGTAATTGTTCATTGTATTACTGGACGTGTTTTGTGTTTGGCTGCAAGTTGTCAACATTTCTAGTGAAGCTGTAACTCTGTTACATGGTGTTATCACTGTCTGCATGGTGTGTTATCACTGTCTGTATGGTGTGTTATCACTGTCTGCATGGTGTGTTATCACTGTCTGCTTGGTGTGTTATCACTGTCTGTATGGTGTGTTATCACTGTCTGTATGGTGTGTTATCACTGTCTGCATGGTGTGTTATCACTGTCTGTATGGTGTGTTATCACTGTCTGCATGGTGTGTTATCACAGTCTGCATGGTGTGTTATCACTGTCTGCATGGTGTGTTATCACTGTCTGCATGGTTTGTTATCACTGTCTGCATGGTGTGTTATCACTGTCTGCATGGTGTGTTATCACTCTGAATGGTGTGTTATCACTGTCTGCATGGTGTGTTATCACTGTCTGCATGGTGTGTTATCACTGTCTGCATGGTGTGTTATCACTGTCTGCATGGTGTGTTTACAGTGTTACAACTATGTTAGCAACTGTTAGAATGGTGTGTTACATTGTGATGACATGGTGGTGATCATGCTAGCATTGTTAGCATGATGTGTTAACACTGCCATCACTGTGTTAACACCTGTTAATAAACCATGCAGACAGTATTAATGTATCATACAGTGTTAACACATTCCGCTAACAGTGTTGATACATGAAACTCTGTAATGTGTTAACAATATATGTGGGCAACTGCCATTATTCAACACTACACAAATGTATTGCACATGACTCGTGTATTCTTGTGTCTCCTAAGTTACTTATCATATGCCTGAATCTACTTAAAAGATGAATCAGTCAAAAATACATTTCCTCAGCACCAACTAACCTCGGTGAGTCTCAGTTGGAAGACGGAAACAGTGTCAATATTTTTTTGTAAAATAATTCATGTGTTGAGACCAAAGGGTAAATAAGAAGGAAATGAAAAAAAAATTCAGTCAAATTCTCATGAGGACCAACAGCTGTGATAGGCTGGAATCAGGACAAAAAACGAAAAAGTAGATGTCGACATGATATTTTGTCTCTCGTGTGAGTCATGTCTAGTGCGGACACAGTGAGATGTAGAGTAGTTGACATCTGTCACATCGTTCATGTGTGCTCTCTGTCTGATCCGGTGACAATTTCTGCGTAGTCATGAAACAAATTTTTTCAAGTTGCAACACGTTTAGGGGTCTGAAACTTGTATTTAAAAGTGTCTGAAAGAGTCACTCTGCACACAGAATACATGCATGCACACGTACATACACATGCATGCACACACATACAAACACACAGTCGCACACACATGCATACATGTGTGTGCACACATACATACATGTGTGTGCACACATATTCACACACACACGCATGCACACACAACCAGTGTAGTAATATAAATACTAGGTAAGCATAAAATACAAATCATATGGCAAATTATATAGAAAGAATTACATTCCTCCTCTCCTGGACTGAGCTGCTAACTTAAAAAAACAGAAATGCAGTTAATAAAGTTGCAGTGCCTCAGCATCCCTGGTGACTGGCGCTGTTAAGGCCAATTATTACCATCACTGGGTGTTAATAGGCTACAGACATGTATTGATTTTTCTTACTGAAAGCCATGCAAAAACTGAGTCACTTTCAGGCATTTCCATACTGTGTGCTAAATAACGATCTTGTTTTAATAGAAACTGTACACTTAAATTGTTTTCTTTTCAGCGACCTGCAGTAACATTTACATCAAATCCTAATACAATTTAGTTTTTTATAGAAAATTTACATGCACAATGTTCCCACAATTTGTCATTCAAATCAACTCGATTCTGTACTTGTATACAGGAGATATATGCATCACTGACACAGGTATAATGGATATTTGCTGCCAAATGCCAACCAGCAACTAAAAATTTAAACCTATGCAAAATATTGTAGTCTACACATTTGCCCTTTCACCGTTTTATAATAAATTTGTCAAGGTCCAAAAAGCATTGAAAGAAAATACTGCATCAAAATCACAGGCAATGTATTCATGTATCTAAAACCAGGAAGTGAAATATTGATTTGCTCATAATACACAATGTCTGTACAGTATAGAGGCACTGTGACACAGCAGTTTGGGGAAAGTGGTAATCACAGTGGTGCCGTCTACTGGATAATGTATTTAAGACATCTGTTTATGATCATTCATAGCATTATACTATATTGTTTTTAATTAGTCATTAAATGCATTTCGTTTAATTTAGTTGAAGCTATATATATGATATAGTAATATACTTGTACACTGTTCACTGTTTGTTTTAATTTGGGGTCAAATAAACATCTTGTTTTTATAAACTTTATGGTTCTGACTTCTGACTATATTTTACCAATGAATAGTGATATACTGCATGTATAACATTCAATATAGAGTACTTCTGGTTCAGACTTCTTCTTGTACAGGCTACTTCTGGTTCAGAATTCTTCTGGTCAACATCTTGTTCTTATAAACTTTATGGTTCTATGTATAGTGAGTGATACACTGCATGTATAACGTTCAGACTACATCCGATAACTTCTGGTTCAGAATTCTTCTGGTACATGCATCTTCTGGTTCAGACTTCTTTAGATACAGGCTTCTTCTGGTACATGCTTCTTCTGGTTCAGACTTCTCTGGTACAGGCTTCTTCTGGTAGAGACTTCTTCTGGTAAATGACTTGCATTTGTTCTCCCATGTTGAGCCTCTAGTGACCTGTCTGTTTACTTGACTGTGGTTCTGTTGGATGAAATGATTAGTGAATTCTGTGCTAAATAAATGTTAACTTGATCTGTGAAAGCGTATTCACCAATTCTCTAAATGTTTATTATTTACTTACTGCATCCAGGGTCCAACATAGTGTAGATGGAAACAAACATAATGGTCAGTGTCAGTCAGGGTAGTAAACTGGTTTGCCCACTGACCACCCTGAGACCTGGGCAGGTCTGGTTGATTGGGCCATCATTAAGATGCAAACAGGAGGCTATAATCAGATTATGTCAGGTGATTGATTGAGTCATTATCACATCTCTCATGTGGCATCCACAGTTGCCTGTACCCTGCTTCCCTGGGAGGGATTGATGGGAGACCTCAGTAGTTAGCCACATGGAGGGTGGATCTGTGTGTTCTGGGTATGGCTACAAGTACAAGACCTGTGTTGATAGAAGAAGATAATTGATAATTTACAGGTTTATGTTTTTCTTATGTATTTAAACATGTAAGACTAACTTATTAATTTTATTGTTAAAATTAAATTTAGAATGTTAGAAACAACCAATTTAAATTTTAACTCTAAAACAGGTCGTTGTTGGTAACTTTATCTTCTAATCCCAAGCTCATCCTAATGGAATATTCCCATTATAAAAATTGATAGGCTACAGTAAGCGAACTGTGCTTTTAGTGTCCCAATCTAAGGAAATATCCAGAATACTGACAGGTCTTGACAGTGTGGGTGTACATAGCAAATGTTGATGCAGTAACAGAACACAAACATCGCATCTAGTCAATGATCCATTCCTCTGTCATAGCCATATGTATGTATGTGCACATTTACAAGATCTTGGCAAATGCAGCATGCCAAGTGTGCATGCATGCATGTATGCTCCAGTGCCTTCCTGGCACGGACAGACTTCCCCAGGCACAGACCCAACCAACCAGGCAGGCAGTGGGGAATAACTGCAGTAAACTGATGCTGGCCACTGCTAATACTGCGAAATGTTTATCTCATCATCAAAATCACTTCTCCCTCTCTAAATCATGTTTGCTGGGAGACACAAGCCATTCATTCAGTAACGTGGCTGCCTGTCAAGGGAAATCAATAAGCGGTAGTGTTTCCCAATGCATCATGGGTCATGAATGTGGTTAGACGAGGAGGGATGTTGGGAGATGGACAAAGAGGTTGAAGGGTGTTTAGGGTGGAATATGTCCAGGGTTGTATATGAGATCAGACCGGCGATTGACCTGTTGGGTTATATATAATAGGGTGTTTACCTGTCGGGTATTCCATACATGCATGCATGATTGGGTACGTGGTTGTGAATGAATGAGTGTAGTGCACCCAATCATGCTGTGGGGAGGGTCAGTCATTAATATTACATTGATGGATGCCGCATCAATTCTTTCACTATCAGCTCTGATGGACGACTTCAGAAAGATCTCAATCGATCAATAACCGCGATATATTGGGACCGGACCAGTGAACGACTACCTTACTTTCAACTGTAATTGGGCTCAGTAACTGGTGGTTGATCGAAGGATTTTCAATTGTGAGACCAAGGGCCACCTGCCGCTATTTCAAAACTGTGGCAGTTTCTTCACCCCCGCTTTTCCTGTGTCTTGCAATCCATAGGTCCTTTGCACCCGGTGTCTCTGCCAGAAGTAGGAAAATATGCCACACAGGGAAATGGAAAAACCTGTTGTAGACCCGAAGTGCCAATGGTTTCAGTCTAGACTATAGAAAAACGCATGTGGGCAGTGCATTAGCTGCTGCCAAAACACTTGCTGTGATAACAGAGTTAGTGGGACAAGTGTCTCAAGTGTTAGGTGGACACCGGAGCTATATACGACCATGCAGTATTATTGTTAATAATTAACAATTTGTCACTCAGAGACCAGACTAGGTGCTGTCATTTCACCCAGTTAGTTCCTGTGTGACGGTCATACAATAGTTAATTTCCTGTCCAGGAATAGTATCAGGTGTTGAGAAGATCACAGGCCAGTGTTTGGTTGATTAGTTTGCTTCCTGTTGTCACAGATTCCTAATATGCGGTATCAATGTATCCGGTTGTCTCTGTTATGTTATGTTATGTTATTGTGTAACGTAACACTACATCAGGCCTCTGTGAACAACAGTATTTTCTTAGCACCTACTATCATTATCGTGGCAACATATGTTTCAACAAATGTCCCTGTGTAATTTAAAGTTGCAGTTATGACAGGATCATTCACAGACGCTATGATTAGACCATAGCTGTAATACTAATGACTACATCAGCACATTTAAAATACACAATTTCCACTTTTAAAATACTTCTGTTCCAAATGTTAATTTAAATGCAGTAAAAATTAACATTAATTTACTGACAGCTCGTCATCATTGCACTTGTTGGGTGACCATGATTCACTCAGTAGACGTCACCCGCAGTTAATACTGTTGAGTTCATGGAATAGATATTTGTCGACGAACGTGCTGTTTTAATGGTGACCGCGAAGCAGGGAGGGAGAGAATACAAGTCGCTGCACATTGCCAATTTGTAGTCCAGCATATCAAGAACCTCTGGTACTGTCTGGTAACTCCAGATACCACTGGCTTACAGCTGAACACTGAAACATGCTGCATGTAAAAGAAGGATTGTTTTTGTAACTATGTACAGGGTTTCACTACTTAAGGTAAGTCCTTTGCTGTTGGTAACATAAACAGAATTACACTGGTAAGCGCCATCTTTTTGTAAGCCAAACCCTTGGGTCCCAGACCTTTGATCCCATGATTCCATGTTGGCTAACCCACCTACAAATAATAGTTAGGGGCAGTCTCAAAAGATTGATAGAGGTGAGAGGAGATAGTCTTACAATGCTCCAATTAGTAGATGAAGAGGCCAAAGATCAAAGGAAGCAAATGAAGATAGGAAGAAGCGAATGGAGATAGTCTTACAAGGCTCCAATTGGTAGATGAAGAGGTCAAAGGAAGCAAATGAAGATAGAAAGAGGAGAGTCTTACAAGGCTCCAAAGTTGACGTATTAATATATAGATGCCCGTGTTGTATGTGATGTTTACATTAAGAAAGAGGAAAGAGGACATTTTCATGAGCATCCATAGGTAACTCAATGTTTCATGTAACAGGGAGGAGGCTCATGTTATGTGACATCAGTTTCATTTGACATCGGACATTTCTTGTTTTCATTTTATTGTACGTTGTAGTTTTATTCTGATAAAAAAGATAGCTGCCCCGATGGGTCAAGTTTTGACGCGTTCCAACATCTGTCTGATCTACCACACTGATTTAGTTAGTGTGAACACCACCTGGGGGCAGTAACATTCGCTCTGGCATCGGAGTGTCTGGCCGCGAATCCGCGTTGCCATGGCAACGATGATTGACAATGACTGGCGGCAAATGAATTTATTCCAGAGGCTGTGAGCTAAAAATCTATAGAGGCAGCAGCGGCAGCAGCCAGAGTAGGCCGAGACACTGTGAATGGGTCTTGTGGCTGTCATTAGGTCATTTGTGTGGGTCGGTGGAACATGCCCGGTTGACACTGTCACTTTCCACCTTTGTTTGGGCGACGTCTTATGCAACTGTGTCTGCAACTGATGTGGTTTATGACACAGCAAGATGCCAAGGTAAGAACAGGCAGATTCTGTACTTGGTCGCATTGTTATTGATCTTATGTGTTTGGTGTTTGCTTGCGTTAAAGGGGTGAATGATTGCAATGATGAGGGATGATAGAGAAATGAACAATATTGGATGAGATGACATGTCAACTACCATGTCAAGCTGAGTTGTTGCTGTGTCATAGATGTGAGGGGGCCTGGATCATGTATCATGTCTGCAGATGTGAGGGGGCCTGGATTATGGATCATGTCTATAGATGTGAGGGGGCCTGGATCAGACCTGGGGCCGAAATACTCTTTTAAAAAATGTACTTTTACTTTTACTCATACTCATGAGAATGTACTCGTACTTGTACTCGTACTCAGCTTTTAGCAATGTACTCGTACTCGTGCTCATCCATCTTCAAAGTACTCGTACTTGTACTCATGAAAATGTACTCGGCCCCAGGTCTGGCCTGGATCATGTCTGTAGATATGAGTGGGTCTGGATCATGGATCATGTCTGTATATGTCAGGGGTATATGTCAGGGGGTCTGGATTATGGATCATGTCTATAGATGTGAGGGGGCCTGGATCATGTCTGTAGATATGAGGGGGTCTGGATCATGGATCATATCTGTAGATGTCAGGGGGCCTGGATTATGGACCATGTATGTAGATGTCAGGGGGTCTGGATCATGGATCATGTATGTTGGTGTCAGGGGGCCTGGATCATGGATCATGTCTGTAGGTATCAGGAGGTCTGGATCATATATGTAAATATGAGGGGGCCTGGATCATGTCTGTAGATGTCAGGATGTCTGGATCATGTATGTAAATGTGAGGGGGCCTGGATCATGGATCATGTGTGTAGATATCAGGGCCTTGGATCATAGATCATGTCTGTAGAGGGGGTCGGGGGGGGGGCTCTGTCTGGCAGTATGGACACTGATCATTAAACTATTTCCCAGAAGGGAATGAGAGAAAGCAGGTTGAAACCATAGAAAGTGATGTTCATAGAATTTGGCCACTGTGGCATCCAATAATCATGTGAAGTTTCAGCAATGATCAATACAACTCGATTAGATTTCCTGAACCTATACTATTGTTAATTTGTCCATATTACTCAACATAACCATCTGCCTGTACTTCTACATGCAGCATTGCCATGACAACCGTGGGAATGTTTAACTGTGATACCGCTGTGCTTGAGAATTCATTCCTATATTGCAAAGGTCATATTGAGATCGTTGTCTGTTCCCAGAAGTTGACCATCTGTTTCGTAGATTGGTCGTTTTAATTATATTTCACCCACGTGAGTCACATCTGCCGAATGTTGTGTACAGAAACTGGGCAGCTAATTGGATTTCATCGGAATATTGAGTTGTACGTTAGAGAGATGACTTTGATGTTTCATTAGACCTGTTGTAATTATGTTATGTGTGTGTCCAGTCCTTAGTCTGAGTCCACCCAGTCAGCATAGCCAGGTAGCAGTCATTTAAAGTGTGGCTGTCATAATCATGTATTATAACGTGTATATGTCATAGAGTTTTGTGTCATTTAGGAGGAGTGTAATTTAGAGTGTGTCATTAAATGTGTTATAATAATAATATATTTTATTTAATATAGCGCCAGATCCGATTATAAATTGTTTGTGGCGCTTTACAACATATAGAACCCAGATAGAGGTAATAATGATGGCTAAATAAACATGCATTTTCTAAAAAAAATTATAATAAAATTAATATTAGTAAAATACTAATAAATACAGCGATTAAATAAATATACTAAAATAATGATCTAAGCTACAGTTCTATGTAGAAATAAAACATTGCCAATTCATTTAACTGAACTAATGTACATGAAGGTATAAAATAAATATATAAATAGGTAATTAATACATAGGAGATATAAAACAAATCAATGCAGAGACTAAACTATGCCACATTGGACAAGAACGAGAGTTGAAAAAAATGAGTCTTTAAGCGTGCCTTGAAAGTAGAGAGACAATCAGACGTTTTAATGTCATTAGGCAAAGTGTTCCACAAAGTTGCCGGGGCAACTGCAAACGAACTGTCCCCAGCTTTGACATGAGTCCGCAGGACCGTTAACATGTTATTGTTGGTAGAGCGCAGGACTCTTGTTGATTTGTATGGGCATTCAAGGTCGCATAAATATTTCGGGGCATCACCATGCACAGCTTTATATGTAAACACTAATAGCTTAAAGTCGATTATGTGTGCTACAGGCAACCAGTGAAGAATACACAACAGAGGCATGGCGCTGTCACTCCGTGGGCGGCATAGGATCAACCTAGCAGCAGAGTTGTGTATTCTCTGCAGTCGAGCGATGTTTTTAACAGAAGTGCCGTATAGAAGTGAATTGCAGTAATCAAGCCGTGATGTAATAATGGTGTTGACGATACGTTCCTTTGTCGTCGTTGGGAGATAACGACTCATCTGGTTAATATGATGAAAAAAACTTGCTTCGTAAAATCGATGTTGCGATCCATAACGACACCAAGGTTACGAACATATCATAGCATCTCCTACGCGTATCACACTGCTGTCAATAAGCGCAGCGGCAGTCTTTGGCACTATGGGAAGATATTCCGTTTTATTGTTGTTCATGCACATGTAGTTTGATGTCATCCACTGATTGACAATATCTAGACACTCCTCCATATGTCGCAGAGTAGCAGCCAACGCAGTCGCAGCGAGGTCAAAATGGCAGTACAATTGCAGATCATCCGCATAATGTTGAAAACAAAGTCCATGCGCCCTGATTATGTTGCCAATGGGTTGTACGTACAAGGAGAATAACAAAGGACACTTGATGTCACGCAAGTTGTATTCGATGACGCATCACGAATTACCACACGCTGGGTCCGGCCCTGCAGATAGGATTGCATCCAGCCAAACGCCTTGCCAACAATGCAGTAATGCAACCGAAGGCGCTGGATCATGATTGTGTCAAAGGCCACACTGAATTCAATAAAAACTAGTGCTGTGCCTTGTCTATTGTCTATAGTGGCTTTCATGGCATTTGTTACACACAATAGTGCGGTTTCAGTTGAATGATTCTTCCAGTAGGCTGATTGGAAACAGTCCTCCATTCGCTGATCGGAAATATGAAAGATGATCCTTCGCACAATAACTTTCTCTATGACTTTTGACAGATGGCTTAGGTTGCTGACTGGACGGTAGTTGTTGAGTATGTCCTTGTTGAGTGATTGTTTCTTGAGCAATGGCCGGGACAATTGCGTGCTTAAGCAGCACAGGCATGACAGCCTCCTCAAGTGAGGCGTTGGGTCAGTAAAACAACGTGTCTCGTCCTCTGTCGGGTCAACGGCAATGCGGTAGTGCAAGTTAATAAGTAATTTCTCGATCTTTTCTTGGAAGAAACGTGACGATTTATCACATCCTTCCTTCGCTGTGCAGAATTAAGAAAGTTGCCTTTTGTGTACGTCGAGTGATCTCAGAATGCGAAACATGTTCTTGTTATTAACATTCTGTAATTGTCCGCGATAATACTCGGTTTTCTTACTGGCTATCATTGTAGTGCAGTTGTCGCGAGCGGCGACGTATAATTGGCGGTGTAGTTCGAGTTTTGTTCTTCTCCACAGATTCTCACATTATATACAGTGTGCATCATATAAAGTGTATGTCAGACAAAATAGAGTGTACATAGTATATACATACAGCCTGTAGTCTGTTATAGTGGGTGTCATTACCGTCATATAGAGGGTGTCTTATATATAAAGTGTGTCATTTGGTGATGATGTCATAAGACTATCATATGGCACATCACTTAGAAATGTATCATAAGAATGTGTGTGTCGTAGAATCTGTGTCATAAGAGGATGTCATAGAGTGTCATTTTGAGTGTCATTATAGAGTGTGTGTTATAGTGTGTCATATAGAAAGTTATCTAGAGAGTTTATGTAATATACCTGTTCTTTGAAAAGCGTTTGTAACCAGCATGTAACTGCATCTAGTGATACATTCATTCCACGTGTAGCATCATATCAACTGGTTTACGTCAAGTCAGGGCAACAGTGTTGTGTTGTTTATCCATGTTATATATGTTGCTTTCGATTATGAGAATCCTCACAGTATGAGTTCCTATCTCCTTCCTGTGTGAGAGCAAGAGGACACACCTCACGCTTCACTGAGCAATATTGGCGCGCTTCAGCATAGATTCCCCTTCAATAATTAATGTTGCCCTATTATTGAAGGCTTGAGAATGCTAGTAGCAGGGGTGATACCATCACTTGTAGGGAAGCTGACGAGTGGACATATGTAGGTTGTAGTCTTCAGATATATGGAACTTGTAAGCAGACTGTGAGGTGATAAAAATTAGCTTTTAGTACATGCCACTTTCAAGTGAATTTCATGCTTGTTTTGCCTTTGATAAATATGTTTACTAGGGGATAAATATGTGGCATCCTACATTGTCACTGGTTTTAGAAGATGCTGACACATATTTTAAATTTTATTGAAAAACTTCCGAAACTCAGATAAAAAATACTTTTAAGAAAAAGTTACATTGTTTTGTAGTTTTCTGTGCAATTATTGTTTTTTCTATATATTTTTTAATTTTATTATTAGGGAATGGCTACAGCAGCTGTCTGTGTCCTTTCTGAAATCGTTTACTTCAAAATCTTGCAGTAGAGGTAATAAATGGAATTCCGTAATAAATTGGTAATTAAAGGACGCTCGGTGTAAAGAAACACATTAACAAGTAACTTCTTGAAAATGTGTACTTACTAGTCCTCTGGGAGTGCTACATAATCATTACTTTCCCGCATGCCTACTTTTACTTTAGTGTGTTGAAAAACATTATGTACATAGCAGTGTGTAAAAAGTTAATAAAAGTCTATATAATGACATCACAAAGTCTGGAGTGATTCTAAAGCCAGGGTTGTCACAGACAACACTATCTAGATGGGACTAGACCAGATAAGCCTGCCTAACTCCCTGTCAAAGTGATATCTTAACTGATCATCTCTATTTATGGATTAGATCTCTGCACCTCAGTACTGTCACTGCCAGTGAGTCTGTATGATGCCGATTCATGATATAAAATTCAAACTGTGTTGTTCGTAATATGATACTGGAAATGTTTATTTTGACTTCACACTCTGATGTGTGGCAAATCTCTGCGCAATATTACATTGCCTTTTCCAAGACATTGCTTCATATGTCACTTTTGATGTAGTATTATTTTAATATCCACGAGAAAGCCATGCAGAAAAAAGGCAGAAATACTTGGTGCAAAGTTGGTAAAATTGTATTGTGTACATGATTGAATATAGCACGTTTCGCAGCACTATTACATAGATTTGACTAATAATGATGTCCATGTAAATATATTTATTTTATTGTAATCAAGATATTGTGTTGTAATCAATAATTTGTATTACAATTATTTTTTTATATTAATTTCAGTATTATTTTATCAAGAAATTCTTAACTAAAAGTCACACATTTTATATAATCCACAGACGTGCTTCAGGGGATGATTCATTATCTGCACTAGCAGTGTCCACTTTTTAACTGGTCCCTAAGAACCGTGAGTAAGTCCTTGTCAGTGAATCAGTTCCAGAAGCCCCTTGTGGTCTGGAGCCCTGGAGGCCAGATAAAGATGAGAGTTCCAAGAGACAATGCTACTGGACATCTGCACCAATTACCTGGTAATTAGCCGAGTCTTGGAGCGCATGGATATTGAGGACATTATTGAGTGGTCACTTCAAGAGGCCAGTGTCTGAGTGATTGTGAAGCACAGGCACTTTCTGGTCACTATATCCTTCCTGTTACTCTTTCATATAATAATACTAATTATTCTTGAATTGGTGTCTATGACATGTATACATTGATTAGCTTTACGTTTTTGTGCTGCGTTACCAGACCACTTGTACATGTATGCGCATCAAACATCCCTTATACATTATATTAAGAAATTTAACTTTTTATATCTAGTTCGGTGGGTTCAGATCATATTTTAAGTCCAGGTTGATGAAATTGCCAGTGATCTTGAGATGGTACCCCCTTTCAATTATTTTTTACACCCAGTAAAAAATCTGAGTAGAGATCGGGCACATTTACAGTTACTATACAGCATTTGAGCTACAGACAGGTTTAAGTTTCTCGTTGTTGGATGGCCGCATATGCAGATGTCAGTGATGGAAGGATTTTGGATGTACGAAGGCAGACTCCCGTCCGTTTGGGTGACAAATGATGGCAGCATCTTCCATATTGATTTTCCCTTACAAACAACATCATAGCAATTGATGAAAATGCTACTGCACAGGTCTACAACAAGATAAAACTTAAAATGTATAATTTTTATTAAAACCGATTCGTAATTTTGAACTCTATCACTTTTAGCATTGGCGAGTCAATAATTGCCTTAGATAAATATTAGTACTGACCGAATTGTTTTATTTGTGAACATTTGCTGTCTATATAGTAAGGCAGGAAGTTGGTAATATATACAGTGTATATATATGTTTCTTTTGACTAAGACACTAAAATTTGTTATGTCTGGGGAAAAATAGATTTCATGCATGGAATATATTTGTAACATGCTGTTTGTCGAAGAAGGATCCAGACACAGCCTCCAGTTATGCTGCTAATACAACTTTATTACCTCCCTTCCTAGCTCAGTCATAGAGCTTTGTCCTATCTCATTTGCAACTTACTTTTTATATATATATCTGAATTTATTGCCCGATCCATCAACCTTCATTAAGTTTTTTTTCTCAAAATCTATCCTCATCGATGATGGAAGCACAACGTTGTGCTCTCGAGAAACCTAATTAGGGGGCATCAATAATTGAGAAAAATTGAGACAAGATTTAAGAACGGGTATACAAAGAACAGACCTGTGTGCCTTTGAGCTGTTTAATGTTCACGGCTATTTTCTTGGTTGATCTATGAAGTGTTCTTGGGTGACTTTCATCGATCAGTTGTTTCTGCTTGTGAGATTTAATACTAGTATTGTTGACAATGGTTAAGCCTGGGAAGACTGTGATAACACAAGGATAATAGGAAGTGATTAACTGTCACAGATGTCTAGGCCTCCATCAGTAACAGTGGCCAGAAAATCACTAGACCATAACATTTGTCTGGTATCTCCCACCTCCAGGGGATTGGTGGTTCAGATAGGAGGAAGTGGTTTGTTTCTTGTAGTAAATTTTGTGTCTGATAGCAAATCATGATTATAGTTCATGGAATTACATTATTGTGTGATTTTATCTATTCCATGCAGGATGAAATGTGTTTATTAGATGAGTAGTGTAGAAGGGAGGAATGTTTATGGCGAATTGCTCAGTTTTATGTGGAAATAGTAGTTTATTACCCTGGTTAATGTCATGTTTGTGTGCATTTTTCCTGGGCATCTTACGAAAATGTCTGGAGACAGACTATGGTCTGCTTTCTACAGTGAATGTCAGCACCGCCATCATTATGTGCAAGGCAGAGAAACCTCCAGGGAGCAGCGGTTGCATTGTGGGGGAGGAGCAATTGCATTGTTCAGGCAGGCTGTGCATCTAATTTGTGCACGAGCTGACTTTGCCAGCACGTGTGCATGTTCTGAGCGCACAGCACGCAGTTGATATCTGATGGATGCTAGCCCCCACACAATGATTTCTCAATCGTATCTATTTCTTGATCAAGAATATCCATAATAATTATGTGGGAAGAATCATGGTAAGTGGTTGTGTACATGGGTGTGACCACTGTGTAGCTAAGGGCTTGGTTGGCTGAGTTTAGTCTCTGTAAATGAGGCTGTAAATTAAGCTTTGTCTGCATTGCTGTAATAGCCTCTAGGTGGTTCATAGGCTCATGCTATGGATTGGATTACAATCTTGAGTAGTCTGCTCTCTGGTGGTAGTGTTTTTCCTTGCTACTAGTGCTGCTACCTACCATCTGTTTGCACAAACACTTTGAATAGTACTAGGTAGCTAACGACCAATACTAAAGTCAGTAATTCAGTAAAGACACCAGTCACATTTCAGGTAGGTCATACATAATGCAAGAAGAAGGATTTCAACATAGTTGCTTCTTGGTTGGTTTATACAACTGGATTCTTTGAGCAAGATTAAACTAATATTACATTTTAAGTACCACTTTTGTGTGGTACTGCTTGTTCTAGTATTTTTAAAATATTATAATTATATTTAAATATTCTTTCTGTTATCATTTCTTTGACATGGTGATGATACCAATAACTGGTGGTTGATATATTTCAAAAGGTCTCAGTTCTTATCTTATTACAGACCCGGCAAATATTGGATCATTTATCCAAGTTCTAAAGGTACAGGGCTTAAATTACACACCTGATTACAAAGGGTATTTTCATATATAGCTTTAGGACACATCAAAGTAAGACCTCTTCTAATCAAGCCTGGGTGTTCAAAGGTAAGTAGATAATGAGTCTGTTTGATCGCAGGGTAATGCTTCCAAATAAGGGTTGGACACTTCATGACACTTCCAGTGTCCTGTGGGAGAGGAATACAACTAGTCCTGGCTTGTGACAAAGTGACAGTTACATCTGACAGGTGACAGCAGATGGAAGTGACACCTGGGTAGGACAGGAAGATAGCAGTCAAGGGCTACTGGACCCATATAGGCAGGGAGTTAATCCCTATTACTAAGTTAGTGGTGCCTACTTCCAGTCACCAGAGGTGGAGCCTGTCTGGCTGACTCTCAAACAATAGCTGGTAATTGGTGTGAGCAGGTTAAAGTGTGGACAGCAGTCCAGTGTACTCAGTCTGACCCTGGTACCTGGATATAGCAGT
Source organism: Escarpia spicata (assembly GCA_963995525.1). Classification (NCBI taxonomy): domain Eukaryota; kingdom Metazoa; phylum Annelida; class Polychaeta; order Sabellida; family Siboglinidae; genus Escarpia; species Escarpia spicata. The sequence continues at coordinate 6,961,831 of OZ023205.1, forward strand.
GGACCTACTACAGACTGTCTAGTGTACAAGTTGTGTATCAACCTGGACAGGTCATTCAGAGCCTGTTCAGGCCAAATGACATAAAAGAAAGGCAAGTGTATTTGCAATAATTATTGATCTGACCGTGACGTCCACCAGAGGTTTGGCAGAAAGTTTATGTTTTTGTCGGAGTTGGAATGGTAGCGGGTGATAGCTGGTGAACTGTAGCCTACAGGAAGGCTCTGGCTGTCAGTAGGTGCTGCTGAAGGTAAACCCTTCTCAATATAGCGTGCTTCTGTTTTAGTTTATGTGTTCAGTGGTGCCAGGTTGGTGAGCTGCCATGTTGACTTGTACAGCCTGCAGCTGATCAGTTAGGGCTCAGCACAGAGGGCTTACTTGCCCATGACTTGGTATAGGGCTTATTTGCCCAGGGCTTGACACATGGTATTTCCACGACTACCTACCGCAGTTGTGATGTGGGTCTGGTCTTTGAACACATTCTTTCAGCTAAATGTGTAACCAGTGGTGTGTTTAATTGGTGGATTGGGCCATGACCCTTTTGGCAATTTTGTATTTTGTTTTTCTGGTTGGTTTTGCCACTAGTGCATGGTAGCATGGCAGACTAATGGGTGACTAAACTGCACCATCTTCCGAGGCCCTAGATATGTCAGTGTGTAACAGAGCATGTTATTATTGTAACGACTGGTACATGTGTAACAATAATGAGTATGTGTCACTATGTATAGATGTAACCACTCATACATGTATGTGTAACAGTAATGATACAGAACATGTCACACTGTGTGTATGTACCCACCCATACCCTGTCGAACTGTGTGTATGTACCCATCCATACCCAGTCACACTGTATTTATGTATCCACCCATACCTTGTCACACTGCGTGCATGTACCCACCCATACCCAGTCACACTGTAGTTATGTATCCACCCATACCTTGTCACACTGTGTGTATGTACCCACCCATACCCAGTCACACTGTGTGTATGTACCCACCCATACCCAGTCACACTGTAGTTATGTATCCACCCATACCTTGTCACACTGTGTGTATGTACCCACCCATACCCAGTCACACTGTGTGTATGTACCCAGCCATACCTTGTCACACTGTGTGTATGTATCCACCCATACCCAGTCACACTGTGTGTATGTACCCATCCATACCTTGTCACACTGTGTGTATGTACCCATCCATACCCAGTCACACTGTGTGTATGTACCCATCCATACCCAGTCACACTGTGTGTATGTACCCAGCCATACCTTGTCACACTGCGTGTATGTACCCAGCCATACCTTGTCACATTGTGTGTATGTACCCAGCCATACCTTGTCACACTGTGTGTATGTACCCAGCCATACCTTGTCACACTGTGTGTATGTACCCAGCCATACCTTGTCACACTGTGTGTATGTACCCACCCATACCCAGTCACACTGTGTGTATGTACCCAGCCATACCTTGTCACACTGTGTGTATGTACCCAGCCATACCTTGTCACACTGTGTGTATGTACCCAGCCATACCTTGTCACATTGTGTGTATGTACCCAGCCATACCTTGTCACACTGTGTGTATGTATCCACCCATACCCAGTCACACTGTGTGTATGTACCCACCCATACCCAGTCACACTGTAGTTATGTATCCACCCATACCTTGTCACACTGTGTGTGTATGTACCCACCCATACCCAGTCACACTGTGTGTATGTACCCACCCACACCCTGTCACACTGTGTATGTACCCACCAATTCATGTACCTTCAAGTTGTGTTGACAGATGGTGATTGACTCATTGTAATGCTCCACTTGTTTTAAACAGTTCCTGGAAGCTGTTGATAAATAGCACCCTGTCACACTGTACATAGGGGTGCTGTCACAGGGGTTGGACTGAGGGGGTGGGCACTTGGTGATCCCAGGGTCAGTATCATAGGCTGGATGATATGGATTTGCCCACCGAGGGAGATTGAAATATTTAGACAGGGTACTTAGGAATGTCAAGTTCATGTATGTATTTAATTACATGCACTGCCCCTTCCACATTTTACCCTCCCTGACTAGGGATGTGGGGATTGATACATGAATCCATTGATGCCCTCCACCTTATCTCTCACCTAATGTGTGATAAACACAGACATTAAGGGATTCAATGCACCCAGTAGTGTTACTTTGGAGACCCTCCAGGCAGAAAGGGGTGATTAATGACCTAACCAGTGGCTTCACTGCTGGCCCTCTCTTGACAGTCACAGGGCAATCCAGTCACACCTACTTTTTAATGTTATCAGTAGCTGGCAATAATAACATCTGTTTTATAATTTGTTTACTTCGTAATACTGGTTGGGTTTGGACTTGGTGTTGAGTTCTCCTGTTCAATAGCCAGTACTCGTGTATATATATATTGATTATGATATTGCACAATATTTATAATGGTAGAACCAGTATAAGTAAGGCCTATATCAGCACCAGACAACCCCTTTCATCAGGATACTGACCTGACCCCAGGGGAGTATGGATGGGAGCCCCCATCCCCCACACTTCACTTTGATGCCCCATTAATGAGCCCACCTCCCCCACTGGTCCCTGTTGAATATCAGGTAAATTGTCTAGGGGATCTGGTCAAAGATCAAAGTTTGCCATCAGTTCAGTTGTCAGACTGATTGTCACAACCTATTCACTGGGATGCCTGGACAAGTCAATTGACAGCCACAGACTGTCACCAAACTGGGCGGCAGTCAGTCAACTTGAAATATGTGACATTCGTTTATGGCAGCCACCGGAATGGAGCCGCACTTGTAACGTTTGCTGATCAAACAATGGTGGTTTTTGTGATAAACTTGAGGGACAGAGAGGTTTTGGCACATGCCCCATCAGTGTGGTAGTTGATAGTGGAGATATCAGACTACAGAGGGCTGCAGGGGCCAGAGCACAGGCAACGAGCACCACTGGCACCATGTGTATGTAGGTTCCCGCCACTCGCTAACTGACTCTACACCAAGTAGGACTAGTCTTACCCGGATCTCTGGCTCCCGCCGTTTTATCTACAATCGCTCCTGGATTACTCTCTGTTCTCATGGATCTGTGCTGGATTATGTGTTACGTGGAATCTGGGATTATGTTTGCCGGGTACAATTTGTTGTTGGTTCAAACTGTGGAAGTTGATGTTTGAACTGAGATTACTGGATTTACCGGGATTACTACATGTGTGTAGCATCTTCGGAGTAGGAGGGAGAACTACTCCAAACAGGGTACTACAGGTGAGGCTATATTAAACTTAAAGTTCACTTGTTTCAAGTGATGTTTTCTTTCTTTTACTGCACTTGTCTCCAAGTTGGCTCTGTAAGCTGGTCACTATGAAGAAACCTGCACTAAACTCCTGTCAATCAGTATGATATTAATACTCCTGCTGACAGAGGAAGTAACTGATTAAAGTCATTCTCTCATGTTGCACTCTCAGTCAATCAACTTGAATCATTTACACATGCAAAGAATTAGCCCAGTTCTCAGATGTGCCAGCAAGTACCCTCATTGACATTGAACAATGTGATGCAGAAGAACTTGACATTCAGGAACATTGTGAAATACCCACTAGGCCAGTTTGACACTTGTTAACGTACACTAATATAATAATATAATTAATAATATTATGTATGTGTTTGACTCGGATAAGGCAACAATCTTTTCACATGAGGTATGACCAGCAACTTTAACGGGCCACTTTAGAATTCCTTGTCAGTATTAGATCAGTGGGAAACATGACACAATTTCCCTGTCATTTGAAGTAATCTTTTTAACCCTCCTTTGGGTTAGCTTCAAAGCCTTATTCATCCATCTGTTGACAACATTAACATTGCCCACCGATTTTGAGGGTGACTCTTTTTGAGGTTATCTTTCCTTTTCGTTTTGATGCATGTCTGAGCTTAGATTTCTGAGAATTTAGGCTTTTTCTTTTTATTATTGGTGATAGCAATGGTGTTTGATCCTGTATATGAAGGCATCAGTTAAAGTATTGGTGATAGCAATGGTGTTTGATCCTGTATATGAAGGCAGCAGTTAAAGTATTGGGTTTAGAATATTGGTTCTTCATCAAGATGGCCACAGCGTAAACTGATAATGTTGTTATCAATGAATTATAGTTGAAAGTGGAAAAAACTAAAACAAAGCAAGTTATAATATGAAAGTAGTATACACTGTAATGTGTTGTTGGAAACCAGTGACAGTGTATGGTCATTATAATGACACTGACAGTAGGGGGTACCATACTAATGTATGGTCATTATAATGACACTGACAGTAGGGGGTACCACACTAATGTATGGTCATTATAATGACACTGACAGTAGGGGGTACCATACTAATGTATGGTCATTATAATGACACTGACAGTAGGGGGTACCACACTAATGTATGGTCATTATAATGACACTGACAGTAGGGGGTACCATACTAATGTATGGTCATTATAATGACACTGACAGTAGGGGGTACCATACTAATGTATGGTCATTATAATGACACTGACAGTAGCGGGTACCACACTAATGTAGCTGCTGCCATGTATGATGACACAGTGACTGTAGCAGGTTTTACACTAATGTAGCTGTTGTGTAGAATGACAGGGTGACTGTGGCAGGCTTCACACTGCTGTAGCTGCTGACTGCTGTGTGCTAGAGCAACACCAGTAGTGGTGTGCCGGGCAGCTCCAGGCAGAGGTAGACTGTTGTGTAGTCTGACTGCTGTGTGCTAGAGCAACACCAGTAGTGGTGTGCCGGGCAGCTCCAGGCAGAGGTAGACTGTTGTGTAGTCTGACTGCTGTGTGCTAGAGCAACACCAGTAGTGGTGTGCCGGGCAGCTCCAGGCAGAGGTAGACTGTTGTGTAGTCTGACTGCAGGCTGTAGACACTGCCACTAACTACTGGCGCACTGCCGACCTGGCAACTATATGCGGCCACCAACAGACTTTTGCAGACTTCATTGGCTCATGGAACATCCAGGCTAGTATGCAGTGAATGCTGCCAGCCCCAACTTAGAAGCAGCGTTTGATTTCCTGCAACATATTCTGGAAATACGTATTGACTTCATGGCTGAAAAATGTGCAAATTCCAAACAAATTGGCTTGGAACGATAAGATACAAAGCATGATTGTTTTTATCATGTAGGTCATGTTGTATTGTATAAACTATATCAGTTCCAACATTTTGCTACCCAAATGTATTTTAATTGACTACAATTTATATAAATACTAATACTAATGGTCTGCATCAATGCAGTAGATGGTTTCCCAAAGTATTTGTAACGTGAACAATCGATTAACATCTATCTAGCGTCTGGTACAAACTTTAAAACTGGTAACCTGGCAAAGACTAAGTCATGCCTACACAGCTTGATTGTAGTTACATATTTTAACTGTCTAAATGTAGTAATTTTCGTAAGTATACTGATGTTCATGAAAATAGATTTTGTCATTCAGCATTCAATGTAAATATGATATACCAGTCAAAACATTCAAACTAAATAGATACAGTGTAACACAGAGATAATATGATAATTTGTTTTAATTAAAATACATTTGATTAGTGAAGATGTTACAAATAATGAATTATAGTCTCTATATTGTGTAAATAAATTAGTTTTCAAAAGTTGGCCCTGTGTGGCAGTTGTCCAGAGGCAGTAGTGGCAGTAAATCTATCGGTGAAGATGTAAACACTGACTGTAGTTGACCATGTTTATACCAATTGTGTTCTCAGAATCCACCAACTGGCCAACAGATGAAATACAGGTGTTTATTCCAACTGATATCTGAATGATTTGGTGGAATTGGACTGTGTACTTTTGTGTGGGAGGTATTGTTTTGTTTGAAAGGGTGGATGTTGGGGTAATGTAGCAGTTTGTACCTATGAAGTATATGGTTTCAAGGGATAACAGTATTTTAACCATTGTCTTACTTATTTCAATGTTGTTCTTGTTGTTGTTAATGCTTTAGAGCAGGTTTTACACAGCTCATCATAAACATATAATTTAGTTTAACTCTGTGAAACCATTACTATGTAATATGGAATTGTTTGGGCTCCAGAACAACGGTATTATAATACAATTATTATAAATAGGTAGTAAGCCATTTGATATGGGGAACATTTTGAATATTTAAAGAATGAGCTATGGTGAGTAGACATTGTAAATCACAAAGTTTTATTTGTGACATGTTGCTCGTGGATAGATTAAAGCAGTGTGTTGTGTTGATGTATGGGGTGGGGTTAGGGTGAGATCCAAGGGCACACCCCATCAAGTGGTTGCGGCTACAGATCAGTGGTTGCTACCAGGGTTTGAAATGGAAAACAATTTTTTGCCTATTCAGAAGCCGGAAATCTGGCTGTGAAAATAGGTTTTTTCCTATCTTTAGATGATGGCGTCAGATTAGAGGGGTATGATTGACAGTATCTGGAGAGATAACAGCTGTACCTAGCCCTGTAGAGCCGAGTCTAGTTGCCACCGGCAGTGCTTCAGCACTCTTGAAATGGCTCATGCTTTATTGGGGTCATCCAGCAAGCATAGACCAATACAGTAATTGAAACTAAGAGGTTGTTCCAAAGTCTCATAAAGTGAACCAAGAAAAAAAACTGGTTTGGGGTTTCTAGTCTGTTGCATAACTAGTTTTTAATAGAAGCATTATTTATGTATTCAGCTGTGCGGAATTGTAACGCTTTGCCAAAGTGTAACTATTTTTTGTTCATAGTGTAAGGGGCGGTCGCATGCGTCCAAAAGACGTATGGCATTAAGTATGGGAGGGTGGTGGGATGGTCGTCACTATGTATCACAGGGAAATAAATTGATACAGTGGTGCCGTCTATTGAGTGGAATATGTATTAATGCATATTGATGCTACATAAATATTAAGGATATAAAAACTGGCAGCGTGATGGGTAATATATTGGCAACTATGTTGTGTCAGTTGAATCCAGTGCCAAGTGGGTAATGATTGTGGTTTTGAAACCCATTTTGGATCGCTCTGATGTACAAGTTCTCCACCACATATTGGTGAGATTGAGTGGTGATTAGAAACAATATGAAATGCTAACATTTTTTTGGACTTTGCACAACTTTATGAGACCACCCCTAAAATAGATCCAGAGTGATTGAAAAACGACAGGGAATACATGTGACCTGTATTGTATGAGACATCTTCAGGAGGATGCAGTGACCCAGGTAAAAGATGCAGACACCTGTAGAGCAGATGTTGTGGCCTGGCAACCACCTTGTCTCATCTCATTCATCATATTCAGTTCCCCATTAGCTTGGGGGCAGATTCTCCCTCCTGGGCAACACTGGCCTTGTCAATGGGTTCTTCCTGCCAATGGTTACCATGACTATGACTGATCACCCCCTCCCCATTTTATTAAAGAAGCTAGTCTGTCCCTCCTCCCTTCCCCAGTGTTAAACCTTGGAGTCAGGAAAATGTCATAATATTTACCCTTTACACACTCTGTTTATGGGAGAGCTGAGACAGGGAGCAGGGTTTGACCCTGGGATCAGGGGCACATCCTGTGTAGACTGTTTACTGTGTATGTCGTCAACAGGCCTTTAATTCATAGAACCAGTGATGTCTGTGTTGTGTAGTCACTGGGACACCATCATGGACTGTCTTGTTTGGCGTCTTCTAAAGATCTTAGATTGCTGTAAGTTCACAGCCATTGATTCATCTCAAGTGGCTTGTAAATAATGTCACGGAACTAATACTGATGGCTGGCTACATACCAATATTGATTTTTCCTTCAAAACTACGATTCAGTTTTATTAGAAACTGTACACTTTGGTTGATTGATTTTTCTTGTGTTACCAGTCAGCAGTTCTTAGTTGCAATAACTAGCCTTCCCATGAAATCCAAACATTTTTTATTTCAATTAAATTGGAAGGTGACCCCAGCCATATGTTGCCCAAACCAATCAGATTCTCCCTTTATACACAAGGGGCTTTCATCCATGACTCGTGATGCACATAAGCTGCCAACCAGCAACTAGACATTTAAACATGAACAGCAGAAGTGGCATAACCCACAAATGTTCTTCATTGCCCTTTTTTTCTTCTTGTAAAAAATCCTTGAAATAGGGTACCATCTCAAAATTGCTGCCAGTTTATTTGTGCCTAGTGTGTGGTGATCCTGGAAGTAACAATACAATGACCTGTCCTCTGAAAGAAATATGATGGCATGTCCTCTAAAATTAATATAGTGGCATGTCCCCTAAAAGTGATATAGTGGCCTGTCCCCCCCCCCCCCTCCCCTGAAGTAATGTAATGATCTGTCCCCTGGAGTGACATATGGGGTATAGTTACACATGGATCAACACTGTAGATCACTTCTTGGGGTGGTAGCTAGGAAGACAAACATGTGACACATGGGTCACTAAACCAACATTTCCATGTCCAGGGATGTACAGGGTTTCAGTGTGTTGTCATTAAAAGTCCCCATCTCCCCCACCCCACTGGACTTTGAACCACTCTAGTTGGTGACTTTCTGAGAAATGACAGTGTTGTTAGAACAATGATGTGTGGGTGTAATAGACTTGAAATATAAAATGCCATAAACATGTAACACACCATGTTCATGTGATGTGCCTTCAATGTAAAGGAGCATAGATGTAACAGACTCTAAATGTAACAGGATGCTAATGTATTATTACTGGGAAATGTATGTTTCTTCTGCAGTTTTATTTATGATTTTATTTCTGCATCTTGAAGGTAGTAATTCCTGTGTGGGTTTACTAGTGCACTGAAGTGACCAGTTCTATGTTTGGGGCAGACTGTGTCAGTAATTCACCCTCCTGTGCCCTATCTGTACTAGCACTGCCCAATAAATCAGCCCTCTCTACAAGGATTGCTTCATAAATCACCCCAAGTGTTCTGGTGAATGATACATCCACTCCTGCTGTGTGGTCTGGGCAAGTTGTCAGAGTACATCTATTATAGGTCAGCACTGCCTTATGGACAATCTAATCTGTCTCTGACCCAGCCAGTGATGCAAGTGGGTAGGACTGAGATTATGAGTTGAGCAGAAAGAAATCAAGTGATCAGTTTATAGCTGTAGCTGATAAACACAAGTAGCCTTGCATGAAGTCAGCTCCTACTTAGTGACCCCTGTAATTGCTGCTGATAATCTTGCTGCAATTTGCCCTAGGCTGCATTTCTCATGTCCACAGCCATTTGCTGTGATACTTCTACTTCAGGCTGTACCTCAGTACCTGTAGCCTGGGAGGTAGGCTTCCTCAGGTAGGGGTATTTTTACCTCGCACTGATAGTTCTGATTTGGTGATTTAATAAGTCGGAGTTTCATGCCGTGGTGATTAGCAACTTGTTAAAATTATGTGACCAGTATTAACCCTGAGGTGGTGTCTTAAGTCAGGGCTGGTGGCTCAGTGGTCTGAACGTTTTCCCCTTCCTGTCAATATCACATGTCGGTGGTGTGCGGTACTTTGGTCTAACAGCATAGATCTGTTTTGTGTGCTCTATTCTCACAGTCTACTGTAGTCTGATACCTTGGTAACACTAACATATATGCAAATAGACACAGTCACTGATTCATAGCATGCCTGGTCATGCGATCAAATTATCAATAGCTCTGTATTTTAATCTTAGTTATGACTGCAGTTTGTGCCAGAAGATCTGGTGACTAAGCATATATTTACTGGGACAAGTGCAACTAACGATGATTACACATTGGGTGATTAGACATGAGTCACAAGTTATGAAGTAGTTTGTTTACACGTTGTCAGTGATACTTGTGGTGATGTTGTAATAACATGACAACTTGTGTTAGCTGTGGTCATGGCTGACTGACCACCACAGGTGTGGCCATATCAAAGGCACTGCTCGGAATGTCCAGTGTCACTCATAATAAATATCTTCATGTGGCAAGTGTGTAGCCACTGTTATATCTTAGTGTTGTGACATGTGGAGGTTGTTGCTAGAGTTTCACATTGGTTATTGCTAGAGTGCTGTTTCACATTGGTTATTGCTAGAGTACTGTTTCATAGTGTTTGTTTATAGTACACCTTCTGAAGTCCAAGGTGAGTTTATGGGGGACTACATAATCTACAATTGTCACCCCAGATTGTTATTTGTTACACCCTTGGCACACATACCAGGCCACACATTACGTTTTAATGGCCTGTCCTATTTGTGTGTCGAATACTTGGCAAATGTGCGCGCAATTACATAGTTATTAATTAAAGATTGGGTGGACGCAATTCAAACCCTGATATCAGACTTCAACTGGAATATTTGTTGTTATTTTTAACAATACAAAATATTTTATATATATATTTTAATAGATATTTTAATTTATATTTTCCTGTATTTTGTCAGTGGTGTTTACTGGTTGATGTTTGTGCTTGCAGTGAGAGCTGTAAGAAGGGTGGTTCGAGGGCCAGAGCCGGCACATCACACCCCCAGCAACCTGGATTCGCCGATCTCAAGCAGCGGTCGGCGTCGCTGTCAGCGCCCCCTACCCCGGTGGCTCGAGTGCGCAAGTCACCGTCCGTGTATGCGGGCCACACACCGACAGGCACTGGCAGTCTGAAGCTGCAGCGACAACGCTCGTACAAACGCAACGAGGAGGAAGAGAAAGTTCGCAAGTCTCGTGGCTGGGCCAATGCCTACGAGCTCTCACAGGACCTACATGACAAGCAGCTAGAGTTGCTGCAGCGCAAGTATGGTGGCCAGATGCGCACACGCCGTGCTGCGTGTATCATCCAGCATGCGTACCGCCAACACTGCATGAACAAGAACTTCCAGAAGTTGTGCTCGGAAGTCGGTGAGAACCGGCTGTCACGTCGGTTTTCTGAGTTCGGACGCAGCAAGACGATCTGGTCCGACATGGTGGTGACCATAGAGAACAGCATGGGTGGAATGAACAGGGGAGGGGAGTTTCATTCTGAACACTACATCGGTGGTCATTCATCCAGCGAGGTGGGCAGTGGTGCTCAGGGGATACACGTAAGGACCACCAGCTCACAGTCGGCAGTCAAGACCGCAGTGCGAGTCATGCAGAAGTCATACAGTCTCAATCTGACATCGCACGATCACCCACATCATAACAAGGACCAGAAGCGCACTCTGCATCGATCGGCCGGCGTTGATTTAACGGCGATCGATGAGAGTGATCGACCGAGGACGCGGGCACCATTGACGATGACATCACCGCGACCCGCCATGTGGCCGCATGAGGCAAACAATAATCGTAGTTTGAACGCGGAGTTGAACGACAGCAGTGCGAGTGATGGATCACCGACTCCCCATGAGGCAGTCGTTGATGTACCGAGTGTCAACTTTGAGCAATTGTTAGAAAGTAAAGAGACGGACATCATCAATGATGGCGTCCACAACGAACAGACTCGGTTGCACTCGTCACAGACTGGAGGCTTATCCACGATGTACACATGCTCGCACTCGCGCACGCCGAGCAACGATTACTCATACCCAATGTTCTCGCCAGAGGGCACTCCATCCCCTTGTGACATGACATATGCGGACTTCCAGACTCCTTTTCCCAATGGAGTGGGGAAGCATGTCGAGATTCGCGTCGAGGACATGTGTGAGGATTACTTAACGAACTCGAGCCACAACGGTGATGTATCGGACGATGACACACTGACACGTATCTACGCCAACACGGAGGTGCACCTGCGCAAGAGGCGCGACCTCCCCACGACGGACGACACTGAAGCAAATGGTGTCAGTGGTGGGACGGGGAAGACACAATCGCCGGAAGCGTCTCCCATATGGAAGCGCAAGAGCATGGGAAGCGCTACGGGCAGCGAGGACATGAAGCGGATGAGTAATATCTCGGAGACGAGCGAGCCGGACAGTGTCGATGGCTTGCTCCGGAGCGGCTCCCAAGATCGGCTCTCGAGCTCCGCCAGCAGCTCTGACACGACGAGTCTCGGCAGCGAGATGAGCACGTACAACCGCAGCGTGCCGGCAATGTCGATGACCTCTGGTAGGCGGGGCCATCATTCGTCCGGCAGCAGCGTGTCGAGTGTGCCCAGCGTGCCGCCCAAAGTGACGGACAGACAGCGCAAGAGGGCGTATCGCATCGGACTCAATCTCTTTAACAAGTAAGCTAACAAACTTTATTTTATTGTATTTTAGCCATTTCAGTGCAACACCCCACTAGAGCGGGTTGCTGTGTTATGACGCTTGAATACGACAACCCGTTAGAGCGGGGATAGCATCGCAGTGGCTTATTCCCTAATTATTGAAATGAACTTTAACAGTAGCGATGCCTAACGACTATTGTTGGAATCGCACAAACGCCAGCTTCACAATAGTGTAAAATTGTATGCAATATTTAAAGATATTTTGAGTTATTTTATAGGATTGTCCGACATGCTATCATCGGCCATTGACACGCATCTATATCACTGCAATGTTATGCTAGTACCTTTCTTTTTGGAATAAATTGTTTTTGTAAAAACCAACAACGTGGTGTGCGATGATAGGGGAATGTAGGCGTAAATGGTTTCCTTCTCTTACGATAAATGACAGTAAATCTCATTCCAATGTGGGTGTTTCCTTCTAGCTGTTCTTTTATGCTGCACTAATTTTGATGGTGCACTCGCGCATTGCCTTTGGCATCTTTTATATTATCTATATTTTTTATTATAAAACAGGTCGTTCTCTGTTTGCTTGTGCCCCCACATCGCTGTCAGTTTTGCATGTGATCAGGCGGGCCCATTGAGATGGTTCGTAGATTTAGACATTTTCAAAATTTGTTCGGAGGGTGGAGAACTTGGGAGGGCTCGATATTTCAAAAGGCTGTACGTGGAGTTCTAGCCAAATATGTCGCTGGATCTATGCAGAAATTGTTAATAGTTTTTAAGTTATTGATGTTTGGAAATCCTCAGCACCTAACATGCACCAGGTCTACCTGTCATTGGTCACGTCCGCACACTTACAAGTAGCGCCTTCTTTCGCATTTCATATATTTCCTACAGATGGAGCTATGTGTCATTTTGTTATTTAGCGTCAAAATTATTGCCCGTCAAATTAGTGTATTATAAAAAGTGACTCAAAAGTTATATTGGATAACTAAGAATACAACATATCTAGGCACATGACTTTTTGTGTCGAATCTGGACCCACCTCGATTTCGGCATTATAGTTTTTGTTTTGCCTAACTTTGATACCTCAATGCGTTAGTTCTGTAATTTAACTTCATCCCAGGCATATTTACTTATGAAAATATTGTGTCTTAGCGCACTTTTGAAGTCGAAATAGCGACCAGCGACCTAGTTTGCACTAGTCTGTGCCGCTGCTAAGACCCAATATTCTTAAACATAAATATGCCTGGGATGATGTTGATGATGGAATTAATGCACTGATGTATCAAACTTGATGTATGTGGTGTTCCTACTCAAAAATGTATATTTCTATAAGAAACATGACAAAACATCACTATCTTGAATTTCCATGGCAACCAATCTCACAATTCTTTAATAAACCTAGTTTATTAACATGTATGGTGTTCCTATTCAAAAATGCACCCTTCTATGTAAAAAGTGAAGTTAAAAAAGTATTACCCTGTTTCACTGAAAGCTCAAAAGAAACTCAGTATTCAGTGGTAACTGAGTGCCCAGAAACTCAGCACTGAAATGTTTAACCAAAATACGCATGTCAAGGTGTAGCATGATATATGTTTATTTTACATGCCATAGACTATTTAAATAGTTTTTTATTTGTTATGATTATTATATATATATATTACTTATAATTAGACCGTTGTAATGTGATTATAAATAGCAACAAACTATTTTCAATATTAGTATTGTTTATGTGGGAACATAGTATTTGTTTTTCAACGTTTCTAATGCAGCTGTATTACAATTCATATTTAATGATACAATGATATAATTTGTTGTATGTCATTGATATCAGTCTATATAGTTTTTATTAAATACTACAAATATCAATAAATAAGACAAGACAATCAATAAAGTCAATGCACCTGTCACAAGTTGCCCAAAACATGCCCACACACCCTCATACTGTCACCAGAAATTTAACCCTAACAGTAACAAGATAGGGCCACCATGTAAAAGACCAAGTAAAAGTTACTGACATTCATATGACAGTACTGTGGAAGTACAATAACGGTCTGTTCCCTTGTGAACTAGAACCTGGGAGTACAATAATGATATGTTTCCATGTGAACTTGAACCTGGGAGTACAATAACAGTCTGTTCCCTTGTGAACTAGAACCTGGGAGTACAATAATGATATGTTTCCATGTGAACTTGAACCTGGGAGTACAATAACGGTCTGTTCCCTTGTGAACGAGAACCTGGGAGTACAATAATGGTATGTTTCCATGTGAACTTGAACCTGGGAGTACAATAACAGTCTGTTCCCTTGTGAACTAGAACCTGGGAGTACAATAATGGTATGTTTACATGTGAACTTGAACCTGGGAGTACAATAACGGTCTGTTCCCTTGTGAACGAGAACCTGGGAGTACAATAATGGTATGTTTCCATGTGAACTTGAACCTGGGAGTACAATAACGGTCTGTTCCCTTGTGAACTAGAACCTGGGAGTTCAATAATGGTATGTTTCCATGTGAACTTGAACCTGGGAGTACAATAATGGTCTGTTCCCTTGTGAACTAGAACCTGGGAGTTCAATAATGGTATGTTTCCATGTGAACTTGAACCTGGGAGTACAATAACGGTCTGTTCCCTTGTGAACTAGAACCTGGGAGTACAATAATGGTATGTTTCCATGTGAACTTGAACCTGGGAGTACAAGAACGGTCTGTTCCCTTGTGAACTAGAACCTGGGAGTACAATAATGGTATGTTTCCATGTGAACTTGAACCTGGGAGTACAATAACGGTCTGTTCCCTTGTGAACTAAAACCTGGGAGTACAATAATGGTATGTTTCCATGTGAACTTGAACCTGGGAGTACAATAACAGTCTGTTCCCTTGTGAACTAGAACCTGGGAGTTCAATAATGGTATGTTTCCATGTGAACTTGAACCTGGGAGTACAATAATGGTCTGTTCCCATATGAACTTGAACCTGGGAGTACAATAATGGTCTGTCCCCATGTAAACTTGAAACTGGGAGTACAATAATGGTCTGTCCCCATGTAAACTTGAAACTGGGAGTACAATAATGGTCTGTCCCCATGTAAACATGGAAAATGACTGGTTCTGTGAGTGGTTGATAGTGAGTGAGTGTCGCACTCAGTGGACAGGACTATGATTCAATGTTGCTGCCGTTTGAAACCTGGACAGTTCAATTTATTTCCTGTTCAGTCTGCAGTGTCAGTGAATACCTGGTGGTCGGCCACAATGTCTTGAGGGTGGGTTGTGTTTGTGCAGTGGAAAGTGGTCTGAATGGCCCAAAGGACCACATGGTATTTTGTATTCATTGGCTTCCATCTATCTCTGACAGATAATAGAACTACACCCTGGGTGACAGTCAATGTCCTGGACAGCAAGCAGCATCCACTATGGACGTTGTTTTACTCGAGTAACAATGTGCTGCGTAAGATTCAAGTAATGCTATAGTATGATGATTCATGTGAAGCTGTGCGGTGTGTTAGACGTGGAAAGCACACACAGCTAATATGGACAATCCTGTCTTATTTCGTTCCATTGTTGTTGCTTCTGTTCCAGTACTGTTCTGCTCCTGTATTGTCAATATTACCTAGAACTGTCGTATTCATGTTGTGACACATTAATACGTTAATAACAGCCATGGCATTTCTGTCTCAGTGTATTATTGTTGAGGCTCTCGATGGCTCTTGCTCCCTACCACTTGCACTAATCACTCATCTAGGGAGCAATTTATCACTCTATGCCATTATCTCTTGCATCACCAGACCTGCTGCAAGTGGTGCCATCTAGCAGCAAAATATAAACCCATTTGTTTGAAAGAAAGTCTGTTCTTGTGACGTAAATTAGTGTTGGCGTGCAGTTGCTGACATTTCCAGAGCCATGATTTGGATTTTGCATATTGCTCAACGGATCCTTGTCATCGGTTGACAATCACAGATCATTAATTAGAAGCAATTCCCCCCCCCCCCCCCCCCCCCCCGCACTGGGTAGTCTCCAGGTCCCATAAACAAAACAACTTAATCATCAATGTTGAACTTGTTATACGGCTGTTATTTTCTGTAACATCATAGCTAGAACTTCCTGTCTCAAATGCATGCAACTTTTCAATCTGTGCCAACGCTTGTTGTCCCAAACTGACCCGATCGAATTAATCTTGCATAATGGATACTACTGCTATGGCATGTCTAGCCATGTTTGCACTTTGGCTGCCCAGTCATGCCAAACAGTAATGCCACTTAATGGATAAAAATCAGTCTAATAAATCACTCACGCTAAATTATTTGGCATATTTAGGCGAGTGATTTTATTGCCTGGTTTTTTCAAACGTGAAGCTCTGCTGTCTTACAATATGCCAAAAATCAGTGTAACAGGATATTGACTGATGCACCAGTTCATTATCTAAGTGGATTGCGGGGCATTGATTAAATGCCACTTCAAAGGTCAGATGTAAACATGTCAGTCAACCAAGATATTCTGGCACTAATTGTGAACTTATTGAACTAGATTTTGGCACAAGTCCAAGTGGCATTTTTTGACTTCCTTATGGTGTTACACATAAATATTTGTTTGTTTTTTGTCCTCACAATTAATAGTAGCACTTGTAATCTCACATCACCCAGGTAAAATAGGGACACCTAACTCACCATAATAATACAAGATAGGTACACATCAAGTGAAATACAGTTGCGATTAAACAAATCTGCAGAAATCTAAAATGTGGCTGTCGCGTGATGTCTTGTCGTCGACTATTTTGCATGACCGATATCCCAACAGATTTTGTTCATCAGAGTAAAATAACCTCAAATAAATGTTATTAGGTTTTATGCAAGCTTGCCACTGGGTCTCCAGCTGCGTAGTAGACCCTAAAACTGTCACCCAACCCCTGCGTCTGACACCCAATCTCAGAGACCCTACCCATCGTTATCAGGCTCATTTCTCTTATCTCCAGCTCAGTTATGTTTTGTTATTTGCAGAAAGCCAGAGAAAGGTATCAAATACCTGGTAGAGAAGAGGTTTATAGACGACAGGCCCAGGACAGTTGCCAAGTTCCTCATCACTCGCAAGGGCCTCAGCAAACAGATCATTGGCGAGTACCTCGGCAACCTACAGAAGGAGTTCAACTGTAAAGTGCTCGAGTAAGTCTCTTCTTCATTGTGGTAATTACGGTTAAAAACGAATCAGTCGGTGGTCAAACTCAGCCAGGCAGAATCTTTTGTGGCTGGTCTTAAAGCACTGATGATAAATGACATGTATGTGGGCCTGATATTTTAAGACTACATGTAATGTGACATGTATATTTTATATATTGACTATTTTAATTATATAGTATGTTAATAAACCCAATTAACTTAGATAATGTGATATGAAATAGAGTGTAATGTTTTACAAGTTTTACTTGTATAAATATTAATGTCATTACACCAGCTAATAATGATGTTTCAATTTAATTAAGCTTTACTAATTCATCGTTTCACTGTGAATTAGTGGAATTCATTTTAATGACAAATGTAAGTTTATTAATTGACCACATGTGTCTTGTTCATTCCAACTGGTGTATGGTTTTTCTTGTGAATAAAACTGGAATGTTTTAGTTGTACCTCCCACACCGTGCCTGATGCCTGATGCCTGATGCCTGTCTCTCAACTAGCCCTGTATGTTGTAGGTGCTTCGTGAGTGAGATCGATCTGTCTGGTCTTCAGGTTGATGTAGCACTCCGCCTGTTCCAAACATACTTCCGCATGCCTGTAAGTACTAAGTACTCTCTCATGGCTGTAAGTACTCACTACACTCTCATGCTTGTCATAAGTACTGTCTTTGTACTGACTACTTTCTCAAGCTAGTACATCATCACTGGTCTGTTAGGCCCCTCTGACACAAATTCTCCCACTGTCCTCTTTTCATCCCCGCCCTTTTGAGATCTCTTGAACTATCTCTGTTTATGGCTTCCTCCTCTCCAGCTCCCTCTTTCCGTGCTCTTTCTTAATCTCCCCTCACCCATTCTCTTCGTCTTATATCTTGCCTATCTCAGTCTTCTCCAAACTACTTTAATTTTCACTAGTGTTTCTTCATTGCAATCTAGTCGCTCAATAAATACCCCATCTCCCCTCAATCTTTTTATGTCATTAGTTCTATTGAATCATGTCTGCGTAAAATATTATAATTTATATCACCTCCATGATATCAGTTAAGCCCAGAGGTGCTTTTAACTTACGTTCATTTCTCGGCAGTTGGTGTGCAAGCACTTTGACATTGATTCTGCATAGTTGTAAATGTTCATTAATTTACATGTATGGTGTGATAATGTAGTCCATCGTCTATGACAATAAGTGACAGTAACAGCCTGATCATCTACAGTGTTGCATATATCTGGTTGTGTAATATTGATCTTGTTGCCATGAAGCCAGACAATATATGGCCCAGACTTGGTCCCGTGTGTGTGAGGAGAATGTATTGAACATGTTTGTTTGTTGTCTGTCTGTAGGGAGAGGCACAGAAGATAGAGAGACTGATGGAGGTGAGTGTTGTCTCTCTGTTTCGACTCACGACAGTTATGTACATTGTACATTCTACTTGATTGTTGTATACATTCTACTTGGTCATAGTGTACATTCCACTTGATAGTAATGTACATTCTACTTGGACATAATGTACACTTCACTTGGTCGTAGTGTACGTTCTACTTGGTCACAGTACAATTGTGCATAATATATTGTTACAGTACAATATGAAACATCGTGTACATTCTATATGTTTATATTTGTGAAAAAATATTATAATAATTATTATATTTAGTTCTGTAAACATTTCCAGTGATATATTTTACCACATTCTTCATCAAAAATTCCTATAGTGTATAAGTAAAGTTGACAATTTTGGTAGATAACAGACAGTTATCTCTGTTGTCATTGGCTGATATCCTCGTTGATCATGTGATAGGCATACGCGACACGCTACATCGAGTGTAATCCGGAGCAAGTAAAGAAGTTCCACACACCAAGCAGCATATTCCTACTCGCGTTTGCCATCATCATGCTCAACACAGACCTACACAACAAGAACATCAAGGCCGAGCGACGCATGAATCTGCCTGACTTCATCAAGAACCTCCGAGGTAAGGATCGCCTCTCCCGGTTTGCATCCTGCTTACGTTGAGACAATTCAACAACTTTATTGTCTGTAGAAAAAACAGCGTATCGTAAGTGACGAGAACAGAAATACAAGGTCAGCAGAAATTAGTTTAAGATTAAAAGTACGTTAGGATGATAATGATGTGCTTGGTTTGTTGCTCTGTGAATTGGTGTAAGGTAGATATGTATACAGCACAATGTCGTCACAGTGTAATCATTACATGGTCATGGTGTGGTCATGTCACATTGTGGTCCCGATGTGGCCAAGTTACATTGTGGTCATGGTGTGGTCATGTCACATTGTGGTCCCGATGTGGCCAAGTTACATTGTGGTCATGGTGTGGTCATGTCACATTGTGGTCCCGATGTGGCCAAGTTACATTGTGGTCATGGTGTGGTCATGTCACATTGTGGTCCCGATGTGGTCATGTCACATTGTGGTCATGGTGTGGTCATGTCACATTGTGGTCATGGTGTGGCCACATCACGCTGTGGCAAGGCTTTATGCAGGGTCAAATTTTTACCAGTCCCAAAACGAGTCCAAAACAAACTCAGCCCATCCAAATGACAGGTGGACGGGTCTCTAGATAAAGCTATTGTGGTCACAGTGTGGTTACATCTCATTGCGGTCATGTCCATGTCACTGCTGTCACTGACCCAACCCCGTCTTTTTACCTAGGACTGGACAACGGAGAGGACATGGACCCGGACTTGCTGACCGGCATCTATACACGCATACAGGCGAGTGAGTTCAAACCCGGCACTGACCACGTCACGCAGGTCATGAAGGTTGAACAGATGATAGTCGGCAAGTGTCCGGTAAGTCGTCTCTTCACTGACCTCTGTCAGTCACACTTCACCTCTGACCTCTTCGTTTGCATGCGTAATGTTGTGAGTGCATGTGTTACATGACAGTGTGCATGCAATAACACTTCAGTAGAATTGTTTTCTTGAAATTGTTCTCTTAACTGTGAATGAACTAACATGTGTTTGCAGGAACTTGTTTACAGTTGTCAGTTCATTGAACCATGTATGAACATCTTGAACTTGTCTGTTCGTTGAACCATGACAATTACATAATCAGGTCCTGTTCATTTCTAAGCTCATCAGGGACGTTGTTACACAATCCCTACAGTGGCCAGTGACTCGATGCAGTTAGCTAAGTACAAATGACAGAAACCTTTAAATTGTGGTTCATTGAGTACAATTGTTAAATTAAGGGATTAGCCAAAAAGCAACATCTAGAAGAAAACCCCAGAGAAAGTGGTTGTTATAGTTCATTTTAAGCTGCCATCATCGGTTGATTTAGCCCATCTTGAATCACGTTCATTGCTGTTTAGAAATGTAATGTTTGAGTAGTTTAATAGTCGGTTTTAATAAAAGTGTAATTTTGTTAAAATCATGTTCTGTGAATCAGGTAACTTGTAAAAGTGAGAATTGCCTGGTGAAGTAATAGTATGTGTCCTAATAGAGGTGGGCTAACTACAACCACTTTTACTGTGTTCGGTTTGGTCAACTCAAAACTAATTGCATAGTTCATCCTATGATTTCATCAAAATTAAATAACACATTTGCACAGAAGTTAACATGTCATAATTTGTACTAAAAAGTTCAGTTTTTTATCAGAATGTGTCTGGAATGAGACTACTGCGGGTAGTGGTAAATGCAGACTATATTAGAGTGATAAATGCCGACTGCAAAGGCAGTTTTAACACTGGTAAAATAATGGCTGTCAGCTGTGGGCGACCAGGCCAAGTAATTGACACTTCTGTGGTTTCTCTCAGAGTGTTTTCATTTCAGAGAACTGCCACATGGCGTATATCAAATGACATACGACATTGTACACTTTCACATCTGCTGTTTACATAAAACGGGATTCGGTGTAGAATAAATAGGTTGAATTGTTCAGAAACAAGCGATCATGGTTTAATTGCCAGTGAAGTCATTGTTAGAAAACAGTTTCCTTTTAGTTTAGAAATAAATAACGTGTTGTAAGTTCTGAGAAAAAAACACATAAAACACTTACATACAAGAGCTCTCTTGTGATAGCTCTGCCAACTCCAGTCTACTAACCCAGCCTTTTACTACATCAATTTGCTATTACTCGACCTAACACGACCTGGTGCTAAATAACAAATATTTAATTTATTACATTAATTACAATGGGATCTAGTGAAATGTTGTATTTTATTTAATTGTCATATCTTAAAAAAACTGTTTGTTCTATTGGCATGAAATCTGCAGTATATGAAAAAGAACAAATTTACATTAAATAAAAATAATGAATTTGCATAAGGATAACCAGATAATTCTTGGAAATTCTAATGGAGGTAGTTTTGTGGAATGTCCCATGGGAAATTGTATTCATATACATGTATTTCAATGTTATTTTTATCAACAATTAATATATTGTGCAATGAAGTAGTTAGGATGAGTAAAGAGTAATACCTTTGGTATAAATATGATTTGTAATATTTCTTTATAATTTAAAAAAATTCATATTTATCAAAGTATTACTCTTGCAAGTTCTGCTATTAGGCTCAGAACTGAAGCTATAACTAGCTGTGTCTATAGCCCATTTAATCTGTACCTTATTGCCTCTGTCCACAGCCCCTTGCCCTGTCTCATCGTCGCCTCGTGTGTTATTGTCGACTCTACGAGGTCCATGACCCCAACAAGCGTGAGAAACTGGGATTACATCAGAGAGAAGTGTTCCTCTTCAACGACATTCTCATGGTACGACCCGCTGTCGGCTGCATGACATGTCACTAGTTCCTGACACAGACTGGTGAAACTCATTGCAATATTATTGTCATTGCAAATATTGCCATGCCATAGAGTGACACACAGGCCCAACTGCAAGTTTTGTTATGTTGTCAGCTGATGTCATTTTTACCATTCTGTGCCTGATTACAAGTGATGTCACTAGTTAATGGCACTGTCGGTGACACTCATTGCTGGGTCACCAACTTACCATAATTATTGCTGTTAATGACACTCACGTCTGACTCAGTGATTGTGTATTACACTCACGTCTGTGTCACTCAGTGATTGTGTATTACACTCACGTCTGTGTCACTCAGTGATTGTGTATTACACTCACGTCTGTGTCACTCAGTGATTGTGTATTACACTCACGTCTGTGTCACTCAGTGATTGTGTATTACACTCACGTCTGTGTCACTCAGTGATTGTGTATTACACTCACGTCTGTGTCACTCGGTGATTGTGTATTACACTCACGTCTGTGTCACTCGGTGATTGTGTATTACACTCACGTCTGTGTCACTCGGTGATTGTGTATTACACTCACGTCTGTGTCACTCGGTGATTGTGTATTACACTCACGTCTGTGTCACTCGGTGATTGTGTATTACACTCACGTCTGTGTCACTCGGTGATTGTGTATTACACTCACGTCTGTGTCACTCGGTGATTGTGTATTACACTCAAGTCTGTGTCACTCGGTGATTGTGTATTACACTCACGTCTGTGTCACTCGGTGATTGTGTATTACACTCACGTCTGTGTCACTCGGTGATTGTGTATTACACTCATGTCTGTGTCACTCAGTGATTGTGTATTACACTCACGTCTGTGTCACTCAGTGATTGTATATTACACTCACGTCTGTGTCACTCAGTGATTGTGTATTACACTCAAGTCTGTGTCACTCAGTGATTGTGTATTACACTCATGTCTGTGTCACTCAGTGATTGTGTATTACACTCACGTCTGTGTCACTCAGTGATTGTGTATTACACTCATGTGTGTGTCACTCAGTGATTGTGTATTACACTCACGTCTGTGTCACTCAGTGATTGTGTATTACACTCACGTCTGTGTCACTCAGTGATTGTGTATTAGTGTTGTGACCATTTCAAGACATTCACAATGCCAATGCTGTCAGTGAATAGAGAAATTATAGTTGACATATCACAAGTCACTTGTGTCCCAAGTCATTTATGTCACAATAATTTTGGACTGTGTCTACAGATTAATTTCATATAACAAAATGACAACTTGCACCAATCACTAGAATTGACAAGTTTCAGATTATTAAATTTGTTGGTTACGTCTGCATGCGATTACATAACGTCTGAATGCTAGTCACATGTTGCACTGTCACCATTTAGTGACACGTTGACACTGTTGCTACTCTGGAGCTTGTGTGTGCAGGTGACAAAGATCCTGAGTAAGAAGAAGGGAATCATCAGCTACAGTTTCAGACAGTCCTTCCCCCTGTGTGGAGTCCAGGTGTACCTCTTTGAAACACCACGTAAGTGTCTTACGCTGAACAGCATGCTTCCATAAAGCCATCGTTATTCTATGTAAATTTACCGTTGCAACCAGTTGTAATGCAACACGAATGTTTGACATCCATATCTTAGACCAGTTAATTCTTAAGTACCAGTTTTTGTGATGTATTTCAGTTGTAAAATCTGTGACAAATATTTTGATTGCTTTGGATTCTTAAGATGTCCAGCGCATCATGTACAAGTTTTCAATTACACTCTGAACATGAACCAAAAACAAATTTGATCTCACTTTGTCATGAAATCCTTCAGGTGTATCCATTTGAAATCCATCATAGCGATTTAGATTTATGCAAGTGGTTCCTTCTAAGTTGTGCTAGTTACTGCAGCTGTGCATTTACTTCTGCTGCAAGTGGTTCCTTCTAAGTTATGCTAGTTACTGCAGCTGTGCATTTACTTTTGCTGCAAGTGGTTCCTTCTAAGTTGTGCTAGTTACTGCAGCTGTGCATTTCCTTCTGCTGCAAGCGGTTCCTTCTAAGTTGTGCTAGTTACTGCAACTGTGCATTTACTTCTGCTGCAAGCGGTTCCTTCTAAGTTGTGCTAGTTACTGCAGCTGTGCATTTACTTCTGCTGCATCGCCTGCAGATTACCAGTTTGGAATACGTCTGACGACGAACATCGACAACAAAATTCTGATAACATTCAACGCTCGCAATGAACATGACCGGTGCAAGTTCGTTGAAGACATCAAGGAAGCGATAATAGAGGTGGGTTACTTCGGTTTATGATCAAACTAAATAATGATCGGTCAGTTGATAGTCAGTCAATCGGTCAGGGTGCTGATGATGATGGTTTATTATAGAAAACTATACATTTGATATTACATTTTATACCAACATTGTTATAGTTTCTGTAAGAAGGTATTAAGCCACTTTCAGTACATGTAATACATGTGTAATTCCGTGGTGCAAGAAGAATTTAACAAAAAGAAAACAGATTTTGCAGTTGAAGAGAAAAACAGCAACTAAATCACAGCAATATTATTTTCATGGATACATGCAGTAAAATTGCTGTTAATCTTCAAGCACTATTTTGATTAGCTCATTTATGCACTTTCCCTGTGTCAAATAGTATTTTTATCCCTGTCTGTGAATGGATGCGATATTTACAAAGTAAAATGTTTTCTGTTTTCCATGACCTGCAGAAATATCCAATCGCAGAGAATTTTTTAAATTCTATTTCACAAAATCAGCGGTGTTACATTTGCTTAAAATTTTGTATTAGATGTAATTTTAGACATGTACATTCAGGAAAAAGAGACGCTTGTTTTAGATGAATGAAATGGAAACGTTAAGGATCGCTGAAGAGCTCCATCGCCAGACAATGTCCCAGCATTCTTTCAACCGTCACAGCAAGGACTCGGGGGTCATTGACATTGACGTGCTGGCACCCGGTGACACGACTATCAACCGGCTATCAGCTCCCGAATGTCGGGGATTAAAGAAAAATACACTGTCAAATTCGCTTATAGATCTATCAGAGGGTAAGTAGTTCCCTGAACCCTCTCTCTCTCTCTCTCAGCCTCCCCACCACGGGTAACATTAGAATCTGCTCATAGTTTGGAGGGTTTGTTCAGTAACGTATTAGGAAACATCACAACACTTGGCACAGTCACCATAATACTTGGCACGGTTATCAGAATACTTGACACAGTCACCACACCACAATACTCGCTACAGTCACGATACTTGGCATGGTTCTCACAATACTCAGCACAGTCACCAGAATACTCGGCACTGTATTCTGGTGACTGTGCTGACAGTCACCCCAACATGCGGAAGTCACCACAACACCACAATGCTGAGCACAGTTACTGTAGCCATGGTTATATATAAAATTTACGTATTTTATGTAAATCGTAAAATTAATAGACTTGTCGACATGGACTGTGCTGCAGTGGCGCCGCCTCAAGCCTACTGACAGAAGTACTGTCTAATAACAATGCATGATTTACTTATTCTGATAGAGTTGGTGCCACTCAGTTGATTTTCTCAAAATATTATTAACTTAACGAATTACTTATAAAAATTGTCTTCAATCTACATGCAAATTACAACCATTTTAACTTTTCAAGTCGTACAGTGTTAGAGAATGCGATTTCAGTGTGGTTGCCATGGATACGTGACTGCGGGCTTGTGTTGCTATGGTGACGGTGCGTGTTGCAGGTGGCATGCGGCGGGGCAGCGGGGGTTCCCTCGACAGTGGCATGGCATCCACCAGCTCTGGCAGCAATGGGAGCCGCGAGATTCCAACCAACGGGAAGCAGCCCGCGGGGAAGGCGGGGGGCGGGGAGAGAGGGAAAGGGGAGAACGCTTCCCGCTTCAACTTGTTTGGCAAGAAGACGAAAACGTCCAAGACATCGGTCGCCGGCATGCCGTCCAGCATGTCCGAGGTGTGACCCCTGCCAAGGACATGTAGGTGAAGGTCAAGGTCACACCAGTGACAGCCGTGTACAGTTTCTGTGCTTGTATTGAACGGGAACGTTTTCACGTGTCATGCACACCAGGGGCAATGCAGTTGCCCTGACCAGTCAAGACTGCTGATAGTGGTCAAGTTTTAGGCCAGTTCGACGTGGATGACCGAATGTGTTTGAAATTGAACAGTGTTTGACTGCAGCAGTGGTCAGGTGGCTGGACCACTTCTGTTTCATCTACAAACAGTGGCCTGGGACTAGTGCAGTGACTGTAGTAGAAGGAGATACAGAGTGCTACAACCTTTCCACTTCCGTCAGTGATATTATTGTAACATTGTACAGAGGTCACACACATCTCATTAGTCTTCTACTGCCAGTGTCTCATTGAGACTGCACAAAATAACGCCGCTGCAGTACTGCCAGTTTTCATTGACACTTAAGAGAAAAAGGTAAAATATCTATGCTAAATCAGCATTTAACACATGTACACTGTCCGGTTATTATACTTAGTCTGTATATTCAACATAGGACTTTTGATATTAACAAGAATTGTATCAACTCATTTGCTACTGAAGTGAATGGAAGTTAGAATGAAATTAATTCAGCCGTGACTGTTGATGTACTTTGACCCAGGTTTAGTGAGCACGTACAGTGACCTTAGGGGTGGTTGCTGTTAACTACCATACTGCAAGGGATTCTATTAAGTTTTGATAATAAGCTTGGCCGTCATCATTTTGGGAAATATCTCCTCAATTTGTTACCCAGACTGCAAGGGTGTGAGATATACAAGAGGGAGGACACCAGGCGTAGAGTTGATACTGGCAGTGTTACCATAATGAAAAAAATAGGTGTACTAATCAAACGGTAATTTTTTTTGGAATTCTACAATTTATTTACATTTCCTTGTATTATTAAATGGATTTCCAAAAAGGTAGTTTTTTAAATAATATTATGGTTGAGGTCTATAAATGTGACTACAGAAGCACTCCCGTTATTGCCCAACCCCCTTATTCACCCCTACCACCCCCCAGAACTGGCTCAAAAGACTAGCCAAGTCAGGTTTGTTCACAAGAACTAGGTGATTGAAGCATAACGTTAATATGTTGGTGTCCAGGTATGTTATATAATCATTATGATGTCAGCCGCTGGTCGGTAGCTTTAACACAGTATACCAGTCATATATCTGCTGCTTCTAGCACTCGACCTGGACCATCAGATCATGTGTATCCACAGTGTTGCTGTGAATTAATTAAAGGTTCATCCTTAATTTCATGGATTCACTCTGATTGTTTCACAATCATTTTGTGACAAATTGAACATCTGGTATCAACTATGTTAGAGATCATTTGAGCAGTTTTGCTTTGGTGATATCAGAATATAAAATTATTTTTATGAATTCAAAATTTGTTAAAAATAGCAAAAGATATCTGGCTCTGTATATTGTGACGTATGTTTATGAACACTTGGACAAGTTACCCAATCTAAGTTGATTCTTTTGTAAAATTGCTATAAAGACATTCGGAACTTATTAAACCAACTATGCATGCTATTTCAAATTTGAACATCAAGAAAGTTGATTCATGGCTAAATAAATGGAGAAGGGAGTGATAAGAGTTTTATTGAGGAAGTACAAAATATGCATGTTTCTAATAACCGATTCTACGCAATGTTATCACATTCGAATGCTACTGTACCTGTAAAGGTGCTTTAATCTGATTTAGTGGTTCAATGCAGAAGGTTCTTATGCCATGCCACGCATTTAGGTGAATATAACCGTTAGGAATATTGGAAATGTATCGCCTCAGACTATTTTAGCCGAGTGCTGCCACTCAGGCACGTGGCAGTTGTTGTAACTAGAAGCGCTCACACCAGTGCAGTGAGGACTGCCTTGCAACTCGCGATGTGTATATAGGTGATGATTGGTATTTATTTTTACGTTTCATGGCCAGCCACAAACTGCATTTGTGTGTGTATGGGGAGGTGCATGTCTGTATGCGTGAGTTTGTATAAGTTCATGACGTGGATGGAAGGGTGCGGAAGTGTTTTGCATAAGCCTGAGTATTGTTCCGCAGCGAGCGTTGGGGTGTTTATTTAGCGTATTTCTGTATGTTTGTCGGAGTGTTGTTTCCTAGTTGAAAGTATGTGTCGCAATGTCAGATAACATGCATTGGAACCCCTTTTTGGAGGAAAAGAAAGTGTGATTGCCGCATTTTATGGAATTATGCATGGCCACCACGCAAGTATAACTTGATGAAAGTATAGCATAATGCATGTATTGTATATAAATGTATCTACACAAAACTGGCAAACTATTATTAAATATTGAAAGACCTCACTGAACAGGAATGGTGAGCTAGAGGGTGATTGAGACAAGATGGTGGCTGTCATGTGACCTGTGCTTATCTGCAGTCGTGCATTTGTTGGCAGTGTAAGTCAGCCTGACTGCAGAATATCTTGAATGTGTTCAGTGTGTGAACGTAGCTGAACATTAGTTAACAATATACACAGTTCATGAATAATAAATGATGTAACCATATACAGAAAGTGTTTCTTTTCTTTCTCATAGTTTGCTAACTTCACATTCCGTAAGGATCTCTTGCTATCTTCTCAGCCACTTTTGCCAATTTAAGATTATGCAGTATTCTTCATATAATGTTCTATAATGCTGCTTCATAATTGTGCTATCACATGAACAGGTTAAAAGTAAAGAATCCCTAGTAAATAAGATGTCTGATACATAAAAACACATTACAGGCAATATACAGTAAACCTCGCCTAAGTCGAATCTTCGCTCAACTCGGACAGAATTCTGAGGAACAGTTGACTTGTAATGTATTTCCCATAAAAATCTTCGTCTAACTCGGATTATGTAAGTCGGATCTTCGCCTAACTCGTACCAACTGAGTCGGTCCATTTGATTCAAGGTAATGTGTTTTTCCTCGCCTAATTCGGATCGCAGTATTCGACAAAAATGATTTGGTTGCTTGGAGAACATGTACCACCTGAACTAAAAAGTGAAATGGCCATTCCAATAAAATGATCCAGACAGCCACAACAACAGCCAATGGAATCTGGTACTACCAAGAACATGACGTTCCATTGCCGGTACATCCTAACCACCAGGAGACTAGATGCACCAGAAGGAGTCGCACCATGTTCTCAAGAAATGACTATTTTGGACGCTGTCATTGCCCTGAAGTTACCGTGGAACAAAGTGAAACCGGAAGCAATTCTAAACTGCTACAAACTCCGCAGGGTCTATGGAGATGTATGTATGATGGATGATTTACTGAGCAATTATGAAGGCGTCGAAGTTTTGATGTCTGAAAATAAAAACTGAGTGACACTCGACGCTTGGCAACAGTGAGATCGAAGAGTTGACTGACAAGGCCGAGGACATTTCCATGAGACAGTCACAACAAAGACTTAAGTAGAGCAAAATGACTGACGCAATCAATAATAATTATTAATTCTATAACGATAGAGATTCGTGCCAGAATTAAGCACATAACTGTTCTAATAGTGCGTAATGTTGTGTGTTAGTTGTGAACATCAACATAATATGTATAATTACTACAGTAACCGGTGATCACCTTTCAAGCGTTGTTCACATGTATCTAAAGGCTTTCAGAAGGCGGCCTTTGGTGTTAGTGCTGGGATATATTATCTTCAATTAAGTCGGATTTTCACATAACTCGGATTAAATCACTCGGTCCAATTGAATCCGACTTAGGCGCGGTCCACTGTATTGTAATTGCTGATGTGAATATGGAGTATAGACACTCGAATAAGGGAAAGAGGGAGACATTAAGCAGAAAAAGTTTTCAATATACACTGACAAAAATGTTTAACTGCATAGTGTACTGCTTGGGGAAGGAAGGATACTTCTTTTTGCCTGCTTTGTCACATCTGCCTAAGCCTACCTTCTTTATCAACTAATATCCTTTATACAGTGCTGTGCCACACCTGTAAACAATGTATATAATAATGATAAAGATATTTTATTTTACATGGTAGCCTTACATTAAAAAAGTGACTATGGCATAAAATGGCACCCTTGAGACTTTTTTTAATGTCCATTTTATGGAAGAGGCATATTTATCTACCATACTCCCCCATGCTGGGCACTGTAATCCTTTCCTTCTAGCTCTTTAACTAGATATCTCATAGGAACATCTTACAAATTTGCAAACTACTAAAAAACTATTTTTGTCAATAGTTCACCCCCCAGATATGGCGGTGGCGCCACCGTGTGCTTTATTTTCTCCGAGATAAGTGGTGACGACCAAATTGTCCCCCCATCCCACACATAATCCTTAAAAATTTAACGTCATATTTTGGGACTTTCCAAACATCTGCTACTATGGTCACCCAGGGGTGGGTCCAATTACACAAAATAAAATCAATTACTTTTCTTTTGTCATTTCAATTACAATTACACTTGTACAATTTTCAGATCAATTACACCACTGAGTTTTCAGCGACAGATACGTTAATGGAAACTACCAAAAAGTTTATAAATGATAAGGCAGGCACGGGTATTTAAGGTCAAATGGGTCAATCATGAAGTAGAATGAATTGAAAAACAAATGTTCTCAATTTGAATTAAATTGATAAAAACAAATTTAATTAAAGTCAATAAGCGAAGAGTGCAAAGATAATTTAATAAATCTAAAGTATTTGTATGTTGATGACACTGGCGCCGCAAAGGCTTCGCTTCAAGGAGCATACTTTCAGAGTTGGAAACGGAAATAAAAATGCCTTTGTTGCTCTCATAAGAGACAGTGCTGACTGCTAAGAACTCCTAGAATCTTATGAGGAAGTACTGTGACTCAGACAGCCTCTAGTCCAGTTTAGCCAGCTTGCAGTAGCACCCTGCTACATTTAACAAGATTGCCATCCAGAGAATTAACTCTAGATGGCAGGTGGGCAAGGAAGCCCTTTGGCTTATCGAGAGTCCAATCCTTATATCTACATATATCCAGCCCTTCTGAGGTATGTGTCAATTTTATTTTTAAACATATCCACACTACTAACACCCACACAATCAGCAGATAATCTGTTCCATTCATTCACAGTCCTTTGTGAAAATGAGAACTTTCTTACGTCTAATCAACACTGCTCCTTTACTAATGTAACTTCATTCTTTTAGGCATTTTTCATAACTAAGATCCCTCAGTTTTGGTATCATTTTAGTCGCTCTCCTCTGTACGCTTTCTAGCATATCTTTGTCCTTCTTGCAGTATAGCCTCCACGCTTGTATACAATATTCTAAATGAGGCCTAACTATTGTTTCGTACAGCGGTATTATTAGTTCTTTTTCTTTATATGCTATATTTCGCCTAATCAATCCAAGGATTTGATTTCCTTTTGAAGCTGCAATTCCACACTGCTCTGAAACCTTCATGTCAACATGGCCAAATAACAAAGGGGATACTGACCCTTGGACAGTGATAGGTGCCAATCCACCCTCTGAGCAAACCATAGTCTTGGCTACATTGCTTCTTCATTAATTAGCACTGTTAGGTGAATGACACATTGGGATCACAACTTAGGCATTGGGTATTTTGTATGGTTTATTATTTTGTAGATTGAAACCAATCTGTGGTTCAGCTGTTTCTTACTAGTTTTTTAATCAGAAAACAGTAATTGATTGTAACTGATTGTTTCAATTACACAAAATAATCAATTACAATTACAGAATTTTTTCAAAACCAGAATCAATTACAGCATTTGGCTTTAAAGTTTACAAATACAATTACATAATTGGACACAGCCCTGTGGTCACCACACCCCTTCAATTAATCAGCGATGACATACGATTCTGTTGTTCACAAGATATCCAAAACTACCAGGCCATGTCACTACATGTGTCCACTAGGACAGGGGGTTTCAGAGTCGATAGAGGGGTGTTCCAGTCAAGGGAAATTAGGTTGTGACAATAGGACTTTTGTTGCACAAATGTTTCCTGGCACCAACTGTATCTGTATACTACTGACAAGGACAGGATTGGTTAACGGGGGGAGGGGGTCACATGACTCACATCAGTCCTTATTTAAACATATTCCATTACCTATAGGTGGACGGTGATTCTGTCATCATCATGTTTAATTAAAGGGGGATATAAATTGATACAGAGATGCCATCTATCAAACAAGTGTTTTATTTAGTTATAAATGCAATTTTCAACAGTGACATTTGGTTTTTGTGGTTGAAATGCAAATGTTTTGGTTATGTATTTGTGAATAAATCAAATCAATTTGAAATGTTTTATTTTGTACATTAAATTTGTAAATGTTGATTTATTCACGATTTCTCAGATGAATCAGAATCAAACTACAATGAACACTACACAATATGAGGTTAAAGAATTAAATTACCCAAAAAGCGCTTTGTCATGCCCCCCATAATTTTTTTATTGTGGGGGTCCCTGGACAACTGCCCCGTCTGCTCCGTTCAACGCCTCGAAACGGATATTCATGCGCTCCAGATAAGATGGTTTGTGACTTTGAGCCTGTGAGCCAGCGGAGGTTTGTTGCAGGCTGGCAATCTTGATCCATACCCTTGATACACATCGTGGGCTATGCCCCGGCGAGAGATGTATTAACAACGTGACATCAGAGCCGTCAGCTGTGACGAAAGAACACGATGACGTATATGACTCGAGCCATCGGCCGTGGAAGGAAACCCCCGAAGTCACGTACCTTGAATGATTCGGATGATCGCCCGTGGAGTGACGCCCGTGAGTCGTCACTCGGATGATCGACCGTGGAGTGACGCCCTAGAGTCATGTCATTCGGATGATTGCCCGAGGAGTGATGCCCCCAAGTCGTCACTCGGATGATCGTCTGTGGAATGATGCCCCAGAGTCACGTCATTCGGATGATCGCCCGTGGAGTGAGTCCCCAGAGTCATTTTGCTCGAATGATCGCCCGTTGAGTGAGGCTCTATTGGTGCGTTTCCAAATTTATCGACCACATAGGTAGGCCCATTCGACATGTGACTCAGCCGATCGATCAAGGATTGAAAGCTTTTCAAAATGTGATTCTGGCGATCATTGTGATGTATGACTTGAATGATCATCCCTGGAGTGATGCCTTAATGATGTGTGACTCTCGTGATCATCCACGGAATGATGCCCTAATGAGATCTTAATCGGACGATCATCCCTGGCAAGGTGCACACGTGGTGTATGACTCGGACGATCATCCATGGAATGATGCCCTAATGAGATCTGAATCGTACGATCACCCCTGGCAAGGTGCGCAGGTGAATCCGCAGATCAGCCTTAGAGTGAGACTCTTGCGACATACGAGTTTAACAATCGGCGTTACAATGATCTGTGAGTCTGACGACCACCATTAGAGTGAGGCCCTAGCGATTTGTGATTCTGACGACAACCCTTAAAATGAGGCCCTATCAATGTGCGAGTTTGACGATCAGACATAGAGTGAGGCCCTAGCGATCTGTGTGTATGACCATCGCCCTTACAATGAGGCCCTAATTGTATATGTGTCTGACGATCAGCCTTAGGGTGAGGCCCTAGCGACATGTGAGTCTGATGACTGGCCTTAGACTGAGGCCCTAGCGATGTGTGAGTCTGGCTGTCGACATTAGAGTGAAATCCTAGCGTTGTATGAGTCTGACGATTGGCGTGAGTGAAGCCCAGGCACCGTGTGAGTCTGGCGGTCGGCGTTAGAGTGAAGCCCTAGCAACATGCGAGTCTGACGGTCGGCGTTAGAGTGAGGCCCTGCCGTTGTGTGAGTCTGGCGGTCGGCGTTAGAATGTGGCCCTAGCAACGTGTGAGTATGACGGTCGGCGTTAGAGTGAGGTCCTGGCGATGTGCGAGTCAGACGATCGGCGTTAGAGTGAGGCCTTGGCGGTGTGTCAGTTTTACGGTCGACATTAGAGTGAGGCCCTGGCGACGAGTGAATCTGACGATCGACGACAGAGTGAGACCCTGGCGATGAGTGAATCTGACGGTCGGCGTTAGAGTGAGGCTGTGACAGCATGGACCAAGAACTACTGGATGACGTTTGAGAGCTCGAGCTATCGCCGCTGCTTGAGTCGCTATCGCTTTCCGGTAAAAAGCAAGTTGGACGTTGTTTCTCGGACCGCAGGGATCGTAGTATCCTCGCATAGTTCTGCTTTTGCTTCATGTATAATCCGGAAAACGCCAGTTCCTGATACTACAACACAAGCCTACAGGTTACTACACCGGGTCAAGGCTAGGTATATAGTATACCGCTGTCAAAGTATTTGCCCGTTTAAACAGTTTTTTGTGACAACTACTGGAAAAATTATCGTCTGTTGTTTTTTTTTAAATGGCTGAAATAATATGAAGAATCCTTACGTACATCATAAATTGTTTTAAATGTCAGTGTCTGCATTTTTTTGTGTGAACGTGGTATTTAAGAGAAATAGGCTATGCAGATCGCTGTTACATTAAGCATAACCACCCTTCAATCAGTTTTGGAACATTTAAAAAAGGAAATTCATCCCGAGATCTAAACTCAGCTTCTACAACTCGAACGTTCCACCAACCCGGCCTCTCGGCTGACCTCACAGTGTCACCGCATATGCACATTTTACACATTTGTTATGTTTAATGAAACCGCTAATAACGTTCATAAAGCTAAATTGATAGTCTTAGTAAATGACGTGATTTTATAATATATGCGAACGTATGAGTTTATGCAAACATGTGACGCTAAGTAATTGCGTAACGTTAAGTACGATTCATGAAACCGGCCCTAGCATCCTACGTAGCTGTTCTTAAACGGGGTTTAGTAGTATTCAAAGAAGAAGATGTTTCACCTGTTGCTCAGCCGCCTTGATGATTTTATTTAAAACTTTGATTTCTGGGTCGGTGGCATTCGCGTCAACGGAAATCGTTAGCGCCTTTCCACCTGCAAGAACCCAACGTGGTCACAGGTGGACATTAATTAACCAAACATACCCTTGCCACTACTACTTGTCTCCATTGTTGTAGCGCCGTGGTGCAGTGGCTAGAGCTTCGGACTTTCAACCGAGAGATCCCGGTTTCGAATCCTGTGCCGCGGTGTCGAACCTTGGGCAAATTCTTTCACTATACGTTGCTCCAGTTCACTCAGCTGTATGAATGAGTACCTGGCGATAGACAGTGGTGGACAGTTGTGTACGAATAGTCTTCGCGCATTAATTGCAGCGTGGCTGGATGTTTCCCAGAGAAGTCGAGATGGTGTTCGATTGTGCAGGTCTGTTAGGGAGTAAAGAGTAAAGCGCTTTGACCATTCCTGAGGACTGGATACTGCGCTATATAAGAACTTACCTTATACTTTTTTAATATAAGTGTCGGAACCAGGGAGGCTTGGGGGCTGAGCTTTGTAGGTGGTGGGCTGGTGGAGATTTTTGTTAGTCTGAACGGGGCAAGTTGGAGGTTTTTGATGAGCTTGAAAAATGGTCACCGCAAACATTTTAAAGTCCCCCCCCCCCGTAGTCTTCCGATGGCACGGTCCAACAGCTGAGTGGTGCTAAAGCCCCGGCTCAGCCCACCCATTATTAATTTCGTTCCGGCGCTATGCAGTGCACAAGAGGAATTCTACTTCTCAATCTTAGACTTAGTGTTTGAACGGTACACCGCTACTAAACGGAAAGTGATCCGTCTATGCATGTTCACTCGATCGGCTTACCGGGACCTTTGGCAACCAAAGGCCTTACGGGGGGGCGTGCACGGCGTCTGGTCGGTGCGTGGTGGTGGACCAGTGAGGCGACATCCTCGTCCTCTTTGTCCATGTCCCGACCTTCCTGCCAAAGCGTCCCCTCGTTATCGCCGAAGGCGTCCATTCAGCGCTACACCTCATGCGCTGCTCACTTTACCGACTTCACGAGCAGGCATATAGCCCGCTGACCCTTTGGTCAACACCCCCAACGACGGCCAGTAGATATGTATAATATTATATATCTGCAAGGACTTGTCACTGCCTCATAGCATGACGTCACAATGACGTAATCGGTTTGTGCGCATGTGTAGAGCTTTGACTGCAGGTCCTTACGGTATCAGTGGTCCGAAACTATTAAACAAGCGAGTGGTCATAGTCTTATTAGACTTATGTAGTGGGAACTGCGATCGAGAGAGATGAGATTATTAGTTCATTGATCTTTATACTATAATTGTATAAAAATAATTAGTATTTGGTTAGCTCTGATATAACGAGACGATGCTTAATTTCGCCACGCAAGCTTGACTTCCTGGTTGTAGTTAGGTGTAGATGGTAGAATCGCCAGTAATACTCTTTCGCTGGCAACTGTAGGTCTGTTTATCAAGCATTTACCCCAGTCAACTCCCCAAGGAGGATGGTCCATGGGTGGTGCCGCACCCTCTGAATACGTCCAAACCACCGCAGTCGTCTATAACCAGAACTAGAATACTCTTCAAGTTTAACACCCCTTGAGTTGACAAGAAGGGTCTTGGCCGCCGGCGAACTTCGTTCTTTCAGCACAAACATACAATCCAGATAATGAAGGAAACTGCTGACGCAAAAAAATGTACACCATGAGCCTGGCTCATGCTTAATTACGCGGGACGTAAGATGTATTCTGTGGAGAAACCCCTATGTGCTTTCCGACCTGACCGACGTTCACGGCGAAGACTTACGGGACTGCGGTAGCTACCGACACATCAAAACCAGCGCACCCATCCAGAGGTTTTGTGCTGAAGTCGGTACTGTAATATACGTATGAGATTGGTTTATCAATTCAGATGTAACTCCGACTCGGTCAGAGACCGGACCACATGGATGTTAGTCGACTCGAAGCATTTCTTTACTATATTCACAGCAGCCACTATTGCCGTTGATGTAGGAGCCAGAGGGAGCTAAACATTTGACTAACATAAAACTCAAGAGAGGAGGGGGCATAGTCATCTATTTTGACATGTTATGTGTAGTCGGGATAGTTCAAAGATTTAATTCATATCAATTATAACTCGAACTGCAGATAGATTGCAATTGTTCAGCCACGTTGTGGTTCGAAGTAACCAACTGCAAGTGTGTTGGTGTAGGCCGTAGGTAGTCTTCTTACCCTTATATTGACAGTAAGATGCTACTAGAATAACTGTTGCGAAGTTTACCAGTTCGTACATCCCGACGGTACAACGTTGTTGAGACGACATAGCAGCAAACTCTGGACAATCGCAATGACTTGGATGGATAAATAACAAATGAAAAGTTTGTAAGAAATTTATTCACAAATAGACTGTCATGTCACATACACATGAAATTTGTTATTTTGTGCTGTCCTAAGATTATTATATACACACAATGATAATATATACATATTTGACAGTTGATGACGCCAACTGCCACAAGCGACCAGGTGTTCCCGTCACCAGCAACTAGTGAGAACTAGGCCAGCTCTTCCTCACCTGAATAATTACATTAGCCTGCACTATAAAATATCTATATTTTCACTTATAAATACGTATCACATGTTCTACTTAGCACACAAAACTATCTTATTATAATACCATATCATTCCGATTTCACTCACTGCAAACAAATGTCACATCTATATATTATTAATATTGAAAGAACTTTTTCTTTGACTGTTTTCTATCATTCTATGACAACTGCCCTGTAGATTGATTGGTTTGGACACGTAGTCCATTTTTTTTAATTGCAAGGAGAATAAATAAAACATACTTCAACTTAGTAAACAAAGAATCAGGACGGAAATATACAAAATGTACGTATAGTAATATTAACGTATTTAGAGAGAACTGTGGAGAATGTTAAGGAAGTGTTATTTAATCATCACAAAGGGACCAGATCATTCTTCCACTAGTAAATGACATGAAGTAACATTTGCTTAAACCATGTTTTGTCAACTAATTTGTCATCAGATCTTTGATAAAATACTTTTCACGCCGTTGTTCTATGTAATATGATTTGTGCTTAAATTTGTGACACTGTAGGATTGTCAAATATTGGTATCATCATATGCAAGCTTAGTATAGTCTTTTGAAAGCCCTGGTATTAAAAAAAAACCAGTGAAAATGAATTGTAACAGTTTTAGAAGGTCATACTTGAGGAAAAACTGAGGTTTACTAAACAAAAATTCCTTTAGTTCCAGTGAATGTTTTAGATTGTTAAAATGTGAGGAATGGGGAAAAATGGACATCCACTGTTTTTGGCACACTGTAATGACTGAATTATATTAGGCCATTCACCCCCCCCGCCACTGTTGGAGTTCACCCATCCGCTCCGGTGAGAAGGTGACCCCCCATCCAGCAAGTGTATTCAACTCTCCAGTGAAGGCGTGACCCTGACTGGTGCTATAAGTGTCGTAGGTCGTTCTCGAGGCCGTAGACCTTAGACTTGAGTGTCTTAAGCTCCCCCATGAGGTGTTGTGAGCGGCCGGCCGTGCGACGCACATTGCGTAACACCTGCATGTCTATGTCATCTGGACGCTCCTCATCTCGGTCACATGTCAACCCTATCGTCACCTGTCAACAGGACATATTCAGCATTGTAGTACACAATTGTGAAAGCCGGTGGTGACAGCTGAGGGCGTCATGTGAGCATGCAAGATGGCCAAAACACATGGGTAAAACAAACATTAAACTGTGGAATATATTAATCAAGAAGTGAAGTAAATATATATTGTTGTACAAATATCTGTCATATAAACACAATTGCGTGTTAATTTTTTAAACATATTTTTGTTGTTGGTTTATTAAATATATTGCAAACAGGCTGATTTCAGCCTAGGTGATTCAAAGGTACAATAACTAAAGTACATTTTTTTAATAAGCGCAAATCTATGATCAATATGTGTGTGCGTTCACATGCACGCATGCATCAACGATAACTAATTAAAAACCTAGAGCATAAAACACTAAACAATAATGTTATAAAACATGTTTGGGGATCAACATATAAACACTGAAGTCTCTACAATGTAACATGTCGCCAAGCACCGGCAGTGAGAGGAGTGTTTCTCCCAGCCCCCTCACCTTGTACAACAGTTTCTCCCCCTCACCTTGTACAGCAGTTTCTCCCCCTCACCTTGTACAGCTGTTTCTCCCTCTCACCTTGTACAGCTGTTTCTCCCCCTCACCTTGTACAGTTGTTTCTCCCCCTCACCTTGTACAGTTGTTTCTCCCCCTCACCTTGTACAGCTGTTTCTCCCCCTCACCTTGTACAGCTGTTTCTCCCCTCACCTTGTACAGCTGTTTCTCCCCCTCACCTTGTACAGCTGTTTCTCCCCCTCACCTTGTACAGCTGTTTCTCCCCCTCACCTTGTACAGTTGTTTCTCCCCCTCACCTTGTACAGCTGTTTCTCCCCCTCACCTTGTACAGCTGTTTCTCCCCCTCACCTTGTACAGTTGTTTCTCCCCCTCACCTTGTACAGCTGTTTCTCCCACTCACCTTGTACAGCTGTTTCTCCCCTCACCTTGTACAGCTGTTTCTCCCCCTCACCTTGTACAGCAGTTTCTCCCTCTCACCTTGTACAGCTGTTTCTCTCCCTCACCTTGTACAGCTGTTTCTCCCCCTCACCTTGTACAGTTGTTTCTCCCCCTCACCTTGTACAGCTGTTTCTCCCACTCACCTTGTACAGCTGTTTCTCCCCCTCACCTTGTACAGCTGTTTCTCCCCCTCACCTTGTACAGCTGTTTCTCCATGTCCTTGAGTCTCTGTCTCAGAGCCTTGATGTCTGTTTTGAAGCCTTCCACCTCCAGGTTGCGCCGCCGTTCCAGATCCTGATATCGCTGGTTCATCAACTCGAGTCGCTTCGCCATCTTGTGAGTGCGTGCCTGCAATACCACCAGGAAGCAGTGTAGTGGAAATATCTCAGGTGTGTTTGTCAATCTACATTCCTATTTCCTATGTATCGTGCTCTATCTACACAACACAGTCAGCCACACTATTCGCCTGGTCTCCTGCATCTTTCAAATAGTCCCAGGCAAGTCAGACCATTCATGTCACAGTTTTTGTTAAGCATAATTCTGGCAAGCGTGCTTCTCTGTAGCAGCATCACAAGCCTTGAACAAACTCCCAATGTCATAAAAATCATCTGAAATTACTTTCTGCAAAAAATTCAAGACTATCTGGAATTGCATTTCCATCATAAATCCTCAGTGGTCTGTTGCTCTGGTGAATTGTATGTGTTTTTATTCACAATATAATGTATTGATGTTTCTGGTTTGACTCGGCTTCCCGAGAATTTAGGTGTTATAGAAATGTTATCATTACAGTGGAACTTTGTCACGACACTGTCACATAAACAAGTGAGTTCTTCGCCTTGAAGAGCTCCTTTACTGACTGAGTGTTCCTCACCTTAAAGAGCTTGCCAACTGAAAGTTTTTCACTTTAAACTTAAAGAGCTCCTTGCCAAATGAATGTTCCTCACCTTAAAGAGCTCCTTGCCAACTGAGAGTTCTTCACCTTAAAGAGCTCCTTGCCGACTGAATGTTCCTCACCTTAAAGAGCTCCTTGCCGACTGAGGGTTCCTCACCTTAAAGAGCTCCTTGCCGACAGTCTCCTCCTCACGGATGCAGGCCAACTTGTCCTCGAGTTGGATCACTTGCTCTCTGTACATGTCAGCCAACTTCTGTGCCTGGCGCTTCTCTCCCGCCAGAACCTGCAACGGCACAGATACTACCTGCAGGGTCACATCATACAGGTAGGACATGTGTCAAACATCATGCCATAATACAGGTTGGATATGTGTCATGTCATACAGGCTACACGTCACATTATACATGTCGGTCATGTGTCATGTGTACGTCATATAAACACTGGAAATAACTGACGAATGGATTGTTTAAACATACCTGTGACCTACATGTATGTTTTATATACACATTTGGAGACCTTTCAAATCCAGAAAAAGCCACATATTAAGTCCATTAAAAATCCAAGTAAAGCCCAATGTCTCGGGTATGTGAAATGATCAATTATCTTTGTATCAATAATATTGGAGGGCATTACAAGTGAGTGGGCTGACTGTGTATGGAT
Organism: Escarpia spicata; assembly: GCA_963995525.1. Taxonomy (NCBI): domain Eukaryota; kingdom Metazoa; phylum Annelida; class Polychaeta; order Sabellida; family Siboglinidae; genus Escarpia; species Escarpia spicata. Next base: position 7,002,800 of record OZ023205.1, read on the forward strand.
CAAACACCACAGCTGCTGCCGTGGGAAGACAGAGTGAGTATTAAGTTGCAAAATTCTGAAATGTAGTTTTTTTTTACTTTCCTTGATTCCACAGAATGTGGGCTTTCAAATGACACCTCATTTGTTGAAATATATTCAGTAGTTTTTATTTATTACTAAAATTCATGCAAACTTTTAAAAAGCGATGTTTTGAGAAACGGTGCCATTTTGACTGATCATTGTCCTTTATTTTATTTGTGGGTTCTCAAATGCATCCATTTGATTGGTTTTGCATTGTTTGTCAAGAAAAATTAACAGAACATGGAAAGATGAAATTATAAGGTTTGCATTTCAACAAAAACCACAAAATTAACAGGACATGACCGAGACAGCCATTTTTGGCTCGCGTGCAGAACAGGCCCGTGTCACTTAACACCCGGTTCACTGTGGAAGATCACATGCGTCGTCCGTGAGGATTGAGTCTCACCTCGACCTCCTCACTGAGGTTGTCCTGCGAGTCGGCCACAGACAGTCGCAGGACGTCGTCCGTGGTAAGGTTGAGTTGTGAGCGACACTGGTCGAGCTCCAGGAGCAGCCTGTCCTTGTCGTGGATCCACACACGCTCCGTGTTCCTGTGGTCGTAACGCTGCTGCAGATAGTCCTTTGTGCTGTCGTACAGCAACTCCTGGGTCTTGTGCAGTCTACAGATTGTTTAAACCATGTCAGGAAGGATGTGTACATTTGTAAATATTTTAAAATATTGCAAAAGTGTTGATTTTTATCAATTTTAAATTAATGATTTTAAAATAATTGTTTTTTGATAAATTGTAAATTCACCTCAAATATGATACAAAGTTGTTTGAGTAATACTGATTATAAATACAAAAATCAGATTGTGCAGTGTTAAAGGTACCTATGTAACAGATTTAGACCCTAATGAATCGGGTTCAATTTACCCAAAACAGGTGTATATTTCATTGAAATCATTGATAACATTGTAATATATATTTGGCAAACTGCACAAGTAATTAAGCATGAGTAGCATTAAGATATAGTACATATGAGTGGAAAATTTGTTCCCAAATCTACAGACCAGGTCAAACACAATTTAATAGCGTGGCTGATGATTTCACAGAAAAAAAAATAACAAATTTATACAAATAAGCTAACATATATCATAGTGCATACTATGGTCAGAGTGTTCTAAAAGGAAACAGCCTAACAAATGTAACTGCGGATGAAGTTGAAGGAAGCTGCAATGAAGCTGCAATGTGACAAGCCATTCTACCATAACCATAACAGATTCAAAAGCATTCAAGTGCTGATGAAGGCAGTTATACAAAGCCTCACAAGGCTGCACTCAAGCAACAGAGAAACGTACTTCTTGGTAAGGACCTGGATCTTGTCGGTGTCGCGCTGTCGCCGAGCGTCCGACTCCTCCTGCTTCACCCGGCGGTCCTCAAACATTGCCTCGAGCTGTTCGCGCGACAATCGAGTCTGCTCCTCCAGCTGGGCCTGCAGTGCTTCCACTTGGAGGGAGAGTGTCTGGTTGTCATGGCGATACTGCTGTTCACCGGCGGCGATGGCGTCACGCTCCTTCTTGCCGAGTCGTTTACACCAGCAGAGGCCAGTGGTTGAAGACAGCTGGTCTACAAGTGCAGTAAATGTGGTTTAGTGATGTTGGACTTAAATGTGAAATTGTGCATGAAAACCACCCATAAAGGGTTGGTTAACTAAACATGTGTTAATTGTATCAATCCAAAATGAAGCTGTTAGTTTGTGTGTTGGTGTATTTTGGTTATAAAAAATGCTGCCACATGAATCGAGTTTGTGAAAATACCTAAACATGCCCGGCACACAACGTTGTGTTCTGCAATCAAATTGGCATGTGCAGTGACGATGGATTCCCAGGAACTATTCTTTACATAATAATAGTGACTGGATATTGTAAGTGCTGCAACTATCAGTGGCGTTTGCTTGCGCCCTCATTACACAGGCACAATACAGATGTTGTGACTTTGTTAGACTAAGATAATACAAATGTTTGATACGAGTTGGCTGCCAATAGGATGCACACTTTATGCAGCATAGGGCTTCACAAGTGTGTGCGTGGGTGCGTGTGTGCATGGACGTGTATGTGGCCATGTGCGTACATGTCTTGTTCAGAGTAAATCTTATCCTAAAGAACATAACAAATACAGTACTATCTTAACATAAACCCAGTCTTACTTTGGTTGTGTTTATTGGCCAGTTCATTCTGTAGTTTCTTTGGCAGCTGCTGCTGGACGATAGCGACAGCTGGTGGTTCCTTCAGGAAGTAGGACACCTCGCTCTCCGTCAGTCCACTTATAGACAGCAACTTGTTGATCTTCTTACGGTCCTCCAACTCGCGAATCTGCCAAAGTCATGTTGTCACCTCAAAACTTATAATAGTCACACAATATGGAATTTGTTAGCATGATCTTAGAATTATTTTGGCACCTGTGTTGTTAAGTGTTGTTAAGTGTTGTTAAGTGTTGTTATGTTATATTTAATGTTAAAGAAATTGACCTTAAGGCTTAATCATAATGTATAGTCAGAAAATAAAAGATGTTATATAAACAACGGGAGACTCCTACCAAGACTAAATTTACTTGCCATAGTAGCAGCCATCCTGTCAATTATTTTAACTTGTATAAAAGAAGAAAATTCCTTATAAAAGGAGTGCATCATTATTACAAGAGATATGTATATCTCCAAATATCACAAGTACTAAATATACAGTGTCTGAAATTTGCAAAAAAATGAACTACCCAAGATTTTTTTTTAACTGGCTCAGATAAATTTTGAACAGACCCTGCTGAATTTGAACTAGCCTGACTAATTTACAAACCACATTGACACATTGACATTTTTCCACACTCTAATCACACACGTGAAAGTCTATCATTTTAATTTTACATGTAAGTACATAAGATATTAAACACTAATAATTTTAACATTAACTACATCGTATATGTACACTAACATAATAGAGCTAAGTTACACTAACATAATATAACTTTGCATTGCATATATGTATATATATGCATAAATAAATAATAAAAATTAGGCCTTGAAAAGTGTACAAACATGTATGTTAGCACACTATAATAAAGTGAAAATAAAAAATAATATTTTTAATTACCAAACTAGCCTATAATAATAATAACTATTGTTCCAAATGTATGTCCTGATTGTTCAAACTCTGCCCAAAGCTAGTACAGTAGTCCCTCTCTTCAGCGGACCCTCTGACGAGGGGACACCCGCTATGTCGGGACAGTTTGTCAATGTACGGACCGTTTTGCCATGTTACTGTCCCTCTGATGAAGGGACACCTCGTGTACGTGGACAGCGGACAGGATAATTTGGTTATATGTCCCTCCTAAGACCGACAGTATTCATTAATTCGAAGATTTTTTGCCAAATTTGTTTAGAAAATGGCAGACATACGGCTTGGCGTGTGTCAGTGGTAACACCAAGTACACGTGTACCCGTAACAACGAGTTTGTCTTCCTTGCTGTAATTGTTGTGTTTGTCCAAACTACTTTACAGTTCCTTTGATTACGGTCTGTAAACTTTAGGCAGAGTGAATGTGGAGGAAGGGATTGTTAATTTTGTGCTGCTATCAATCACGTTTGCCGCCGGCGATGCCATGATGGCTTCCCCGTTCGTGCCTCCAGCCCCAGTCAGGGCTTTGGCTTGTCGTCGCCTTTTCATCTTGTAAATTGAAATTAAGAATCACAAATATGATGTATAAAAGGTTCACCTCAATTGTTTTCAATGTAGCCCAACATTAAGCCTAAATTGAGGTGAAATAGTAAACAAGCATCATCAAATTATACTGCGCTACGCCAAACGGCAAATATTACCAGTGCCTGGAAAAGATGAACTGGTTGCCAGCGTATGAAACGGTGGAACGCATTATCAAATGACGCACAATTTGTGTATTAATGAATCTTTCAAAATTGGATGAAAAATGAAGTAAGACAATTAACGATTGTACCCGTTATCGTTTTTAATATTTAATTAACGTTCACGCTGCATGTAGCAACTGATTTAAATATTCGGTTTATCATTTCCAGGTTATTATTTTAGCCGGAAAGGGGCAGCCAAAATCGTCAACTTGCGAATTACGAAGTATTTTAGCTAAAAAAATATCTAAATCGTTCGAGAATACCAATTTATAAAATGATGTAACGGAGATGTTTTGTTCGACATTTTTGGTTGAATGCTGCCATACGTGGAGCAGCAGCCGGGCCGATACCGTTTGCGTAGGCTAGTGGCAGTGAGTGAGTGACCAGTGTGCAGTTGAGGAAAATCTCTATATATTCTCTTAATTCCTATCGGTCAATGCGTTGACATATTGCCACATCTTTACAATGTGTCGGTTGTACTGGTCTGAACTCCGGCACTAAGATGCCTGTCCCTCCGATGAGCGGACACCCGCCATGTCGGGACTCTTATGCTTGGATACAGATGTGTCTGCTGAAGAGAGGGACTACTGTATTTGTATTTAACTGCATTAGTGTTGCATTTAGATGCATGTATACAGTATATTTGCACTTCTTTTGAGGTGTTTCCAGGTTTATTTACTAGGTGACACCACCAAACTATGTGGCCTTCACCGTACCGATGTTGGTCACATTATGAAATACACTTTGTATTTATTTGTAAATAAAGAATAAAAAGCATACCTAACTCTGACCTACAACCGAGACAACTTCCAAACACAATAAAATTTAGTTCAAAGGATGCAGCAAAACTGTGAAAAATGGCATCCAGACTCTTGGAAAACTGCACTCCCTTTGGTGATGCTACCGATGTTTAGACTTGGCGTTCATTGGCTTTGCTATTGAATGCAACCATTCGATGAACTATTGTTGTATTATTACCCCAAAGTTCCGTTTACTGTTTCCTATAACCGAATCGGGTCTAAGAATTCTGACAAACTATGCACTGGATGCAGCCTAGCCGTGTCTGCCGAGATAAACTGGTTGTGTTTGTGAACCAGCGGTGTCAGGTCAACAATTTGAACATTTTGGCGAATTGAATCGGCGGGACAGATTTCAAATGCCTTAATTTCGAACACTGTTACAGTCGGTTTTTATATTAAGTGCATACATAACAGTTTTAGACTACACATTGTTCAGTGACACTAGTTCAGTTGACCAATGGAAACTATTGATAACATCCTCTTTAACTGGTTGTTTTACGTCCATGTTAGCCGTGCGCAGTGAGGGCAGGACTTACCTTGAGTCTGTCATATTAGCCGTGCGCAGTGAGAAGGCAAGGCTTACATTGAGTCTGTCACGTTAGCTGTGCGCAGTGAGAGGGCAGGGCTTACATTGAGTCTGTCACGTTAGCCCGTCACTTAGCCGGGCGCAGTGAGAAGGCAGGCCTTAACTTGAGACTGTCATGTCAGCCGTGCGCAGTGAGAGGGCAGAGCTTACCTTGAGTCTGTCACGTTAGCCGTGCGCAGTGAGAGGGCAGGACTTACCTTGAGTCTGTCACATGAACCGTGCGCTGTGAGAGGGCAGGGCTTACCTTGAGTCTGTCATGTCAGCCGTGCGCAGTGAGAGGGCAGAGCTTACCTTGAGTCTGTCATGTCAGCTGTGCGCAGTGAGAGGGCAGGGCTTACCTTGAGTCTGTCATGTTAGCCATGCGCAGTTAGAGGGCAGGGCTTATCTTGAGCCTGTCATGTCAGCCGTGCGCAGTGAGAGGGCAGAGCTTACCTTGAGTCTGTCATGTCAGCTGTGCGCAGTGAGAGGGCAGGGCTTACCTTGATTCTGTCATGTCAGCCATGCGCAGTGAGAGGGTAAGGCTTATCTTGAGTCTGTCATGTTAGCTGTGCGCAGTGAGAGGGCAGGGCTTACCTTGAGTCTGTCATGTTAGCCATGCGCAGTTAGAGGGCAGGGCTTATCTTGAGTCTGTCCTGTTAGCCGTGCGCAGTGAGAGGGCAGGGCTTATCTTGAGCCTGTCATGTTAGCCGTGCGCAGTGAGAGGGCAGGGCTTGTTTTGATTCTGTCATGTCAGCCATGCGCAGTGAGAGGGCAGGACTTACCTTGAGTCTGTCGTTCTCTGCATACAGTCGCAGGACGTGCTCTCTCTCTTGAAACAGGTACACCTGCATGTCACTGAGGGCTTTCTGTAGCTCTGAGATCTCATCCTCCCGTTGCCGTAACTGCCACTGTAGCTTCAGCTGCACACAGACGCCCACACAAAACAGATAGTCACAACATTAAGTTTAGTGGGATTGTTCAGGAAAACCCTATATTCATGTTCCATGAAGAATGTTGTTGACATTTAAAAATGAATTTCCTCTTCAGCATTACAAAATTCATTTTATCTTCAGATTTATATTGTGTTTTTAGTCATGCCAAAGTTCTTTTATTCTAATAAATAACATTATACTGTTTATTCCAGCTTATATGTATGTGTGTGTGTTATATATAATAAATTAGGTCATCATTAAATAATGTATTAATTGTACTAATGTATTCTGAATATGTAATATAATGTACTATATTTCTGTTACATTATATTTCATGCATTTTATGTTAGCACACCAAACTTTCCTACACCCATGACACGTCACCAGTCGACAAAAGATATTAGGTGAGCTGTGACAGTGTCTTACCTGTTCCTCGTACGTGGCGCGGTAGTTGTCCAACTTCTGCAGGATCTCGCTGTGTTCACTGTCAAACTCAGAGATCTTCTTGCGGTAGTACTCAAGAAGTTCTCGCGATGGCCGCAGCTGGGCTGCAGGAATGGATCACTGGGTTAACAGTTAAAGGGATGTAGTCTGTTCGTCTATGGAATTAGCAGGCATAGTAAGTGGTAACAAGAAGTCTGCTGTGTTCAACGTGGGAAAGTTGAACGCAAAGGTACAGCAGTTAACTCTGCCAGATTTGGTCGTATTGCCAATAAAATTTGCTTTGAAACTGGATGTTTTGTTTACTATTTGATCATCTGAACCCGTGGTCATACATTCAAACTGCGACCATTGTTACGGGCTAACTAAATACAATTTGGCGGGCAGTATACCTTCAACATAGTTAGTATAGTCTTAAGAATATTACATTAATTAATAAATCAAAAACCAGGAGCAGACTGCTTCCTTTTAACACTGGTTTGACAAAAAGACACAGCTAACCTAATCACAACAAAATGGCGTTACCGTCAATGCGGTTTGGTTGACTTGACTGTGTCCGAGAGGAATGTTATGGATATTCGGAGTACTACTACATTATGAGGCAGTAATATAAAATGCCATTCATACGTACATCACACACACTGTGTAAATACAAATTAGTAACAGATAGGATGGGGTGTGTGGTAAGGAGCAAGAGTTCTGCTTGAACAGACCATAAGTGGGAATAGGACTTTGGGAGGTTTTTGCTGATCCTCAAGAGAGTGCAGTTTGAGGTTTTGGTGATTTGCTGATGTTACTGTTGAGCCTCAAGGGATGGGTTCAGTTGGACGGTTATAATCCGCCTCAGTTGGAGGTTTTGGTAAGCATCCAAAAATCCAACCACACTACTAGCATGATCACTTAGTACCCAGGGGTAAATAGTTTATAGATGTATGGGGCTGCTAATGCATTCAAGAGTAAAGAAGAAGGCAACTCACCCAATCTCTCTTTCACATCAGGCAGTTCTTTGTCGTCCTTGCATCGTAGTTTTGGTGATGACTTTATGTCATTCATCGCTGGACTAGAACTGCGAGAACTCTGTAGCAGGTCCTCTCCCAACATCCTGAACAGAACCATTTAAGTATAATGATCCTTCTAGCCTACACCCACACATGGAGGAAGAAATAATAATAATATTTATTTCAGACAAAAGTCCATATATGTATACATACAATGCAAGTAAATAAATAAAATACAGAAATATAGACACACATGGAATAAAAAATAGATGGTTAACAAAAAGTATATATAAAATGTGCGTTCAACTCTAAGTATACAATTGCATAGTCCAGTATTTAAATATAGGACTTCTAAAATGTATATCAGTATAAAAATAATTCACAAAAAGTGGATTTTCAGACTGTTGAAGACGACATAATAAGCTATATATGGATGAATGCATACATTCATTAACAATTTAACACAGTTTGTAGCAAACATAAAACTTACACTACAGCCTGATTACAAATTGTGTATAATTCTAAAACCTTTCTATAACTTTCAAACTCTGTTTTTTAAATCTACACCAAAGACATGAGGTGTACGACTCTTCACATGGCTTCCTGTGAAGAGTTGCATTACTTTCAAGACCCAACTTCTCACTTTCAAATGCCTGTCTATGCTCCTCCGAATAGCTACTCCTTAAACAACCCACTAAACGCACTAAACTTGGCAAACAAGTATTCTCTTGTGCAGCTCCAAGAGCATGGAATCAACTACCATTCACAGTGCGCCAATGCACTAGTGTCAATCAGGTTAAAGTAGCACTGACAATGCATCTTTTCACAAATTATTTTAACATCCGATGATCATAATTATTGATACCTTTATTTTAATTAATTTAATATTATAATTAATCTATTTTTTTTTTAATAGCTTGTACTTGTGTTTATTTATATATTTTAAGACGGTATAGTTGATTTTACTTAGTAGTAATGATTGTATATGTTGTAGAACATTAGTATTTTTAACTGTATATCGTATGGTGTAATTTATTTATTTGCATTAACCATTGTAAATTTGGATGGGGCACTATATAAGAAATAAATTATTATTATTACATAGTACCACAGTAAGAGTGAAATAGGGAAGTTTAAATGGTAGAGCTGCAAAGGCGAAATTGTTGTGCTAAGATCTTGGTCTGAGCATATCTTTTCTGTCTGACAATGTCGTCATCATCAGCAAGATTATTATTAATTATATGACACAGATATTTACATTTAATAATGTGAGGTAACGGACGATAATTGGGAGTGACAGGATGAATATTTTTCATGTCCTGAGGTTTTTTGTCAATAACCATAGAATATGATTTGTTGGCATTATACGTTATGTTAAACATTTCGCCATACTTGGCATAACAATCTGTTAGTTTTCTCAACCCAGAAACACTAGGTGACAAATACAGAGGTCATCTGCATACATCAAATGGTTCATTACGATGCCTGCATAAAGACATAAAATTTGTAATTGGTTAAGATTTACTCTTAAGTCGTCCAGGTACACACTAAAAAAGGTGGGGAGAAAGGATTCCACCTTGTTTAACACCATTTGAGACAGTAAACAAATCTAGAAAAGCTCTGACACCATCTGACAGTGAATTTCTGGGTACTGTACCAGTGATACAGAATGTGCACAATAAAAGCAGGACAGCCACGGTCAATTAGTTTAGTGAATAGCTTGCTATTGTTCACTTTGTCGAAGGCCTTGGAGACATCCAACATAGTGACATACATAGAAGAGCCATTCGCTATGTAGTGTCAACAAATTCTTTTAATAGAAATTTGAGCACCTCAGTTGAGTGATGCTTTTTATATCCTAACTGGTTAGCATACGTTGTGAAGAAAATGGTAGCCCTTGATAATATTCAAGATTCAAATAATTTATTTGCAATTGTTGCAAGAGCAGTATGTCTGTAGTTGTTGTTATCAGACAAATCACCAGCTTTGTTTTTAATTACTGGAGCTATTATAGTGACCATCATAGCGTCAGGTAAAAACCCATGGATTAACAAGCTGCTGAATAGCAGTGACATAAAAAACTTGAAGTGTTTCATTAGCATACTTAAAATGTTCATATTATTTCTTTTATTTCTTTAGCACCAACAATCATTTGATCGTTAAATTGCATATTGCTGCAATACATGTCAATGTTTTGTGTATGTGTTGAGAGTCAGTACAGAATTAAGCAGAGATTGGTAATGATGAAGCCACATATTCTTTACGTTTTCAGCACCACATGCACTGCCAACATTGCTAAGATTTGGCAACTTGGCATTGTTCATTTGTTTTATATCTTTCCAGAAGTTTTTAAAGTCATTACTACTTAGTTTTGAAGCAAGTCATCCAGCTTTAAGGGCTTCAGCATTTTTGTCAGTCTTTTATTATATTTAAAGTGAGCACGTTTAATTTTCATTATGTCATATAAAGAACCATATCGGGTACTCCCAGCAGTCCGCCATATGAGAAGACTCTCTAGCAGCCTGGTGGGAGTCTCTGACCATATCATTCCAACCAAGAACAGCGTGCTTCGAAGACATGTTACGCACCTTAATAGGTATTACTTCAGAGGCATCCCTGGGTGAATTAATAATGTCTTCATAAAATTTGCATAGCAGTAACTGATGGGCTTCATCATTACAATTCGGGTCAGTACAGCATAAAACATCATGAGGTACATCAATGGCAGATAAAAGCACACTGATTTGAGTGTAATAGTTGTGAAGGTCTTGGCGAGTGGCAGCCCCCCACATAGGACAAGCCTGTCAAATTTGCTCGTGCGTGGAAGCTACAGAAATAGGTAATAAGTTGACAGATATGGTAAAGCGTAATGGCAGGTGGTCAGAAGAGACACAATCAAAATGACTGACCACTCAATTTGTCCACTAAATAATTTATAACTCTAAATAACTACCTTAAAATGTTTTTTTTTAATACCTCACAAATTGGTAGATCAGAGGCCAATGATCCAAGAATGCGAATGAACATAGTGAGGGGCCAGCTGACCTCATCACCGGGCAGTGCCTCCCCAACCACTGCATCCCAGGTCAGGGATTTGCAAAAACAAATTACTGTGTCCACTAATTCTAGCGCATGTATTTAATATTGACCTGCTTGGAGATCAGATAATTTCAGCTGTACAGTCGCCTCCACACAAAGTATCTTGGGTAAAATTGCATTCATCTGAATAGTATGAAATTAAATTTATGTACAACTGTGTACTCAAAGTGAGCTTGATACAGTAAAGTATTGATGTGTTGCCCAGGTGGACTTAATCCACCTGGGCAACACATCATTAATTTAATAAATCTGCAGTCCAATTACAATTCAACATTTTTTGGTATACATTCTTCACATGACATTTAAAATGCAAGCGTCCCCACAAAACACAATTCAATGTACACTCTACGACTATGTACACACACAAGTAAACCCACACATACACACATGCACAGTTGTGTAAATTGGAGATCTCCAAATAAGTCAATGGTATCAAATTCAAAATGTGCATGCACCACTATTTACTGTAATTGTTCATGCTGGAAGAAATGTAGCCTGTAGAGTGTAGGCTGATCAGTTTGATCCGACAAATACCTTGATCCGAAGCGAGGCGTATAACTTAGTTCTGGTTGGCAACTACTAGTTAGACGTAAACAATTCAACTGATTTTAATATGTATATGTTGTTATCCTTCCAAATTGTCAGTTCACAACCGCGCCCAGTGACTCACATTGCCATTACGACACTGTAGCCGTAGGCGTAGGGACTAGGTTCGGGACAGAAGGGTTCATCGACATCAGTAAACAAGTCGCGACATGTCAAACACAAAACTCATAACACAACAAAGTAAATTAATCGACATGTTCTCGGACTGGAACTAAACGAATAACAGAGTGAACAACATTGACTTCGTATCTGCACTATAATTAGATGTTCATGCATAGCACAAACCTAATGTACGCAGATGTGTTTCCCTCCGTCCCCGCTTTGGACATGTTTGACGCCATTTGAAATGTCCGCCCTTACGCGGTAATGTGATTCTGCTATGCGTGTCGCTAGAATTACATTAAATCATGTTAATATAATACATCCCTCTAAATCAATTTTATAAGAAATATCGTGGAACAATACATAAAATCAATGGGTGTAATGGGCATTGTGCAAATGTAATTTTTATTAATTTAAAGTTAATTGAAAATCGGACAGATTAGTTCCGCGGCAAGAGATCGATTAACCCCGTAGAACGTGTTTTATCATTTTTATCGCCACAGTCCCTGAAACGGACCTTTAACATTTTATTGAAAGAAGACGCTGTGTCTCTGACAAGAGACCTGGGTATACCACAACTAATAACATTTAATGGGCAAATTATGGTTGCAAAATACAATTAGACCAATTATGGGTGGCACTGGCTTCCCATTAAAAAACATGATGATTGGGCCAATGGTGTTATACCTAGAAATTGGATTGCTGCCATTGGATTAACCAACATTGGCTTGCAGGTTATCCATACAGTCAGCCTACGCCACGTTCAGGGGGTGGGGGTCTACGGATCAGCATGACGATGCGTTTCATGGGGGACTCTGAACAAACGTTATGTAATTATTAAAAACGAAAACGAATCAGCTCGTTGCAGGCTGTTAATATCAGAATGATAGCAATAATTAGTATGTCATTTGCCATCAGAAAATAAGTGTGCGTCTTGCTTTCTAACTCATAACAATAATGTTACTTTTACAATGTCTGCCATCTTGTTTTGTGGAAGTGACCACATGTTTTTTCAGTTGTTCTGCCAGTATTACATTTTTCTCTAATTATACTCACTGTACGTTTGGTGATATTCACAAGCATATAAGTACACAAAAAATCGCATGCTGTATAACCATAGACGGATCCATGGGGGCTGCATGGGGGTACAAGAATTGGACCATAAGAATGTGGCTTGCCTGCAGACCTTTTATAATGGTCCCACGCAATCGTGCCCCCTAGACCCTTGGAAGTGTGCCCCCGTTCAGGTTACAGCTGAAGTTATGGCGACGCAGCTGCGAAACATTTTCAACAGCACCCCCCTCCGTCTTCCGATGTCATCAGTCCAGCCGAGACAGCGGAGAAGCTGAAGTTACGGCGGAGCTGGGCAGCGAAAAAAATCTACTACACCATTTGGTTCGGTCGAGGTTTTTGTGCCCCCCTAGACTACCCTCTCTGAATGCGCCCCTGATAACACTAATATTCTTACAAAATATTTCTGTATGAAACCTTTCTGATGCAAGTACCATGGCAGTATCTTGCCTGTTTATGGTAAGCCAACAGTCAACTAACTCGTGGCTGTTAGATAACCTTTGGCCATACAGATCGTATGATCAAAATTAACACTTTTATTGTTGTATTTGTTTACCCAATGTATTTGAAAACCAAACTGTTGTTAAATTGACACAACTTTAATTAACTGATCAGATAAAGAATTATTTTAATATAATGCAACATTATGTGACTACAAAATGAGGTGTAGTATTACATCAAGGGAGTAAACCGACGAGAGGTGACAAGGTGACAGTGACGAGAATCTCACGGAAGCAAAACGAGAACAAGGATTGTCATCAAGGAAACAATCAGCCATGTCCCATAATGCAACCAGCTCTCTACACGTTTGGGTTGAACACATTCATTCTCGTAGCACTCATTTACGACGTTGAATCACGGTCGGACCAATGATATAGGAACATTAACATTTCATTTTGATCCGTCAAGTTTTAGCAGGCTTGTTAACCAAAACGTCAGTTGAATTTCATCAGCATCTCTTTGGCATTTTGATTGACATTTCATTGGCCCACCCAATCATCGGATAAAGGACCGTTGCTGTTTTCATTGGCTTTATACTTGATGCCAGGCCTAAGAAAAACAGCCAATAATGGATATATGAAAAAGCATTGTTTGAACTTCACATTGGCCCAAAGATTTTTTCCTAATTGGGATTGTAACAGCTTTGTCCGTGCGTGCACGACACACTTGTGTATGGTGCATATGTGTGACTCTGGACATGTGCGCGTGCGCGCGACACATGCACACGCGCACACATACATACACGCAAGTACGCACATGCACACGCGCGCACACACACACACGTACGTATGCACACGCAGACGCACACACACACACACACACACACACATGGGAGTTCTTTGGAATTTGGCCGTGCTCTGTCTGCGATAGAATGGCATATCTCCCTATACCTTTCGAATGTGCTCCCGCCCGTTACGTGCCCCCTAGACGCATATGAACGTTTCCGCGAAAAACTTCCAACAACATCCCCGTCTTTATGTCAGTATCCAACAGTGCGATGGCTCACATGCAGTGATGCTAGAGGTCCGACAAAAATGGTCAACCACACCCCATCTTCTGATCTTAAGATCCGACAGCGGAGTCGTGCTGAAGATTTGGGACAGCCCACCCAATGTGAATTTGGTTCAGCCACCAGCGGTTTTTGCGACCCCCAGAGGAGTGCAATTAGAGGTTTTTTCCTCAAGACTATCCTCACCAGATCCGTCCCTGCACACACACACGCACGCAGGCACACACACACACACACATGCGCGCGCTCTCTCTTTCTCTCTCTGTCTGTCCGTCCGTCCGTCCGTCCGTCCGTCCGTCCGTCCGTCCGTCCGTCCGTCCGTCCGTCCCTCTCTCTCTAGCGCGCGCGCGCGCGCTCTCTCTCTCTCTCTCTCTCTCTCTCTCTCTCTCTCTCTCTCTCTCTCTCTCTCTCTCTCTCTCTCTCTCTCTCTCTCTCTCTCTCTCTCTCTCTCTCTCTCTCTCTCTCTCTCTCTCTCTCTCTCTCTCTCTCTCTCTCTCTCTCTCTCTCTCTCTCTCCCTTTCTCTCCCCCCCCCTCTGTCTCTCTCCATCGTTCATCCTCCCCTGATCTTCACATGTCCCTCCTCACGCAGCGCCCTCCTATCTCTGTCGCCTTCCCCTTTTTCTGTGTCCTTTATGTTGTTCTGCCTCTGCTCTCTTCGCTATTTTTCCGGCATCCATCCTTGCTAAATGGCCTGTTCATTTCACCTGGCTTCTCAATAATCCTTATGTTACTTTTCTCTGGTCATTCGTTCTTTTTCTACCTACCCTCTTTGTTCATGTTATTCTTCTATCCCAGTTATTCTCACAAACTTGCAGCTTCTGTTGTTGTTGTTGTTGTTGTTGTTATTGTTCTGTCAGTGTGACTGTCTCCAGATAATATCGGCCTGCCTGTGTAACACACACTCTCAGGACTTTCCCTTTCAGCTTTTTTGAGATTTTTCTGTCCATCATGACTCCCTCTACCTTTCTCCAAGCATTCGCTCCTGCTTGTATTCGGCGTCGCACTTCCACATCTGAACGCCCACCCGCTGTAACCATTCCTCCAATTTAAGGTACACACAGCCTTCCACTTGCTTAATTTCCTTTCCACCCGACCTGATGTCCAGTTCCTCTCTCTGATGTCCAACCCACATCACTTCTGTCTCCTCCAGCGATAGGAGTTTTCATTCCCTTTAAATATTAAACATAAAGTTCTGTTTGAAACAATTACTCAATTTAAAACCTGTAAACGTTTTGAAAACTTTACAATATTCATATTGTAGTATCGCGACCGTCAGATGTTGCCACCGAGCGTGCATGCGTAACTCGTCTATTTTTATAGGGACAACTATTTCAAAGTGAACACGTGAAAGAAAATAAAAGGGCTGTTAGACTTTGTTGGTGTTTTAGTGAACGTTTGTTGTAAGTAATAACGATAATACAACACATATATTGCTAATTTGTTATCATCCTTCGCGTATATATGCAATGCAAATCGAACTACCACGCAGCCAACACGACAGAGTTAAATATTTCATAGCTACTGCATGCGGCCGCTGCAAAAAAGTACGTTTTCAACAGTGAATACAAATAAGTACAATCCAACATTGACCGTTCTACGGGGTGGACGATTATATAAGGGACTGCGTGACGTTGCTGCTTGACACGCGACGAAGCCTGTACACCGTAGTATCTCTTATAGCAGCTCATGGCGTTTTATAACCGGACGTGCGACGGCAACAATAAACAATTTGTTGATTTAAGTACTACGCAAATTCGTAGATTCAAATATTGTCTGTATAACAGATAGTCCGTTTTCTTCTGATATATAGTGTTTCATAACTATATTCGACACATTTTTGTTCAATTATGGAAGATGAAGAGTATGAGGAAAGCAATTAACAACAAAACAATAACAGCAACAATGCACTTACAATAACAGCAACAATGCACTTACAATAACAGCAACAATGCACTTACAATAACAGCAACAATGCACTTACAATAACAGCAACAATGCACTTACAATAACAGCAACAATGCACTTACAATAACATCAACAATGCACTTACAATAACAGCAACAATGCACTTACAATAACAGCAACAATGCACTTACAATAACAGCAACAATGCACTTACAATAACAGCAACAATGCACTTACAATAACAGCAACAATGCACTTACAATGACAGCAACAATGCACTTACAATGACAGCAACAATGCACTTACAATGACAGCAACAATGCACTTACAATGACAGCAACAATGCACTTACAACGACAGCAACAACTCGAAACACTGACAATGAACTGTCTGTGTGTATTCTGAGACTGTCAATCTTTTAAATACAAAATTACAGAGAAGCAACATATGCCACATACACTATATATAACTTTCCTCAATACCATAATATAATTATACACTTTTTCTCATAATATCAAGTTTTAATATACAATGGCACAAAGTCAAACATTTTTATCAACATGCCACACATTTAATTACAACTCCTCTGGCTGCACCTGGTGATTGATAATTTAGCCAAAAATGACATGGAAGTAAGTATATTAATGAACAAATAAGTAAATATTGTTCATGTTGCATATACAAATATCCTAAAGTTGTAGCTTAACTGAAAATGCAACATTTCACTGTGCAATGTAACACAATTAACTAGCTAATAAAATGACATATCATCCTGGGAATAGATGGATAACTCCAGTTTTACTAATGAAAATTATGCTAAAAATGTTCAGCAATTAAGTTTTGGTAGGTATGTTTAGGACGTAACACTACTTTGTAATGTAACATAACTTGTTTTTTATTTTGATGTGCCCGGTTAAGTTGCATTTTTGACTGTTGGCCCCTGAGCAGTGGATGACTGGTCATCCAAGCATAACAGTTCTTCCTCCTTCCCATAATAACTGATACTTTGTGTGATGAAGCTGATATAAAAGCTAAACAAGGGAACCTTCATGGCAAGTGCAATGTCTTGTTTAGAACATTTTATTTTTGTTCTAAGCAAGTTCAAAATAAGTTATTCTCTTGCTATTGTAGTATGTGTATTTGTGCTCGTTGTTGGTTAAATATAGAAAGTTGTCATTTCATTGTATCTCACAATAATGCATACAGGATATTACATAACCTGCCTATGAGATGCAGTGCAAGTACAGGTGTATCATGTTTGCCACTGCAGTTATTTACAGTTGTAACACTCATATTAGAAACTGCATTTACAGTTTAATAAGCAGGTTATCTAATATTTTGTAGTTGTGCTTAATTTTATAATTATGCACATGTTTCATTACTTTACTATGTACGTACTGTACTGTATACTATTATGTACCTTGATGTCTGAAATAAATGTTTATTATTATAGAAAATCTGTTATGCAGCACTTTATTGTTTCTTGTAATAATGCATTTAGAATTATGCACAGCCTAACTATGAGGTGTAGTGCCTAATGTTTGTTAGTTCTGACATGGACTGTTGCAATACTAGATTTAGAAAATGCATGCACAGTCTTATGAGCAGAATCTCTCCATCGACGAACAACACTGTTGAGAGTATTATACACAGCGATGTTTATAACACCTGTATTATGCTGGATGTGGATTAGTGCAATATATACACTATAATATACTTTTTATTTTTACTATGGACATAATGCATATTACATGTACGTTTTTTTTTTGAAATAAAGATTGAATGATTGATTGATTGACTAACATGGACTTCACATCACAACATTATTTTTATTTAGAGCACAACTTTACATCACATAACAATTTTATTTTGGAAAATACTTGCATAACCACCCACTACTGCATATGTGAACATGAAAGCAAGATAAACAAAAAAACCTTTAAAATTCGTTCTGGCAAATTCATTGCGTCATTCACAACGAGCTGCGCTGTTTATTAATAATATTACGGTAAAATGTGCTCGATTTGTTTTCACTCATTTTGCTTTGACCTTGTATTCGTATCCTTACGCAAAATGTATTATAAAATTGTTTATAATAGTACCGTGAAATATATGTATAATGTGCATGTTTTTAAAAATATGATGATATAAAATGAATCTAACATTAAAAGGCTAAGCAAATTATAATAATATAATGGACTACATTTCACGTTCCGCGGCGAGTCTGAAGGAGTGAACAGCCCCTGCAAAACATTGGCTGTTGGAAGTGAATTTTGACTTTGAATTTTGCTTAAATTATAACTTTAACTTACTGAAACACGGCGTTTCTTTGTGGGTAGTTAGCGAACCTCTTTCCAGTATGGTTGACTCCGCGGTGGATTTTATTCCACCGCCTGAAGCACCAGTTTTTGAACCAACTTGGGAGGAGTTTCAAGAGCCATTGGTCTACATCGCTAAAATCAAGCCGATTGCCGAGAAAGCTGGAATTTGTAAAATACGACCGCCATCGGTAAGTGACGGATACATTAGTATCTTCTTACTCAAGTATAAGCGTGCTAATGGAATAATATGTTTTGTAGTAATGTATCCCACCTGGGATACTTTTAATCTGGCTGTAGAAGGTGGCTGTTTAAACGTGATGCTGTTGTAACAGAACATGGCGCTCGTGACAAGAGCCGTGGCACGCAGACGCCGAGCAGCTCTCGAGCGCAGTTTCGCTGTACTGTGTACCTGCATTTTTTTCGTATAATGCGTGCCGAACTGTGGCATTTTGGGCAAAAAAACCCTGAGAAGAACAACATGGCACACGTTTTCTAATGCCTGTAAAATAAAACTGAATTGTCAAATATAACTGGAATGGATTAGGTATGCAACAGAAAATATTCACAGGCACGTAGCAAGCACATATCAGTAACTGTCAGTGCTTGCATAAATTATGTCAGCTCCAGCCAATCGGGAAAAAATGAAAATGGGTAACGGTGGTGAATCAAAACATAAATGTGGATGTTTTGTTTTGTGTTAGACAGAGTAGAATGCAAATTTAATATGGTTTTTACAGGGTAAAGTTGATAGGTAGTACATCATTAGTTATATTCTAGAGCCTGGCAGGAATAAAGAAACTTTGATTCTATCACCCTAGTGTTGAGGGGATGAGTCGCATTGTGATAGACAGTGTTTGGTCAGCTTCTTACAGCTTTCATGTTGAGTTAATATGGTTATATGGATTGTCCATATGCCGACCTAAATATACAGTTCTTCATTGTTTATGTATGCATCTTTGATTAGTACGTTATTTAGTAGATTTGTAATTATTAGTTTATAAAGCTGTCACGTGTTTAATACTAATGATACAAGATGTGAGACAGTGCTTAGTCGCAATTGTTGGATTTTATTTACTCGGTATTCTGTTTGTTGTTTTGTAGCAATGGCAACCACCGTTTGCAGCAAATGTTGACACCTTCAAATTTGTTCCCAGACTTCAACGCCTAAATGAATTAGAGGTATGTATTATTGTTTTAGAGACTTCTGATAAATGTTTTATTTTAATCCCTAATAAACCAAGCACGTAAACTTACCATTGTGTGAATGCATACATTTATGATTATTTCTAATGCAGTGTTTGTTTACAAAACATCCTTTGGTGGATATCTAGAACTCTGCGTATGTTTAACAACTATTTGTACTCTCCATTTCAGGCTAAGACAAGGGTGAAGTTGAACTTCCTGGATCATGTTGCAAAATTTTGGGAACTCCAAGTGAGTAGATCGCGCTGTGAAAAATATTTTATAGTAGTAGGCATACTGCAGTCTTGTGAGACCATGGATCTGCATTGTGGATTTGATGTCGATAATCAGTTTGTAGAGCAATATTTTATACATCATTTATGGATGTGATAAGAACAAGAAACCTGTGGATATGATTATGTAGAAGTTATGATGGAAGTTATTTTCAGTAGTAATCAGAATGTATCAACCTAATAAGTTATATCATTTAAACATTGATGTGTTTCTTGTGTGTTTACCAGGGCACTCCACTACGCATCCCGTGTATAGAGAGGAAGTATGTCGACTTGTATGATCTGCAGAAGGTACTGGCATTCAGTGGAGATGATCACAACTACATTATTCTGTACTCCAAGCAATTCTACCAAAACAAATTTGTTTTTGTTATACTTTTATTTGTAATTATTATTAGTTTATTAGTTGGTGTGTAAGGAGTCAAATTTTCAATTGCAAACCACGGGTTATGTGACCCATGCTGACTATAGGTCATTTAGTAAATGCATGTTACATGAGAAATGTTATCTTCTATTTAATCTTACTAAACTATTACGTTGAAATTTACATTACAGCACAGCAGTATATTTATTATACTCTAGCCAGAATTGGTCATGTTCAGTCAGTTGATTGTTGCAGCTGGTGGCGGCAGAGGGGGGCTTTGAACAGGTCACCCAGGGCAGGAAGTGGTCAAAGATATCGTGCTGCTTGGGCTACCCAACTGGCCGTGGCATTGGGTCGACACTGCGCACGCATTATGAGCACATACTCTACCCCTATGACTTATTCTCATCTGGAACCACAGCTGACTTGGAGGTGAATCTTTGTACTCTCATTAGGTAGTAATGTTGACAGTTGTATTGGCCCTATTGGGTTATGAAATGATGTTAGTGGGAGCAGCGTAAAGTTCAATTAGTAAAGATATGAAATACCAGCAAAGATAGATGTTGGTGTTATGACCATTGCAACAGCTGCGTGTAGAACTTTGTTGATAATCTACTTGCTTGCCATCAGAACTTCCAAGGTCAAGTGTAGAATCCAGGCACCCATAGGATGTTGCCAAGGACAAAAACTTATGCGTAGATTTGGCACAGGGCAGAGTGTTGTCATGATAGCGATGGCAGCTGTTGTGAATATTGTAGAAGCTGCGTCAAGTCGACGCCGAGAGAAAGATGAAGTTGGAAGTGAGCGATGTTGATAAAGATTACATGCCAAATCAGCCGATTAAGAAGGAAGATGGTTCAGCTCGCCGACCCACTCGTGCGATTAAGCAGGCAAGCAAATTTATCTTAATAAGTGTTGTATTGCCCCAGTATAGCATTCTTTGTAGAGTTTCACTCCTCAACTACATGGTAAATAGAGTTTTATAAATTGGCATTTAAATAAAAAATATTTTTATAGTGCGTAAATCCTAAGGAACCCAAGTTGTGAGTGGTGTAAATTGATGTTAAAGTTGTAATGCTGAAACATGTTCAAAATGACGTAATAAATCTACTGATTGACTTGTAGACAGCACAATACATTTGTTGACTAAGATATGCCATGGCCTGTGCCGTATGGATTAAATTTCTTTGCCAAGCTGTGGAATACTTCTTATAAGAGATAAAAATAGTAATTACAAACCATATAAATACATTGTATTATGTCTTGGCTGCATATTTATTGCCCATGTATGGGCCTAATGATCAATACAGTTTAATAACAGTTTGACTACTGATGCCACTGACTAAGTTGCTTTTGCTTATACTGAATGTTGTTATGATGATAGGACCCACACATTGACTACTCAATGAACTCGGAACTCAAGAAACTTCAGTTCTATGGGCCAGGACCCAAGATGGCTATCCCAGATGGTGAGCTGAAAGGTAAGAGACTCCAACCTGATGGTCTGTACAGCAGTCAGTTGTAGGAGGTTTACACTGCACACAGTTCTGTCGTCAGTGAGGTGTAATATGGAAACATACATTGTTGTCATCAGATTTTGATGAACTCGGAAAGGAGAATAAATGTACAAATATCAGCCCACATTTGAAGTACTGGTATAGCTATTTTGTTAGTTGATAGCAGACTCACTTGACTTAGTTCACTTGTGTTTTATACAAAGTCATCCAACCAAATTTGAAGTGTGTTAAGTCGATATAAAAAGAAGGTCTGATATAAAAATGAATTAGCATAACGATTACCATAGTAACAGGCTGCAAAATATGGCCCGTCCGATCGTTCCGGACAAGTAGCTTCAGTGACCGGACTAGTCCATGTTTAAAGGAGCAGTCCCATTGGACTAGCTGTGATTATGTGAATTAATTTATGCTGTGTACATGCTAGTTGGGTGTTGTGATGGAATAAAACAAAAATAAGACAATAAGGTAGCATTTTATCACACGCAGCTAAATATTCCGTACGGCCGTCGAATTACAAACTTGCTGAACGCGGTGAATGTAAATGGCGGCTGTTTACATCCGGTTAGCATAGGATAGGTAGTGCGGCCTAGCGATCATCAAGTGATGAGCAACATGGACAGACATACATGCGCAATGATACATGCTGTCCTATTGTGATCGTAGTTCCATTATTCCCGCATCGGATGATATTTTAGCAAGTTACCAAATGCAAGGAATGTTACTGATGGTTCAGTCGGCTTCGGGAAATGAAACGCTAATGAAAAGTACAGGCCAAATGATGCAACTTAGTGACTAGTCCGACAATGTCGGTCCTTCGTCGCCATCAGGCTTCAAATTCTACTGGCATCGCCTTGTCCAACACTGCTGTTTGCTGTCACTGATTAAACTAGTCATTTCTTCTGATGACTGCAATTGTATTTACGAAATCACATGTATTTGTTTCTATTAATGACACATTTAGTTGAACATTTAATTGAAATAAGAAATGGAATTTTCTTTATGAATTAAAAGCCACATTTACTGTGTGCCATAACTGTCATATATATATATATGATACAACAGTATGATTGATGGTACTGGCACATATAATTTTAAGGACTAGTAAAACAATATCAGGACTAGTTGTTTCTGAGTCAGCCAGTCTGATGGACTACCTGTCAGCTAAAGCCATCGTGCACCCTGAGTAACCAGATAATTCTGGGAAATTCTGATGTGAGGTAGTTTTGTGGAATGTCCCATGGAAAATTTAATTCTTATATTAACATTTTTATTGATTTACAAATGATATATATATATATATTATCTTGTGCAATGAAGTTGATTGGGTGAATAAAGAGCAATAATTTGGTGTAAATATGTTTTTTAATATGTGTTTGTAAAGCTAGCCTTTGTCATTTCATGTCATAATACATGCCATGACACTCGCGTTGACACTGCCACATTTCTGTTGTTGACAGAAGTCGAGACTAAGTCGCACATTGGTGACGTGGACGTTGCCGTGAAGCGTCGCAAGACTAGGGACCAGAAACTTGTGACATATGTGAGTTTTGCAAACTTATTCCAGTCGTGTGTCTCCTGATGCACAGGTCTCTCGTTGCCATAAGCAACACTCCAATCCCATGTCTTCCTTTATGCAGTTGATAAGTGTACAGGCTGGTCTGCCCTGGCTTGCTCTTTCATGAGCTAATTGCCGCAGGATCTTCATAGATGCCATGTTATCATTGTGTGTAGCAATGCCCAGCAAATCTTTTCTGTACATATTCCTTGACTCATCCTGTTCCATGTTAGTCATGTGCTGCTGTTCCGTGTTAGTCATGTGCTGCTGTTCCGTGTTAGTCATGTGCTGCTGTTCCGTGTTAGTCATGTGCTGCTGTTCTGTGTTAGTCATGTGTTGCTGTCAGTCAGTGTTGAACAAAGCACTTGGTAATTTGGCCTTTTTATTATTTGGGTGAATCAAAGCATTCAGTTGGGTCATTCACATTTGGCAATATGAAGAGGTTGTGCATTTGAGAAGTTATTAAATGGATCACATGACATAGAACCAGATAACTGATAATGTCAGTCGTCTGGATGGCGTTACATACAGACAGATATAGAAGACAGTTTCCCAAAGTATTCATACCTGACGTTTAACAAATGTGGCTTAAATTGGAAGTTTTTTGTAGTGCTTTATATTTTCTACGATTGGTCAATGTTATGCTAGTTATGCCAGTTCTATGAACTAGTCTGATGTTGTTGACTGTGGTCAAACAAGGCCGACGTTACTCTGTCTGTATGTCGTGTCTGGATGACAAGAGTGTGTGTTGTCTGCCCCAGGTTGACCTGTACATGTGTCGTGTCTGGATGACAAGAGTGTGTGTTGTCTGCCCCAGGTTGACCTGTACATGTGTCGTGTCTGGATGACAAGAGTGTGTGTTGTCTGCCCCAGGTTGACCTGTACATGTGTCGTGTCTGGATGACAAGAGCGTGTGTTGTCTGCCCCAGGTTAACCTGTACATGTGTCGTATCTGGATGACAAGAGTGTGTGTTGTCTGCCCCAGGTTGACCTGTACATGTGTCGTGTCTGGATGACAAGAGTGTGTTGTCTGCCCCAGGTTGACCTGTACATGTGTCGTGTCTGGATTACAAGAGTGTGTTGTCTGCCCCAGGTTGACCTGTACATGTGTCGTGTCTGGATGACAAGAGTGTGTTGTCTGCCCAGGTTGACCTGTACATGTGTCGTGTCTGGATGACAAGAGTGTGTGTTGTCTGCCCAGGTTGACCTGTACATGTGTCGTGTCTGGATGACAAGAGTGTGTTGTCTGCCCCAGGTTGACCTGTACATGTGTCGTGTCTGGATGACAAGAGTGTGTTGTCTGCCCCAGGTTGACCTGTACATGTGTCGTGTCTGGATGACAAGAGTGTGTTGTCTGCCCAGGTTGACCTGTACATGTGTCGTGTCTGGATGACAAGAGTGTGTTGTCTGCCCCAGGTTGACCTGTACATGTGTCGTGTCTGGATGACAAGAGTGTTGTCTGCCCAGGTTGACCTGTACATGTGTCGTGTCTGGATGACAAGAGTGTGTTGTCTGCCCCAGGTTGACCTGTACATGTGTCGTGTCTGGATGACAAGAGTGTGTTGTCTGCCCCAGGTTGACCTGTACATGTGTCGTGTCTGGATGACAAGAGTGTGTTGTCTGCCCCAGGTTGACCTGTTCATGTGTCGTGTCTGGATGACAAGAGTGTGTTGTCTGCCCCAGGTTGACCTGTACATGTGTCGTGTCTGGATGACAAGAGTGTGTTGTCTGCCCCAGGTTGACCTGTACATGTGTCGTGTCTGGATGACAAGAGTGTGTGTTGTCTGCCCTAGGTTGACCTGTACATGTGTCGTGTCTGGATGACAAGAGTGTGTGTTGTCTGCCCCAGGTTGACCTGTACATGTGTCGTGTCTGGATGACAAGAGTGTGTGATGTCTGCCCCAGGTTGACCTGTACATGTGTCGTGTCCGGATGACAGGAGTGTGTGTTGTCTGCCCCAGGTTGACCTGTACATGTGTCGTGTCTGGATGACAAGAGTGTGTTGTCTGCCCCAGGTTGACCTGTACATGTGTCGTGTCTGGATGACAAGTGTGTGTTGTCTGCCCCAGGTTGACCTGTACATGTGTCGTGTCTGGATGACAGGAGTGTGTGTTGTCTGCCCCAGGTTGACCTGTACATGTGTCGTGTCTGGATGACAAGAGTGTGTGTTGTCTGCCCCAGGTTGACCTGTACATGTGTCGTGTCTGGATGACAAGAGTGTGTTGTCTGCCCCAGGTTGACCTGTACATGTGTCGTGTCTGGATGACAAGAGTGTGTGTTGTCTGCCCCAGGTTGACCTGTACATGTGTCGTGTCTGGATGACAAGAGTGTGTGTTGTCTGCCCCAGGTTGACCTGTACATGTGTCGTATCTGGATGACAAGAGTGTGTGTTGTCTGCCCCAGGTTGACCTGTACATGTGTCGTATCTGGATGACAAGAGTGTGTGTTGTCTGCCCCAGGTTGACCTGTACATGTGTCGTGTCTGGATGACAAGAGTGTGTGTTGTCTGCCCCAGGTTGACCTGTACATGTGTCGTGTCTGGATGACAAGAGTGTGTTGTCTGCCCCAGGTTGACCTGTACATGTGTCGTGTCTGGATGACAAGAGTGTGTTGTCTGCCCCAGGTTGACCTGTACATGTGTCGTGTCTGGATGACAAGAGTGTGTGTTGTCTGCCCCAGGTTGACCTGTACATGTGTCGTGTCTGGATGACAAGAGTGTGTGTTGTCTGCCCCAGGTTGACCTGTACATGTGTCGTGTCTGGATGACAAGAGTGTGTTGTCTGCCCCAGGTTGACCTGTACATGTGTCGTGTCTGGATGACAAGAGTGTGTTGTCTGCCCCAGGTTGACCTGTACATGTGTCGTATCTGGATGACAAGAGTGTGTGTTGTCTGCCCCAGGTTGACCTGTACATGTGTCGTGTCTGGATGACAAGAGTGTGTGTTGTCTGCCCCAGGTTGACCTGTACATGTGTCGTGTCTGGATGACAAGAGTGTGTGTTGTCTGCCCCAGGTTGACCTGTACATGTGTCGTGTCTGGATGACAAGAGTGTGTGTTGTCTGCCCTAGGTTGACCTGTACATGTGTCGTGTCTGGATGACAAGAGTGTGTGTTGTCTGCCCCAGGTTGACCTGTACATGTGTCGTGTCTGGATGACAAGAGTGTGTGTTGTCTGCCCCAGGTTGACCTGTACATGTGTCGTGTCTGGATGACAAGAGTGTGTTTTGTCTGCCCCAGGTTGACCTGTACATGTGTCGTATCTGCGGCTGTGGTGATGGAGAGGAGGAGATGCTGCTGTGTGACGGCTGTGACGACGCTTTCCACATCTACTGCCTCGTGCCCCCACTGCCCGCCGTGCCCAAGGGTGACTGGCGTTGCCCTCGCTGCGTCGCCAGTGTAAGTCGCTACCTCTTCTACGGGCAGTCTCTAGTTTCACCACCAGTGTTTCACAGAATAATTTTGATTAATTGTCGTTGTAGATACGAACATGTATCAATTATTATTTTCTTGATCTGTTTTTTATCAGTATTGACTTTAACAGTGCACAAGATCAGAAGAATGCCTAATTCTTTGGGTTTGTTGTGCCACTGAATTAGGACCTTCTGAGGATATTGGCACTGAAGAAGTCATTTTATCATTATTATAATATCGTTCATAGCTTTTTCAACTAAGTGTGTGTGTGGACCATTGTGCTATCACATTCTGTGGAAACTACAGTCAAGAGGCACATGAAACAAACAAGGCAAAGTCAAAATCTGTATACAGTCTTAAAGTTGTCAACAGATAGATGAATAAGCTGAGGAGTTGTAGTTGTGTTGCTGAGTAAATTCCAGAGTTGGTGCAGCCAAAGGAAGCCCTCGTTCTAAGTTTGTTTGAACTCTGTTAACAAAAAGTGAAAGGAAGTTCTAGATGCTAGACGCTTTGAATGTAAACTGTGCATTAATTTTCTTTAAAAACGGTTACCAGATAAAGATTATATAACACAAGTTGTTGCATGACACTTTCTGAAACCAATTATGCTTAATTAAAGTCAGTGATTTGTTTCCATGGTTACAGCTGTGCACCAAGCCTTCAGAGGCATATGGCTTTGAGCAGTCGAAGCGCCTGTACACTCTGCAGACGTTTGGTGAGATGGCTGACCAGTTCAAGCTTGACTACTTCAACATGCCTGTGCATGTAGGTTACGACTGCTGAGGTTTCTTCTCAATTACATTTTTTCACTCATCTCTTTCAAGGTTCATTTTGCTAAACAATTGTGGAAATTATTTTTGACAAGGTATAATAAAAGTTGCCATGGCTCATATGGGCTACTTATTGAGTAGTTTGTGATTTCAGTAGTTGAAAGCCTGGACTTTTCTACATGACTTGGAAAAGCTGGAATTAAAATTTTCTGAAATAAAACGGTGGACACTCGTAGTGTTCAGCTCTCAACCTGTGGAAACCGTGGGTATGTTATAATTAAGCCTACAATGAATGTTTTATGTAACTATCGTGCTCAAATGTAGGTTGGTTTTTGCATAGTTTTTTGAAGGAGGCCTGGAAAAAGCATGGAATTTGTTCAAGTGTATGAACTCTCACTTTGTGTGTTGGTGACAGAAAGTGCCCTGTGGCAAGGTGGAGAAGGAGTTCTGGCGTCTGGTAAACTCCATTGAGGACGAGGTGGTGGTGAAGTACGGGGCGGACGTCCACGTCATGGAGGTGGGCAGTGGATTCCCCACCAAGGGCACGCAGGAGTTCCTCGAGGACCAGGTGAGGAGGTGGGGTGTCATGCACGTTCGTTGCAATTTACGATTACGCATTTCCGGACTATTTCTGTTGTGTGTGTATTACAGAAGTTTGGAGGTAACATGTGAGTGTGCATGCATGCATGACAGCTTTATCTAGAGACCCATCCACCTGTCTTGGATGAAAACTGTATATTATTAACTCTTACTGTTATTTGTAAGTCTATTATGCTTTAAAAATGCATGTCACACTTGTGTATGCGTGTATTACTATATACATATGTATTTATTTTTATACATGCGTGTGTAGACTGGATTGTATGTGGGCGTACACGAATGCACATATCTCCTGGGACGTTTTTGGACTGGTAAAAATGTGATCCTGTATAAAGGCCTTGCGCTGATAGACTGTTGCCTGTTGTAGGACTACATTGACTCAGGCTGGAACCTCAACAACCTGCCCGTGTTGAATCAGTCTGTGCTGCATCACATCAGTGCTGACATCTCCGGCATGAAGGTGAGGTGACGTGGTGACAAGATGACGGGTGACACTCAAGTGTGTTGGGTGGATTATGACAGTGAATTACTTTACACAGTGAGGATATACCTATTGTGGCAGACAGCCAAAATGATGGTAGATGTCTTTCTGTAGCACATAGAAAATGTGTTATGATAAGTGCATTGTTCCAGATGATGTGGTGTTACATGGTGATGTGTTATATGGAGATGTGTTACATTAGATGTGTTGTGTTAAAGATCCCGTGGTGTTACATGGAGTGTGTTACATTAGTCGTATATGTTACACATCCCGTGGTGTTAGGTGGGGTGTGTTACATTAGACGTATGTGTTACAGATCCTGTAGTGTTACATGGGGTGTGTTACATTAGACGTATGTGTTACAGATCCCGTGATGTTACGTGGAGTGTGTTACATTAGACGTATATGTTACAGATCCCGTGGTGTTACGTGGGGTGTGTTACATTAGACGTATGTGTTACAGATCCTGTGGTGTTACATGGGGTGTGTTACATTATACGTATGTGTTACAGATCCCGTGATGTTACGTGGGGTGTGTTACATTAGACGTATGTGTTACATATCCTGTGGTGTTACATGGGGTGTATTACATTAGACGTATGTGCTACAGATCCTGTGATGTTACGTGGGGTGTGTTACATTAGACGTGTGTGTTACAGATCCTGTGGTGTTATGTGGGGTGTGTTACATTAGACGTGTGTGTTACATATCCCATGGTGTTACGTGGGTTACATATCCCGTGGTGTTACGTGGGGTGTGTTACATTAGACGTGTGTGTGACAGATCCCGTGGTGTTACGTGGGGTGTGTTACATTAGATGTGTGTGTTACAGATCCCGTGGTGTTATGTGGGGTGTGTTACATTAGACGTGTGTGTTACAGATCCTGTGGTGTTATGTGGGGTGTGTTACATTAGACGTGTGTGTGACAGATCCCGTGGTGTTACGTGGGGTGTGTTACATTAGATGTGTGTGTTACAGATCCCGTGGTGTTATGTAGGGTGTGTTACATTAGACGTGTGTGTTACAGATCCTGTGGTGTTATGTGGGGTGTGTTACATTAGACGTGTGTGTGACAGATCCCGTGGTGTTACGTGGGGTGTGTTACATTAGACGTGTGTGTTACAGATCCCGTGGTGTTACGTGGGGTGTGTTACATTAGACGTGTGTTACAGATCCCGTGGTGTTACGTGGGGTGTGTTACAGATCCCGTGGTGTTACGTGGGGTGTGTTACATTAGACGTGTGTTACAGATCCCGTGGTGTTACGTGGGGTGTGTTACATTAGACGTGTGTTACAGATCCCGTGGTGTTACGTGGGGTGTGTTACATTAGACATGTGTTACAGATCCCGTGGTGTTACGTGGGGTGTGTTACATTAGACGTGTGTTACAGATCCCGTGGTGTTACGTGGGGTGTGTTACATTAGACGTGTGTTACAGATCCCGTGGTGTTACGTGGGGTGTGTTACATTAGACGTGTGTTACAGATCCCGTGGTGTTACGTGGGGTGTGTTACATTAGACGTGTGTTACAGATCCCGTGGTGTTACGTGGGGTGTGTTACATTAGACGTGTGTTACAGATCCCGTGGTTTGACGTGGGGTGTGTTACATTAGACGTGTGTGTTACAGATCCCGTGGTGTTACGTGGGGTGTGTTACATTAGACGTGTGTTACAGATCCCGTGGTGTTACGTGGGGTGTGTTACATTAGACGTGTGTTACAGATCCCGTGGTGTTACGTGGGGTGTGTTACATTAGACGTGTGTTACAGATCCCGTGGTGTTACGTGGGGTGTGTTACATTAGACGTGTGTTACAGATCCCGTGGTGTTACGTGGGGTGTGTTACATTAGACGTGTGTGTTACAGATCCCGTGGTGTTACGTGGGGTGTGTTACATTAGACGTGTGTTACAGATCCCGTGGTGTTACGTGGGGTGTGTTACATTAGACGTGTGTTACAGATCCCGTGGTGTTACGTGGGGTGTGTTACATTAGACGTGTGTTACAGATCCCGTGGTGTTACGTGGGGATGTGCTTCTCCTGTTTCTGCTGGCACACGGAGGACCACTGGAGCTACTCGATCAACTACATGCACTGGTAGGTGGCAGCATTTGTCTGTCTTGCATGTCACTCGGGGTGACTGTTTGGGATAGTTTTACTATTGTATGCTATTGCAAGAGCTGGTTTACTATTGTAATGCTATTGCTGTAGTTTTACAACTATTGCTGTGGTATTGCAGTGGTATCGTTGAATAGTAAATTGCCAGGAAAACAGTCCCAGTATTTGATGGGTGCACCGACTAATGATTGTTGATAAACAGCCAATAACTAAGTAAAGTTAAAAAATATAATTGGAAAAGCCTGTTTATGAACAATACTACAGTTTCACAAACATCTCTGCTGATTTGTTTTGCCAACTATCCTCACTAGCCACAGTTCGGTGTACTACCAACAACAACCATCAATGGCTAAATGCACTATCCTCACTGGCCAAAGTTCGGTGTGCTACCAACAACAACCATCAATGGCTAAATGCGCTATCCTCACTAGCCACAGTTCGGTGTGCTACCAACAACAACCATCAATGGCTAAATGCGCTATCCTCACTAGCCACAGTTCGGTGTGCCACCAACAACAACCATCAATGGCTAAATGCGCTATCCTCACTAGCCACAGTTCGGTGTGCCACCAACAACAACCATCAATGGCTAAATGCGCTATCCTCACTAGCCACAGTTCGGTGTACCACCAACAACAACCATCAATGGCTAAATGCGCTATCCTCACTAGCCACAGTTCGGTGTACCACCAACAACAACCATCAATGGCTAAATGCGCTGTCCTCACTAGCCACAGTTCGATATACTACCAACAACAACCATCAATGGCTAAATGCACTATCCTCACTAGCCACAGTTCGGTATACTACCAACAACAACCATCAATGGCTAAATGCGCTATCCTCACTAGCCACAGTTCGGTGTACTACCAACAACAACCATCAATGGCTAAATGTGCTATCCTCACTAGCCACAGTTCGGTATACTACCAACAACAACCATCAATGGCTAAATGCACTATCCTCACTAGCCACAGTTCGGTGTACTACCAACAACAACCATCAATGGCTAAATGCGCTATCCTCACTAGCCACAGTTCGGTATACTACCAACAACAACCATCAATGGCTAAATGCGTTATCCTCACTAGCCACAGTTCGGTATACTACCAACAACAACCATCAATGGCTAAATGCGCTATCCTCACTAGCCACAGTTCGGTGTACTACCAACAACAACCATCAATGGCTAAATGCGCTATCCTCACTAGCCACAGTTCGGTGTACTACCAACAACAACCATCAATGGCTAAATGCGCTATCCTCACTAGCCACAGTTCGGTATACTACCAACAACAACCATCAATGGCTAAATGCGTTATCCTCACTAGCCACAGTTCGGTGTACTACCAACAACAACCATCAATGGCTAAATGCGTTATCCTCACTAGCCACAGTTCGGTATACTACCAACAACAACCATCAATGGCTAAATGCACTGTCCTCACTAGCCACAGTTCGGTGTACCACCAACAACAACCATCAATGGCTAAATGCGCTATCCTCACTAGCCACAGTTCGGTATACTACCAACAACAACCATCAATGGCTAAATGCACTGTCCTCACTAGCCACAGTTCGGTGTACCACCAACAACAACCATCAATGGCTAAATGCGCTGTCCTCACTAGCCACAGTTCGGTGTACTACCAACAACAACCATCAATGGCTAAATGCGTTATCCTCACTAGCCACAGTTCGGTGTACTACCAACAACAACCATCAATGGCTAAATGCATTATCCTCACTAGCCACAGTTCGGTGTACTACCAACAACAACCATCAATGGCTAAATGCGCTATCCTCACTAGCCACAGTTCGGTATACTACCAACAACAACCATCAATGGCTAAATGCGCTATCCTCACTAGCCACAGTTCGGTATACTACCAACAACAACCATCAATGGCTAAATGCGCTATCCTCACTAGCCACAGTTCGGTGTACTACCAACAACAACCATCAATGGCTAAATGCGCTATCCTCACTAGCCACAGTTCGGTATACTACCAACAACAACCATCAATGGCTAAATGCGTTATCCTCACTAGCCACAGTTCGGTGTACTACCAACAACAACCATCAATGGCTAAATGCGTTATCCTCACTAGCCACAGTTCGGTATACTACCAACAACAACCATCAATGGCTAAATGCGCTATCCTCACTAGCCACAGTTCGGTGTACTACCAAGAATAACCATCAATGGCTAAATGCACTATCCTCACTAGCTACAGTTCGGTGTACTACCAAGAATAACCATCAATGGCTAAATGCACTATCCTCACTAGCCACAGTTCGGTATACTACCAACAATAACCATCAATGGCTAAATGCGCTATCAATATCTCTGCATCTTCACATTGACTGTCGCAGTGCATCATTTGTTTGATGTACTGTTACACCGCAGCATACTACAATGACATGTGCAAGGTACAAGTATTGCTGACCGTCCTGTCACACAATGCAGGGGTGAGCCCAAGACGTGGTACGGAGTGCCCGGCTCCAAGGCAGAGCTGCTGGAGGAGTGTGTCAAGAAGAATGCTCCGGAGCTGTTTGAGCAGTCGCCGGATCTGCTCCACCAATTGACGACCATCATGAACCCAAACCTGCTGCAGTCATATGGCGTTCCGGTGAGTGGCCCGAGACAGTTTCACTCTATGTACAGTGGTGTTAAGGGGAGATATGGCAGATAGAATGATGGTTTTTGACAAGAAGTACTTACAATGTGTTTCTTCCATATTTGAGTAGTTTTGTATGTTTACTATCAATAAAGGTACTTTTCATAACAAATTCACCTTTCTAAAACACTTTTACTCATGGATGAGGTGTGGCTCTTTCAAGCAATCAATGCGGTTATTGAATCTTTGACAGGCGTTTACAGAAACCCATTTTTTTACAACATTAACTTACAACACTCCAGAGCAAAATTTGATATGGTAGTCTGGTTTGGATTCTTGTGTACTCCTTAATATTCTCCACAATGTGTATAAAAAACATTTTGGTTTTATGCTTTTTAGTCCTTTGGCCAAAGGTCCAAGGGACTATTGCCATCACTATGCGTCCGCCGTTAGCTGCCAAATCTCGGAAACCATTCAGCAACTTTTTCTCTAATTTTGCATAGAGATCTTTGGCACTGCCACTATGCACAAGAAATCTGTATTTGATTGAATCATTTTAAGGGCTCCCTAGGGCCTCCAAGGACCCAAAAACTGGTAAAAATGTAACATTTGGCCTATTTTTTCCAAAACTGTTCAACTTTTTTTCTAATTTTGCATATATGTATCTTAGGGTGCTGCCACTATATACAAGAAATCTGTATTTGATTGAATAATTCTAAGGGCACCTAACGGCCCCCAAAGTGCAAAAGTTTTATATTATCTAGTGATGTGGTTTTGAGAAGGGCCTTTGAGACCACCCCCAACAGTAGATTTTGTTTATTGTTCCACAAAGTCAACACCAAGACTAATCTCTGCAGCCTAGTGCTACTGTTCCATTGAGACCTTGACTAATTTTTTATTGGTCACAGTGCCCAGGCAGAGTAGACACACTTGACCCCTGTTAGACTGAACAGTTGCCTAACACTT
The DNA here is from genome assembly GCA_963995525.1 of Escarpia spicata. NCBI lineage: Eukaryota > Metazoa > Annelida > Polychaeta > Sabellida > Siboglinidae > Escarpia > Escarpia spicata. The sequence continues at coordinate 7,036,940 of OZ023205.1, forward strand.
TTTATCTTCAAAACTGTTGATTTTCTATAATTGCAAGTTGTGTTTATTTTGATGTTCATTTAATTATTATAAAATGGTGTGACTGTGGTGTCTATTGGTTAAAGATGTATTGTCTGTAGAAACCTGTAGGTGACAAACATAGAAAATTTATATTCTGTCACCTGTAGGTGACAAACATAGAAAATTTATATTCTGGACAACTATAGAGTGAAATATCCTACACTTTATTGATATCAAATGCATTCTACTGTTCTGTTTACGCTTGCCATGCCTTGTGTAGACATGGTACTGTGTAAATATATTGTATCAATATAGACTAATAATTATAGATTCACAATATAGTTGACACCTGAAACAACCAAATGTCAACCATTAGAAGAGTTGACATAGTTCCGCTATACACAAGCAAGAAATCTGTATTTGATTGAATCATTCTAGTGTCATCAGCATATAGTATAACATACATTTTCTACATCATCATCCCTAAGGTTGTTGTAAATTTCACCAGCTGCCATGTAAAGTCCATTATAATTGTGACTAACAGTGTTCAAAATGATTCAGGTAAATAACAAATAACAAAGGACACAAGTTTTCTCCTTGCCATACCTATACATCACATGAGAAGAAGGCTGACACTACTAAATCAAATGCTTTCTTGGAATCGATGAAGGCACAATAAAGCCTTTTGTGTTGAGACAAATACAATTCAACCAATACCCCTATTTGAACACTGCCTGTTCTTCACCTATTACATTCGCTTTGTTTAGGTATGTGGTCAGTCTGGTGTTCTGAACAATCACTAAGGATTAATGAACACTTGTGCAGAATGTCACCCACTTGGCAGGTTTAATTGATCTATTCAGCAATGAGGACACTGCTTAGGCCTCACTCTGGACACTGTCACTCACAGTGTTGTGTATTGTCTTAGTTGGTGCATTGAGCTAATCTACTTGACCATGAATCAGTGGTGGCTCTGGTTGTGTATTACACCCAGCTGTGGAGCTAAGATTCTCTGCCTGCTATTTGATGGAAACTGTGACTAATGTGTAATTGGTCACTGGCAGTAACTTGTGTCAACAGACAGCATTAAGCCACTAGACCCCTGTTAAACTGGGCAGTTGCCTGTAGGTTTCAAACTGTGTCAAACAGTGAGTCTACCTTTTGCTCTCAAATAATCTGTCCTCTTAGTTTTACACATGAAGACATAATCTGGCATAACTTGATAAGTCTTTGGAGCAGCACATTTGTACTTCCAGTGTATCATTGCAACATAACATACATATTACATACAGTGTGCCACATTTGAATGTTGTGCATGTAATATTTCCATGCAATCCATTTGCATATATAATGTAAAACTTCAACAGCCGTTTTCTTCATTTTCACTTTTTGATCCCTACCATGTTCAATGCTCCATAACTTTGCCATTTTTTTGTCGCTGTCATATTTTTTGAAATCGTGTAAAGCACCCTACCAAACCTTTACAAGGATGTAAGAAAACAATGTTACAATTTGTTTGACTTATCACTCATTTAGTCAGCCGGGGTCACATATAGACGTATTAGTCCAAAGGACTTCAGAATATAAAAATTAGAGGCGTTCTGGCGTATAGTAGTTGATGATAAGTTAGGTTTGATTTTTCAACTAAGTGTGTGTGTAGGCCGTTGTGCCATTGCATCACATTCTGTGGAAACTACAGTCAAGAGGCACATGAAACAAACATGACAAAGTCAAAATCTGTATACAGTCTTAAAGTTGTCAACAGATAGATGAATAAGCTGAGGAGTTGTAGTTGTGTTGCTGAGTAAATTCCAGAGTTGGTGCAGCCAAAGGAAGCCCTCGTTCTAAGTTTGTTTGAACTCTGTGAACAAAAAGTGAAAGGAAGTTCTAGATGCTAGACACTTTGATTTTTTTGCAAAATGAGTCTGAAACAAGACAAGTGAACGGTTCAAATTTGAGTAAGGAGGTTTACTCGTATGCATCATCATTGCTTTTTTCTGCCATATTTACTTGGTAAAACAATTGGTTTTCTTCAATAGAATGCTCTTAATTTAAATTGAGCAGTCTTACAGAAATGTAGGGGACAGTTGTTTGTTTACAAGATGTTATGGTCCATGTTGTTGATGTCATTGCATCTTTATGCCTGTCAGATCGTGAGGACAGACCAACATGCAGGGGAGTTTGTCATCACCTTCCCTCGCTCCTACCACGCAGGCTTCAACCAGGGCTACAACTTCGCTGAGGCTGTCAACTTCTGCCCGGCTGACTGGGTGAGTTGTAGCGGGTGCCACAATGCTCTCTTCACAATACTCCCTTCACAATACTCCCTTCACAATGCTCCCTGTACAAGGCTCCCTTCACAATGTTCCCTTCACAAGGCTCCCTTCACAATACTCCATAATGCTCCCATCACAATATTCCCATCACAATACTCTTTTCACAATGTTCTCATCACAATACTCCCATTAAAATGTTCCCTTAATAAGGCTCCCTTCACAATACTCCACAATGCTCCCATCACAATATTCCCATCACAATATTCCCATCACAATATTCTTTTCACAATGTTCCCTTCACAATACTCACTTCACGAAACTCCCTTCACAATACTCCCTTCACAATGCTCCCTTTACAAGGCTCCCTTCACAATACTCCATTCACAATACTCCCTTCACAATACTCCCTTTACAATACTTCCTTTACAATACTTCCTTTACAATACTCCCTTTACAATACTCCTTTCACAATGTTCCGTTCACAATGTTCTCTTCAAAATATTCCCTTCACAATACCCCCATTACAATGTTCCCTTCACAAGGCTCCCTTCACAATACTCCACAATGCTCCCATCACAATATTCACATCACAATACTCTTTTCACAATGTTCCCATCAAAATACTCCTTTCACAAGGCTCCCTTTACAATACTCCCATCACAATACTCCCATCACAATACTCCCTTCACAATGTTCCCTTCACAATACTCCCTTTACAATACTCCCTTTACAATACTCCTTTCACAATGTTTCGTTCACAATGTTCCGTTCACAATGTTCTCTTCACAATGTTTCCTTCACAATACTCCCATTACAATGTTCCCTTCACAAGGCTCCCTCCACAATACTCCATAATGCTCCCATCACAATATTCCCATCACAATACTCTTTTCACAATGTTCCCATCACAAAACTCCTTTCACAAGGCTCCCTTCACAGTACTCCCTTCACAATACTTCCTTCACAATACTCCCTTCACAATACTCCCTTCACAGTACTCCCTTCACAGTACTCCCTTCACAATACTTCCTTCACAGTACTCCCTTCACAGTACTCCCTTCACAGTACTCCCTTCACAGTACTCCCTTCACAATACTCCCTTCACAATACTCCCTTCACAGTACTCCCTTCACAGTACTCCCTTCACAATACTCGCTTCACAGTACTCCCTTCACAGTACTCCCTTCACAGTACTCCCTTCACAGTACTCCCTTCACAGTACTCCCTTCACAGTACTCCCTTCACAGTACTCCCTTCACAGTACTCCCTTCACAGTACTCCCTTCACAGTACTCCCTTCACAGTACTCCCTTCACAATACTTCCTTCACAATGTTCCCTTCACAATGTTCCCTTCACAATGTTCCCTTCACAATGTTCCCTTCACAATACTCCCTTCACAGTACTCCCTTCCTTGGGCTAGCTTTCTTCTTGAAAGGGTTCAATTGATACCGCACCTTTCCAACAGTACACTTTGTCCCCTGTCCTGTTCGCTCAAAGGGGATTTCATCTTCTCATGAAGCATCCAGGCATGCTGCAATTTGAGTGCAAAAGCTCTTCATTCTTAAAATCCGTCACTGGAATCTCACCGCAATCTAAATGCTAAGTACTCGGTTACACAGATAAGTGTGCTGGGTCAAAGTGGGGTCAATGAAATTGTCCCAGTTTCAAGAACGACAGCAAGCAGGCTCAATCCCAGTTTGACAATCCAGTGGTCTAACATTGGCCTACCACACCAATCCTCATGTCCATAATGATGCTGCAACACTGGTCTTCACTTTCATTTTCTCCAGGTTTACTGAAACAACTAGTTAAAATGCCTTACTGGATAAGGTTAATGGGGGGTCACAGACAGACAGGTTGAGTATGAAACATAACTAACTTTGTACTTGTTCTGTCCATCTTCCTGTCTTGTGTGTAACCCCTCCGTCTGCGTGTCACTAGCTGCCGTTCGGGCGTGCGTGTGTCAACCACTACCGCCTGCTGCACCGTCAGTGTGTCTTTTCACACGAAGAGCTCATCTGTAAGATGGCCGCTGACCCTGACCGCCTCGATCTGAACCTTGCCGCAAACGTCCACCGCGACATGCTCGTTATGGTGGAGCAGGAGCGCAAGATGCGCAAGTGTCTGCTTGACACGGTGAGTGAAATGATGATTGATTGTGGTTGTGGCATGCTGAGTTCTCATCTGTTAGTTCTGTGTATGCGTTACATGCTGACTTATGTGCGCCTTATACATTGAGAATGCCGACAGAAGTGATTGTGGAGCTGCATTAACCCACCGTGTGCCTTGTGCAGGGCACCGTGGAGGCGGAGAGAGAGGCCTTTGAGCTGCTCCCTGATGACGAGCGACAGTGCGACATCTGCAAGACCACCTGCTTCCTGTCAGCTGTCACCTGCGCCTGCAGTCCCAGTAAGTACATGTCACCCTGTCAGCTAGCATGTGTGCCTGCTATTTTAATAAGTACTCTACATACCAAACTAACAGATTCTGCGTGTGTATGATTGATTGATTTGTGTAGAAATTTATGTTGCTGTTGACTTATCAAAAATTATAAAACTTCATTTGATCCAAGATCCCAGACTAAGGTTTTTCATTCTTTGATGCGTGTGCTGTGATTGTGCAAGTGGCGGCCTGACCCCTTCAGCGAGCCGGTCGTGTTGTTTCAGACAAGCTGGCATGCGTGGAGCATGCAGACCAGCTGTGCAAGTGTCCATCGTCGCGCCACTGCCTGCGCTACCGATACACGCTGGATGAGCTGCCCGCCATGCTGCATCGATTGAAGGTGCGCGCAGAGTCATTTGACAACTGGGCCTACAAGGTGAAGACAGCTCTCGAGGCACCCCAGGCCCAGAAACTTGGTGAGTCAAACTAGAGACCAGATCATTGGATACGTGTATAGTTAGAAAGTCTGTGGATAAATGAGTATTTATGACATAATGTTGCAAGGATAGAAAATTCAGGGAAAAATGGAAAATTTCGAAGCCATTTTATGTGAAAGATGAATTAAAGGACATCTAGCAATTATGGGAAAGATTGAGGAGGAATGAAACAAAGGTCAGCAAAGAATTGAAATCCTTGATGGTGTAGCAGCCTTAATAGGAAAGTCCACAACATAACCGATTACAGACACATGATCAAATGACATGTGAGGTGATTGCTTACGCAATTCAATAAAGTTAATAAATTAATGTATAATGGGTTAGTTTTAAAGTGAAGTGATTGTCACGATGCAGAGATGGAGGCATTTGATTTGTTTACTTGTATACACCGCCAATAGGAACCTGATGGTGAAGTGTATAGCTCTGTTTCATGTGTTACAAACATGAAGGATGAAGTGTATTGTTTTGTTACATGTGTTACAGTGAGTGTAACGGGGTGTGTGTTACAAACATGAAGGATGAAGTGTATTGTTTTGTTACATGTGTTACAGTGAGTGTAATAGGGTGTGTGTTACAAACATGAAGGATGAAGTGTATTGTTTTGTTACATGTGTTACAGTGAGTGTAACGGGATATGTGTTACAAACATAAAGGATGAAGTGTATTGTTTTGTTACATGTGTTACACTGAGTGTAACTGGATGTGTGTTACAAACATGAAGGATGAAGTGTATTGTTTTGTTACATGTGTTACACTGAGTGTAATGGGATGTGTGTTACAAACATGAAGGATAAAGTGTATTGTTTTGTTACATGTGTTACACTGAGTGTAGCGGGGGGTGTGTTACAGACCTGCTGGACCTGAAGGATAAAGTGTATTGTTTTTACATGTGTTACAGCGAGTGTAATGGTGTGTGTGTTACAGACCAGAAGGATAAAGTGTATTGTTTTGTTACATGTGTTACACCGAGTGTAATGGGGTGTGTGCTACAGACCTGAAGGATAAAGTGTATTGTTTTGTTACATGTGTTACACCAAGTGTAACGGGGTGTATGTTACAGACCTGCTAGACCTGAAGGATGAAGTGTATTGCTTTGTTACATGCATTACTGAAAGTGTAACGGGGAGTGTGTTACAGACCTGCTGGACCTGAAGGAGCTTGTTACGGAGGCGGGGGAGAAGAAGTTTCCGGACACGCCCCTCATGCAGACCCTGGTGGCCGCCATCAGTGAGGCGGAAAAGTGTGCTAGTGTCGCCAACCAACTCGTCTGTAAGAAGGTCCGCACCAGGTGAGTTCTTACCTCAAGGACAGTCACTAGTTGCCCAGCATTGAGACCAGTGTGTTACGGTTATGTTTTCTATAGTTGTTTTCTGATTTCACTAGTTTGGTGCTTTTCTTGTTATTGTTAGTCTTACTGTTTTTCCAGTTTGCGTCGGCTGGTTCGTGTTGTAGCTAGTTTGTGAAGTCGTAGTTGTATAGGTCAAATATTACAAATTGTTGATAGTTCACAAATGTACCGAATGACAAGATTTACAAAACAGGTAACTGACATATTATTTAAAACAATTATCATGGCCAAGCAAAACATTTAGGGTGTCAGGCTGTTAGGTACAATTTGTACTGTAGAAATTTGTATGATAAAAATGATAACAGTGTACATGTAACTCTTTCCTGGGTAGACAACTTTCTTATTTTTACACCCTGCTGTGGGCAGATGATTTGAAGATGGCGGCCAATTGTGAATTATATTGTGCATTTCTTGCATTAAAATATAAATATCTTGACAATCAATGCACAAAATTGCATGAAATAAATTACATTGTACATAAATGAATAAAATATGCTGTTGAAATTGCAATCAATTGCAATTGTTGCAACCAATTAAATTTCAGATCATGAAACAAAGTTCAAAACTTACAACGAAAAAATAACATGTAAATTTCCGTCATGCTATACACAAAAATCACAGCACCTATCATTAGTTGTCCAGTGAAACAAATGTAGCCGCGTGTGTTAGTTTTGTCCTAATAAAACATCCAATTCTGATGGTTAGTTTTCAAAGTACAATTAATTTTGTCAGTGAAATCAACAATCGTGAAAGCATAAAATTCAGAATTTACAAAATGGCTACCGTCTACCGATCATATTACCGACTGGAATTTTCTGTTCCAGTACAAAATTAACACTCAAAATTACGGAAGGTAGCAAACTCTTTCACAAGTTTGTGTTCCCTTAACAGTAGCAGTGGGATGATACTAATGAAGTACCACTAAAATAAACAAATCAAGCGAGGTACGGATGGTGTTCGATCAACAATATCGGCAATGGAACATCTACTTTGTATCTTTGCATTGAAACGTCGCAGCAGTTGGATGAAATATGGTCTCCGTGTTCGTTGCCAACATTACTGATGTTGCAGACATTGACACCTGTCTCGAAATTGTCGGGAAACAACCTGAGTCAAAACTGCCAAATGCTGCGCGATGTCGGAATCCATTTTGATGAACGCAACTCAAATTCCTTCGAAATAAACTCTCTTAATTCACAAACACAAAAAGTTATTTTTCAAGATGGTGAAAACCATGTGCTTCTTTGGCTATTGTATAGCCTATATCACCAGTTTCAACTGGATGGTTAATGTAAAAGTAAGATCTGAATGAGGTGAATGAAAGCCCTAGCAGCCGCAAGTTTAGCAGGCGGTTTTGGAACGGTTGCACATTGGAGGGGATGGGCAGTTCTGGGTGCCCTGTGCAGTAAAGAAGAGCTAACACTGGGTCTGAAATGATGTAGGTGTATCTTTAAGATTGGGTTTGAAATAATGAAGGTGTACCTTTAAAACTGGGTCTGAAATGATGAGAGTGTACCTTTAAGACTTGATCTGAAATGATGAGAGTGTGGTTTTAAGACTGGGTCTGAAATGATGGAGGTGTACCTTTAAGACTTGATCTGAAATGATGAGAGTGTGTTTTTAAGACTGGGTCTGAAATGATGGAGGTGTACCTTTAAGACTTGATCTGAAATGATGAGAGTGTGCTTTTAAGACTGGGTTTGAAATGGTGAAGGTGTACTTTTAAGACTGGCTCTGAAACGATGAGAGTGTACCTTTAAGACTGGCTCTGAAATGATGGAGGTGTACCTTTAAGACTGGGTTTGAAATGGTGAAGGTGTACTTTTAAGACTGGCTCTGAAACGATAAGAGTGTACTTTTAAGACTTGATCTGAAACGATGAGAGTGTGCTTTTAAGACTGGGTCTGAAATGATGGAGGTGTACCTTTAAGACTGGGTTTGAAATGGTGAAGGTGTACTTTTAAGACTGGCTCTGACACAATGAGAGTGTACCTTTAAGACTTGATCTGAAATGATGAGAGTGTGCTTTTAAGACTGGGTCTGAAATGATGGAGGTGTACCTTTAAGACTGGGTTTGAAATGGTGAAGGTGTACTTTTAAGACTGGCTCTGAAATGATGAGAGTGTACCTTTAAGACTGGCTCTGACTGGTATGTTTGTGACGCAGGCAGCGTGAGTCGGGAGAGAGCAAGTACACGGCCAAGCTGAGCCTGGAGGAGCTGCAGTGCTTCAATGAGCAGGTCAACAGTCTGCCCTGCCGCATCCACGAGGCCAAACTCATCCAGGTGAGGGCAGACAGTAACATTTTCAATTGAACAGTATTCAAAATAATTCAATGAGATGTCATACGCAGCGAAAGCCTAAATGTCGAGTAGACATGCAAACTTTGGCTTCTTGAGAGTACAAAATGTTTTTGTCTTATATGTAACAAACCCTATGTTTGTAAATTTGTTTAGTCTGGACAGTACACAGTTGTGTGTGTGTGTGTGCTACACACAGATTAATTTTAATGTAAACTAATTACATGTGCATATAGTAAAACGTTGAAAGAAAAACCTTGTAGACGCAGTTGTTAAATTACATAAATGTTGTAATATATTAAATAAATTAGTACACTGTCATATACTGATGTTTTGAGGCCATCCCTTAGCAGAAGTGTCAATCTGACAGTGGGTGAAGTGTACACTACCTGTGAGTTGTGGTTGAGTGAGTGACCGATGCTGTGTCTTGTAGGACCTGCTGCAGCGAGTGTTAGACTTCCAACTGGAGGCAGTTGAGGCATTGGAGGAAGAGACTCCAAACTCGACCAAACTCGAGAAGCTCATGGAGTTTGGCATCACCCTCGACGTTGACCTGCCCGAGATACCCAGGCTGAAGCAGGTGAGTGAATCTCTGCCGCGTCACCTGCTCGATGATGACACACAGACATGAGATGTGTCACTACTGTGTGACAGATGCATCAGACGAATATACCTGCAGATGTAATGGATGTGAGGCATACAAATGTGTCTGTGCTAGTAGCCTTGAGCATGTTAGTTAGCTATGAAATGTTGGTTTGTTGTACATCTTCTGCAATGTATCGTTGGCTACTCCATGTCTAGGGAAGTTATATCTTTGTTTCAAGTTGAAGCTCAAAATGAGTGAAGTAAGACATATATATATAATATATATATAAATATATATATGTATGTATGTATATGTATATATATATATATATATATATATATAGTAAGACAGATGGAGCATGTTCCATGCTACCTCTCCACATACAAATGAATGCAAATAAGGTGCCTGATGTACCTGATGTAAATATTGTCAAATGTACCTTCAACCTGATTCCTAAACCTAACCCTTTTTGCACATGAGACCAGACATTTGTATGTGAAGTGGCATGAAACCGTTACCAAGACAGACAGACATAGGAATGTATCAGAAGTTGAGATGTTGATCAACTAAAGACATGGTAGTGTAGTGTGTTTGTGTGCCTCCAGGTGCTGCAGCAGGCGCGCTGGCTTGATGACGTGCGAGGCAGTCTCTCTGTGCCGAGTCAGGTGACCCTGGACGTGATGCGCAAGTTGATGGAGTCGGGCGTGGGCCTCATCCCCCATCCCGCCTGTGAGAAGGCCATGGCCGAGCTACAGGAACTACTCACACAGAGCGAACGTTGGGAGGAGAAGGCTCGCATCTGTCTGCAGGCCAGGTGGGTCGTCTCTCAGCTAAGGTGGTGTCTCAGCTGGGGTGGTCTCTCAGCTTTGTGGGTGGTGGTCTCAGCTAGGTGGGTGGTGTTTCAGCTGGGGTGGTCTCAGCTTTGTGGGTGGTGGTCTCGGCTAGGTGGGTGATGTTTCAGCTAGGTGGGTGGTCTCGGCTAGGTGAGTGGGCTCACAACTTGGTGGGTGGTCATTCAGCTAGAATGATGGTCTTAGTTATGTGGGTGGCTACACTATATGTGGTCTCTTGAGTGAGTTCAGTGATCTGTCAGCTCGATGGAAGGCCTTTCAACTAGGTGGGTGGTCCCTGAGCCATGTGGATGGTCTCCCAGTAAAGGAGTGGTTTCTAGTGTCTGTGTATTAGCTAGATGGTCTGATTTGATAACTTTATCCCGTGTGTTGTAGGCCGCGTCATGTGATCACAACACTGGAGGCGATCGTGAACGAGGCGGGCCACATCCCCGCCTATCTGCCGAATGTGACGGCCTTGGAGGACGCCATGCACAAGGCTCACGAGTGGACCAGTAAGGTCGACAGCATCCAGGTAGGCAGTGAGCAGGTACACAGCTCACGGCGCCATTTCACTTACATTATGAGCTCAGTAGGCTCATGTTGCTCTTCAGTTCTGCTCCTTAACGTTGATCTTGTATGCGGAAAAGTGTTAACACCAGGGTGCGCTACTGAGACGCTCTCCTTTGTGATATGGTGGCAACGTTTTGCATTTTATAAACATTCCTTAAATTTAGCAGATTTTGTTTTGTGAAGGATTTTCCTTGTGAGCGCATTTCTTAGTGAAGCAGTCGCCAGGTAGGTAGCCAGTGGTGAAGTTTCTGCTAGGTACATTGATTGTTTATATTGAACACCTGTATCTAAACTGGTAATATATTCTCCTTGTTTCTGTAGACAACAATTTTCCAGGTAAGATTTTGGTAGGACATGCTAATTATCCAGTAATTGTTCCTTTGCACATACCGCAGCTAACACTGATGTTTGTGGCTGTTCTTTGTCGCCAGAACGGCGAACACTATCCGTACCTGGACGTATTGGAGAGTCTGGTCAACAGGGGGCGCCCCGTGCCTGTTCGTCTCGACCAGCTGCCGCAGCTGGAGTCACAGATGGTCGCAGCCAAGTCTTGGCGTGAGAGAACCGCTCGCACCTTCCTCAAGAAGAACACCACCTACTCTCTCGTTGAGGTGAGAGTTACCTACATTTATGGGTTATTGTTCTCTAAGTTGTCACAACTTGTGAAATGTAATATTTTTATTAACTGTCATATCTTCAAAATTGCTCATCCTATCTTGACCCCCAATTTTTAGTGTATATGTATATGAAAAAAAAGTCGCATATGACATAATAATTTACATGGTGGTAACCATGGTAAACAGACAGATCCGATGTGGTTCTGTAGAACATCCCATGGAAAATTTAATTAATATATTTTGAGTAGTACTCATATAAATATGACTTAATATTTTTTATAAATAAACAAAACATATACTAATAATAAAAATACATTTCATGACTAGTCTGTGTCCTTAAGGGTAACCACTACCCGAAAACGGCCATATCTCTATTAAAACTAAACATGTCTTAAAAAAATTTTGTGTACCAGTTAGCTAAATGAATGGTATATGATGTTTGAAATATGGGCTCATTTGCTTGTGTATTATCATGGCAATGAATGTTTCTAGTGAGTCTGATTTTCACATCCTTAAAAATTATTCTGAGCTAACAACTGTACGTGTGATCATGCCGTTGTCAAGGATCATCAGCTAGAATACTCCTTTATGCAAGCAACAACACGGAGACAATATAGATATGAAAAAGGCCAAATGGATGACGTTTGTTTATTATGGGTAACCAGTGTATAGGCCTTTTTGGCACACTGTAATATTTAAATAAAAGAAATGTGGACTCTACAACCCAATGCCAGGCCTGTGACTGAGCCCATACTAGTCTCCTGAGCATCAGGCTTTGTGCAATAAGGTGGTTTTGGGCAAGGATATCTGACTTCACTGACAGTTCAGGTATTAGCATTTTTCATGACGCTTTGAAAAATGCTCAAACCTAAAGTCTCATCTCACAACAGTCGTTGCAGTCAAACTTCCTTGCCCAAAACCACCTTATTGCACAAAGGAGTATTCTAGCTGATGGTTCTTGACAACTCAAGGATGCATGCCCCTCTGTCACACTAGAAACGTTCATTGCCATGGTAATACACAAGCAACTGAGCCCATATTCCATATATCAAAAACTATTCATTTAACTAATCAGTACTCCAAATGTTGGTAAGACACGTTCAGTATTAACAGAGATGTGGCCTATGGCCGTTTTCGGGTAGTGGCTACCCTTAAAGAAATTTTAAAAATCACACAAAGTATTACTCTGCTCAGGCAAACAACTTCATTGCACAACTTGATCTCTTATGTTTTGGAATTTTATAAATAAAAACATTAAACATAAGTGAAATAAATTTCCCATGTGGCATCCTGCAAGATCTTATTATTGTTAATTATATATATATATATATGTATATATATTATTTACAGCTTATATGGCTAACATTGTACTCTCTTATACCAACTGTTAATGATTTTTGCAGGTTTTGTCTCCAAGAAATGATATTGGCATGTATCACAGCGGCAAAAACAAGAAGAAAAAGAGTCGTGATGGAGAGAAAGACAAAGAGAATTGCGGAGAGGGCAAATTTGAGGAGCAGAGAGATCCGTCGGCCATCGTGAGTGTGACCGTGTGCTTGAACCTTTCGTTATGAGTAAATCATGGATATTGTGCAAACCAGCCATGCCCCACATCAGTGTGGGTTTTAAAGTCGTGTATCTAATTAATAACAAAGATTCAATACAGTGGAACATCTGGCCAAAAGCTACCTGAATAGTGAGGTGACTTTCCTATTCTCTACTGCTACAGAGGTAATTTGGGACTATCGTAGGGTGACCTTAATTGCGAGGTGGCTGTGTTACTGAGGTGACCGTAAAGCGAGGTTCGACTGTACATCAGATATAAGTTTTGGTCTGTTCAGACATGCGTGTGCTCATGTACGTGCACAGGTTGTCTAAGCCAAACAGACATGTTCTCTTAGGGCTGGTCTCTAAGTTCGCAGAGTAAATAAATCTTAGGCTATTTAGTATTGGTTCAGCCCCCCATCCCTTCAATATATGTTGTGAGACTTACAACTTTTAAGATCCAAAATTGCTATTAACATAAGTTTGCATTAACACATGTTTCACTCACTAGGTGGTGCCACTGTAGCAGTGTATTTTCCTCGCTAAACCTGGTGACGACCAAGCCATCATACACGTAATGCGTAACGTATTTTGGGACATTACAACTATTTCAAGAAAGGAGGTATAAGTTAATGTTTTCATGTAGACCGTAGACACGATCACAGTAATCTCACATATGGCATGTAACGGATAACTGAATTGTGTGCCACCAGGTGTCTGCGTACAAGGTTGCCGAGCAACTGGAGGTAGAGATGATGCGAGAGCTGCGAGTGGAGAATGTGGAGAAACAACAAAACGAGACAGACGCCAAGTATTGTGTGTGTCGCCGCGGCATGGCCGGCACCATGCTTCAATGTGCTCTCTGCAAGGACTGGTTCCACAGTGCGTATACCCGTCACCGGAAAATTTGCGCCACAACAGAAATCGTATCATTGAAATCTTGTGTTCTAACGCTCTTAGCCTATATGAGCGCATTGCCTAATCTCGTACTGACTCGCGTGAGATGTTCTGGCCATAGAGTGATTTCCACACTACATATAGGATACACGATTTCTGATGTAGGCAACTTTTATTAGATTTTTATTTCATCAGTCTATTTTTGTAAGTACTTCACTCAAAACAACTATTATAACAGTTTGTTTCCACGGCATTGAACACATGTGTTAGAGATTTAGAATGTGGCGGTATTATGGAAAAATATGTTCAATTTGCACAATTTGTATTTCCACCAGTACCCGTCCATGTCTTGTAAATAGACGTTTTCAAAAACTGGGAGATTCCACAAAAAAAGGTCAAGGTACAATATGAAATAATACCATTCTGTGATGTTTAGTGATATTTGATGTCATGTTGATCGTCTCATAATTAACATATACATATACACACAATAACTTACATATAGATATGTAATTATGTGACATATCAACAAATGCTACACCAGTAGTTGTACTACCTTTTGAATCATGTCTCACAAATACCCACAATTCACCATGTGACTGTCTCTCCAGGCACGTGCGTCCCACTACCGAAGTCAGCGAACCTGAAGAACAAGACTGGCCAACAGCAGGGACCGGTGCAGGTGGTGTGCGACCTCAAGTTCCTGTGCCCGCTGTGCCACCGCTCGCGCCGCCCGCGCCTCGAGACCATCCTCTCACTGCTCGTGTCATTGCAGAAGCTACCGGTGCGTCTGTCGGAGGGCGAGGCTCTCCAGTGTCTCACAGAGCGTGCGATGGCGTGGCAGGACCGCGCCAGACAGGCTCTCGCCACCGACGAGCTGGCATCTGCGCTCGCCAAGCTGAGCGTGCTTAGTCAGCAGATGGTCGAGAAGGCCGCCCGCGAGAAGACGGAGAAGATCATCAATGCTGAGCTGCTCAAGGCGGCCAGTAATCCTGACCTCCAGGGTCACCTGCAGAGCGTCGCGTTCGGTGGGCTCGTTGCCATGGAGACAGCGCAGGCGGCGGGCGAGAATGAGGCGGACGTGGGGTTGGCATCAGAGGTCGCACCATCCCCGGCGATGTCGGAGGAAATGGGAGAGGGGGTTGATGGGAAGGCCATGCCCGGGGCTGTGACGGGGATGCCATCAGAACACACTTACTCGACAGTCTCGAAAGTCAGCACGAGTGAGTCAAACTCTGTATCAGTTGATTAGTTCAGCCACAGTTGGTTCCACTCGGAAAGAGTACATATATTCATTTTCTATTCCATTGTCCACCTGTCTAGTGACAGTTGCAATATATTTGTGTGTGTGTATATATAATTTTATATTAGTGTAGATGGATTTACGTATGCAGCATTGCACATTGGGTCAGTCAGATAGGTGTATGTATATGAAAATTGCAGATTATCTGCCAGACTAGTATACAGAATATCACACATTGTGTTTTTGAATGATAGCAGGACTCATAATGATGGCCAATTATTTAGAATGCTGTGCTCCTGTTAGATGACTACATTGCTTTCAATCTTGGTTTTATCCTCGTATATGTTTAGGTAAGATGTCTAAAACTATGCCAGTTATTTCTTTCAAACATTTTTGAATTACAACGCAAGTTATCACCAGATATTCAGTTATTCAGATGTGCCATCTTTATATTGGTGATTGATTGACAGCATTGCAAACTATTCAGGCAGGTATATGTCAGTCAGAAGTTATGTTACCCTCATGTGCACACGCATGCATGCACACACACACTATTCATGCTCAGACAAATATGTACATATCAACATGTACTAACACGCACGCACACACACAAGCGAGATGAGCCTCATTATTTTGTGCCCGTCAGGTGGAGCATCCCCAAGCAAGCAAGGCCTGGAGCTGGGACTGGAGCGCCGCTCTGCTCCAGTGTTGGAGCTGTCTGAACTGGCGAAGGCCCAGCTGGAGGAGCTGATGATGGAGGGAGAGCTACTGGAGGTGTCCCTGGACGAGACACAGCACATCTGGCGCATCCTTCAGGCGTGTCAGTCACCCCACATTGACCAAATCCTACAGGTAGATAGTTCCCTCTGATCCCTGCAGACTGTCAGTCACCCCACATCAACCACATCCTACAGGTAGATAGTTCCCTTCATCCCTGCAGGCTGTCAGTCACCTCACATCAACCACATCCTACAGGTAGATAGTTCCCTTCATCCCTGCAGGCTGTCAGTCACCCCACATCGACCACATCCTACAGGATGAAAGTACTTTTGTTTGAGGGGAGGAGGTGAGGGGCGGAGGCTAGGTGGATGAAAATACTTTTGTCTGAGGGGAGGAGGTGAAGGGCTGAGGCCAGATGAATGAAAGTACTTTTGTTTGAGGGGAGGAGGTGAAGGGCTGAGGCTAGATGGATGAAAGTACTTTTGTTTGAGGGGCAGAGGCTAGATGGATGAAAATACTTTTGTCTGAAGGGAGGAGGTGAAGGGCTGAGACCAGATGAATGAAAGTACTTTTGTTTGAGGGGAGGTTAAGGGCTGAGGCTAGATGTTTAAAAGTACTTTTGTTTGAGGGGAGGAGGTGAGGGGCGGAGGCTAGATGGATTAAAATACTTTTGTCTGAGGGGAGGAGGTGAAGGGCTGAGGCCAGATGAATGAAAGTACTTTTGTTTGAGGGGAGGAGGTGAGGGGCGGAGGCTAGATGGATGAAAATACTGTTGTCCGAGGGGAGGAGGTGAAGGGCTGATGCCAGATGAATGAAAGTACTTTTGTTTGAGGGGAGTAGGTGAGGGGCGGAGGCTAGATTGATGGATCCCTAAGGCAAGAGCTAAATTCATTTAATAAATAAAGTACTTATTTAGCTCTCGATCAATTTAAATTGCTCTCGGGCGCTTTACATATATACACACATATATAATAGCATTTTACATAAAAAGAAATGCTAACTAAGAAATAACCATGTAAAAAATATATAATTTGTGTATGTTCCAATTCTGCTTAAATTTTGCTCGGTCAGAAATGTCGTAGGAATTGGCGTTGATTTGCTTTGTTTGTGTGACGTCTGCAGGCGACGGATGCGGAGGTGTACTGTGAGCGGGTGAAGAAGGAGAAGATGAAGAAGAGGAAGCTGGAGGATGGAAGGGAGGAGAAGCACGTCGATGGCGCCGGCATTGACAGACCGAAGAAGAAAAAGTTCAAGGTCAAGTTTGGAAAAGATGGCAAAATCAAAGGTAGTTATTTCTACATGGTATTTGTCTCGGTCTGTTGTTTTCATTGTTCAGTTTTACATGCGGAAACTGTTGGTAAATGGTAAGTTTGGTACTACCATAATGACCGTATATATTGGGACACGTCCTGATGTCATGTTGTCCTTGTCTATAACCTGCTACTAACTATTTTTGAGTCTCAGTGGCCCTATATCCTGGGTGTCCGAATATAGGGACAACAAATAATTATATAAATGTGTCCCAAAACATATGGTACAGAAAAGTAATAATTTTTTAGTTGTTTAGGGTGTCCCAAAACATACGGCAGGGCTCGCACAGTCTTGAAAAGGCCTTTAATTTGAAGGTGTCTCTTGAAAAGGCCTTAAATTTGAAAATGCCCTGAAAAGGCCTTGAAAATTTACCGAATGCCCTGAAAAGCCCTTGAATTTTGCCAAAATAAATTTTCCAAAAGCTAGAATCAAAATTACATAAATGTTTATATTTTTAGATGTTATAAAAATCAAAATGCCAGACGTAAAACTGAATGGAACATGGAAGTCGATCTTTCGCCATATTTATGTAGATTACAAGTTTGGAGTTACTTCCCTTACAACACTCGGCTATTTCCGTTTTTCCGTAATCTCATGAGGTTGACTGTCGACTCGCCACTTGCTATTGACTGCCATTTTTATTGACACACTTTGTCAGTTCGACGCGTCTATTGTGCTTGACTAGGCAATGAACAAATAATGGGAAAGACCATATTCAATTTGAAGTGGTTGACCTGACTCAATATAGGTGGGTGACAGAATGTAAAGACGATCCCCACAAGGGAAATGTTTCGCGTGTCAGAAGACCATTGATTTGGGGAAGATGGGCAAAAATGCATTGAAATCGCACATGAAGAGTGCGAAACACAAATCGAACAATGAAATGTTGGAGGGTTTATCGAGGATGTATCTCTTCACCACTGCAAGTTCCTCGACGAGTATCAAATTAAAAAATTATCCTAAACGCAAAACATTGGCAAATGACGCATCCGCAGATTTGACAACGCTATGCGATATAGCAGTGCCTGTTGACATTTTGAACATTGAACCACCGTAGCCTTCGACCAGTACTGAAGTCAAGCCAAGCAGGAATTCAATGCTGCATTTCACCGTATGGAACGACGTCTATGAGATTCTTTGGACATTTAAAACTGTCGCTGATCATGTTATATAAATCAAATGAAAATGTTGCCTAAATATTTCGCAAAATGTTTCCTGGCAGTGCAATTCTACAGAAGTTTTCTTGTGGGGAGAGGAAAACAGCCTATTTGTGTGTATTTGGAATCACACTGTACTTGAAAAATGTTATGTTGACAAAGGTCAAGGTCCTTTTGTTGTGTCATTTGATGAAAGCCTCAACAAGAAAAGCCAGAAGAAGCAGATGGATATTCATATCCATTTCTGGGGAGAAGGGAACAAAGTCAACACGCTGTTTTGGATCACAATTTCTAGGTAAGGGCATTGGCTGAACTGATTTATATGTTTTCAATACAAATGTATTATTTTTTTCAGCAAAATAATAATTGATAATACTAATAAATGTAATAAATTCATATAATAATTATTATAACACTAATATATTTGCCGAGTTTGAGTGACATTGTTGGAATACAAAAGTTATATGATTAAGCAGTGATATAGTTGGGATTCCAAAGTAATATTAATATATTTTCCAAATTTTCGGTTTACACAATATTTTCACAATTTCGATCGGTCAAATACATGTATATTAAATAATATTGATAGAAAAAAATAATTGTTATAATATTAATAGATGCCTAATGTGGTTGATACTATCCCCACTAACCCATGTAGCATGGTGAAATAAAATACAAAAAATTTAATAATTTGTATAATTAAAAAAAATTAAAGAATTTTTTTAAAACTTTATAAACAGCATTCTAATGCAGAGCTATTAATTTTCCAGGACATGCCAAGGCAGTGGACATGGTGGACCATTTTAGAGCAGGGGTTCGAGAAAGTGGACTGGATGTCAAGCAAATGGTCCAAATCAGCATGGGCATTCGGACATTCATTGACCTGATGAAGAAGACACTGTCAGACGACTTTGATTCAACTTTAATCAACATTGGATGCTGTGGGCTGCACATTGTGCATAACGGTTTCAAAGCTGGCGTCACCTATTCAGAATGGAATGTCAGTGACTTTCTGTTGTCACTCTACTACCTGTTCAAAGATTCGCCAGCAACAAAAGAAGATTATGTGAAAGCCAGTGGGAGCTCTTTGATGCCATTGCAATCTGTGAGCCATAGGTGGCTGCTGGAGAATGTGCCTGTTTGTACCAGAGCTCTGGAGATCATGCCAAACATCAAAGCCTACGTGAAAACTGTCAATGGAAAACAGTCCCCAGACCAGCAAACAAGTAATACAAGGTTGTGGCTACACCACTCCAGGACAGGACAAACTGTTGTCATCAAAGCTACACTTCTCCAGGTGCATAGCTGGCCACCTTCAGCCATATCTATCCATCTACCAGACAGACCAATGGTGTGCTTCTTGTCACTGGACTTGAGTGTCAGGGTTCTCATGAGACGGTTCATTAAGAGTGACAAGATCACCCTAGACATATTTGATGACAAACTAGCTGGCATTGCAAGTGACCGTGCCAATCATTTGGCCTACAAGAAGGTAGATGTGGGATTTGTCACCGAAAAGCATTTGAAGGAAGCATCCATGACTGAGCAACAGGCAGCTGATGGAATTCAGACTCCAGTGCCAGGACTTCATCAGTGCCGTGGTGAAGACAGTCTAGACCAAGTGCCCAATTGTGTATTCCTTAGTGAGGAATCTCTCATGCCTGAGCCCAAGAGAAATGGCAACCACCCAGATGCTGCCAAAATGAAGTTCAAGAAGGTGATAGCACTGCTTTCCAGCAACCAAAGGGTGAAGGATGATGTTTGTGACCAGATCATTCAACAGTATGCTGCATTTATAGACAGCATTCCTGCCTTTGGCGCAGAGATGTTTATGAACTTCATCCACACTTCAGAACATGACCGAGTGGATGAGCTGCTGATGACGTAGATGGGTGTTGATGAGGCCTATGCAAAGCGTGTGGGTGTGGTGAAGCTCCTGCTGGTCCTCTTTCAAGGCCAAGCTTCTGTTGAAAGAGGATTTTCAGTCAACAAGGAGATTGAAATTGAAAACTTGAAAGAGCAGTTCTTGGTGGCACAAAGATTGATTTGTAATCATGTGAAAGCTGTTGATGGTCTGTTGAAGATTGAAATCAGCAAGCCAGTGCTTGTGTCTGCAGACATGGCGAGGCAGCAGTACGACAAATACTTTGAGGATGAAAGGGAAAAGAAGAAAACTGACCAGGAGCAGAGGAACAGAAAGCATGTCTTAGAAGAGATAGATGAACTCAAGGTGAAGAAGAGGAGGCTCAACTCTGAAATCGTCAGCCTGACAGAGTCTGTTAATGAATGGGCTGACAAGGCAGAGAACTTTTCTTTTATCTGCAAATCAAATGCTCTCAAAAAGAGTACAAAGCAAAACATTGAAGCTATGAAGACCATTGATGAAAAGTTGGAAGCCAAAGTGCAGGACCTCAAAAAGTGTTGAATGCTGTCAAAATCGAAATAGCATGTGAACTATTGCAATCTGTTGTGAACTTGACAAACTGATCATTGTTTTTTTTGCAAATTCTATTGACAACAGTTTATGTTGACTGACCAAGTGTGTGACTTATTAACTAGTCTAGGACAAGTGTTAAGTATATCAAAAAGGTTAGTTCCCTAGTTGCTTCCATTGTTTTATAACAATAGCACACAGAAACCTGGTGAAGTAAGACTATGAAGAGTTGACATATATAATAGTGTATATTATAATGTCATGTTTTTGGGGCCTTTAATAAATGTCTGACTTGAAAAGGCCCTAAAAAGGCCTTAAATTTGGTTGCTGAAAATCTATATGTCCCAATACATACGGTCACAAAGGTAATTACATATGACCAGTTTTATGTTATTGGTAAATGTTAAGCTTGTTACTATTTGTATATGGCAAGTGTGGTATTAGTAAATGGCTTTTTGGTATTAGTTATATAAATTGTAAATGACAAGGTTGGTACTATTTAGAAATGACAAATTTGATACCATTGTAAATGGCAAGTTTGTACTATTTATAAATGTAAAATTTGTACCATGTGTGAATGGCAAATTTGATCATTATTGGTAAATGACATGGTACAAGTTTTAAATAGCACATTTGACAATATTTTCAAACAGAACTTTGGTACTATTTATTGATCACACTACTAGCGTAGATTTCCATGTATAATACACCCCCATGTATAATATGCACCCTGACTTTTGACATCAATCCCCTATTTCCCCGCTTCTAATATTTTGTTTGAACCCATCTCAGAATCGTAAACATGTCACCTACGGAAGTTATGGCATTACTGCCGGCTTGTTGTTGGCTAGTGACTAGTGTGTAAGCACTACGTAACTTGTCTTGTAGCTTGATGATTGCGCGACTGATTAAATCAGCACTTGCTAGAACTTACATTGTGTCGTTCTGATTTCACTTTTAAATTAACACCAAGTTCTATTCTGAAATGCTACATGCAAACCTGGTACTTTCAACTGCGAAGCATACATGCACTACATTCGTCTTTATTTACATTCACAACTTTAAACATGGAGTCACACTTGTTGACACTCAACCCGTGACGCGAGCATTCATTTACGTGATTCAGGAATGCCAATCATAATCATAGCGGGATGCTTCCTGGCTGCGTTTCCTGGTTTCGAACCTTTCCTGCTTATTGGTGTTATTCGGGCTCTCGTCTTTGTCATTTCTCGCTGCTAGTTTAGGGCTAGAGAGGCGGTTATAGGAGTGCGATTCTTGCCTTTCACCTGTGTTGCTGCAGTGGTTTACGTGATTGTGACATAACGCCGATTTTGATAATATTACTAGTTTTCCAGCAACATTATCCTGGTCAGCAAACATTTATAAATTAGTTAGAGACTTTTTTAGTCTTAGCACCATGTATAATACATACCCTGACTTTTGAGCAAAAAGTGAAGGAAAAAAATGCGTATTATACATGGAAATTTACGATAATACAAAATATGGTGCACAAGATTGTAAATGTCACATTGTGTTTTAGTGTCGGGCAAGTTCAAGGATGGAGAGAAGAGAAAAGATGGGAAGGATGAGAAGAAGAAGAAGCTGAAGAAGCGAGAGAAGGAAGTTGGAAAGGAGAAGAAGAAGAAGGTGCACAAGTTGTACGAGATGGCGGATGAGGAGGAGGATGACTGCTCCGCCGTCAAGTGTCTCAAGCCCTCCGGTGAGAGATTGTTTCGGTCGTTTGCATAGATTATATGCATAATTGTATTCAAATTGAGATGTTATTTCGTTCAGGATGTAATGAAAAATTAGCCAGACACAGCGCAGCAACGGTTTTTTAACTGGTCCTGCTGCTGCCCCATAATACTGAATACCTTAAGTTCCCATGTATGATACGCCCCCATGTATGATACGCCCCCCTGTATGATACGCCCCCATGTATGTTATGCCCCCATGCGTGATACTCCCCCCATGTATGATACGCCCCCATGTATAAATGCATCCCAACTTTTGGCAACAACTCCTCATTTTCCCACTTCTGATAGTTTGCATGAAGCACGGCTCAGGGTTAGGTACTGTCATTTCATCAAAATTTGTTAGTGTGAGGACCCTTGAATCCATACCAGAATCGTAAAAATGTCCCTTACGCAAGGTACAGCATTGTCACCGGCACATCGCACACGGAGATGTCACGTCGTGAGTCATATCTATGCAGTCATTCTTCCACCTGGTGGATACTTGTACGCCTTCGAATGACCTCCGATCAGAAGTTTGTAGACCTACATGGAACCCCTAGCGGACTGTGTTTCCGCCATGATGTACGCACCAAATTACGTTACCGTGAAACTATCTTTTATGAAACACGTGTCTAGGACGCTTTCGGCACGTGATAGATTGTATAAAATGAGTGGTGACGTTTTCTATCCTTTGCCTGAAAGCAACATTTCATGTAGCACATATTTCAGGCTTACATTCAGTCGGGGAGAATTATCTTTAGCGCTAGCACTATGTATAATACGCACCCGGACGTTTAAGTAAAATATAAAAGAAAAAATGCGTATTACACACGGAAAATTCTAAGAGTAATACATAGTAATTAATAAAAATAATGCTTTGGTTAACAGTTTTCTTTGGAAGGCAATCCTGTTACCTATGGTCTGTGTCTTTAGTTGTCTGGCTGTCTGTAGGTGACAAGGTCAGCTGGGTGCAGTGTGACGTCTGTGTCTGTCTGTAGGTGACGAGGTCAACTGGGTGCAGTGTGATGCGTGTCAGCAGTGGTTCCACCTACTGTGCGTGGGCCTGGGAGAGGATGAGGTCGCTGGCAACGAGGAGTACATGTGCTTCATGTGCAAGAATGAAGGTGGCGCCACCATCAAACCCTCGCTTTCCACCACGCCCGCACTCAGCCCCGACGCTGCCCTGGTGACCGACTCCGAAGACGAGTATGAGAAGCCTGGGGAAGAGGTGGAAGATGGGATGGAGGCAGATGAGGAGGGAAGAGGGGAGGGCCAGGAGGAGGTGCAGGGTGAGGGGACCGAGGACAGTGTCGCGGCGTCGTTGCAGATGACAGGCGACTGGCAGGCCACCAACTAAGACTGATGTCATCTGAACGGTGACACGGTGCTCGACAAAGCAGCTGTCGAGTATTTGTTATAGTTATATATGTATCGGTTCATATTGTCTATGGTGTATCAGTCATTTGTTGCAGGTAGAGCATGCATGTTGGACCACTGCATTAAGTGTACGTTTGTGTGGGCCGCATGCTGGCCCTACACCTTAACTGCAAGTGTGTGGGCCACATGCTGGTCCGACACCTTCACTGCAAGTGTGTGGGCCACATGGTGGTGTGACACCTTCACTGCAGGGATGTGGGCCACGTGCTGGCCCGACACCTTCATTGTGGATGTGTGGGCCGCATGTTGGTCTGATACAGTTACTGTAGGTGTTGGCCACATTTTTTTGTTGTGTATTAATTATGTATGAGGAGTGTCAGCTAGGAAGCCATTTGGCGTGTTGACTAGACAGTTACCTGGTGTACACTTTGTTGTTGCTGGCTTGGTGTGGCATTTCAGAGAGTGGTCATGTTGTTGCTGGCTTGCAATGGGTGCGGTGTAGACATATACAGATGTGTAGTGAAAGCCAATCACGTTAATGGTTGTGCCAGTTGCAACTAATTTCACAAGATGCTTAATCGTTCTGTGATGTCTGCATCACCAACTTTACTAATCTTAATTTTGTTGTCATTGATTTTTTTAATGTATGAAAAAATGTGCACCCACGAAACACATTGCGGTGAATATGTACAGAGATTTCTTGAATACTATTAAAAAGGTAATAAGTCACACACTTCCCAGAGTATGCACATCAACAGTTGACATTATTGTTTTGAGGCGAATGTTGGCAAATTTTTTTTGAACAAGGAAATGATTAGTAAGGTGTCGAATGTTCTTCAAGGCTGCAGTAATAAGTATTGGAAATTCTTTCAATAAACGCACTAAGCACAAAAGTTTGTTTACTGTATATTCTTTGTTAATTGTAAAACACTCCAAAAACAGACGCTGGTAAGCTTCCACAGTCACATTCATCATACATATACAAATATACATAAATAGTCGATTTTATTTATTTACAGTCAACATTATACACTAACCTGTGCTGCAATTGTATCGAGACAGTTGCTTGTCCAGAGTATACGTACGGTGAGCATTAAAGCACGTGCAAAAAAATACAATGTTACAAAGTCATCTGCCATTTCCTGAAACTAGCAAGTCGTGTGCTACAGTGCTGCCAGAAAACACTGCGACTAACACTAGATCAATAGAAGGTACATCAACATATCTGCATTGTTTGAAAGTGTATCACACAGGTGTATTGGTAACCATAGAAAGTACACAAATACATCAGTTACCACAGGCAATACACAGGTGTATTTATCGGCTGCCTTTGAAGGTCCAATTGCGCTATGGAACGTGCATTTGTTCACTGTTCGAGACAGGCACAACACATGAAGATGTCTATTTGGGCAGCACACATGAATACAGGAAGACAACACGTGCATCTCGTAGAAAAGTCACTTGGACCCAAGAAGAGTGGATGCACAGTAACGTGCAGACCACGTTTTGATGTAGCTGTTCAGATACACACAAAGACCCGACTGATGGGGCTCAACACACTGCTGCATAAGACCAGTGTTTAAAGTCGTTGCATGTTACACTAGCTGTCACAGTTCTACTTACACACCTGGTGAGCTAGTTGTTAACTGGAACTGGTACAAGGCATCTAGGACTAGAGGGTGTGTTATTCGGACTTGTTACAGCAGTACCAGATGAACTCTTGCTAGCAGACACCAGGGTTGATGGCGATTTTATAAAATCGTGATTACAACCGCACTGTCTAAAAGATATGATACAACCATCAAATATTATCTTATAAATCGGGTAAACTAAAGTGTTTTTTTATAGAATATCAAAGATTCAAACTCTAGAGTGTTAAAAAAATCCTTTAACTGCAGTTGGTTGCATGGGTAAATTCGACTTACAGAAATGTCATTATGATTACTTTTTTGACATACTTTTAGAATTATAGTTTGCTATGAAAGAATACATTTACGATCATAATCAAACCCTGGCACTGCAGTGTGTAAACATGATGCTTTCAGATAACTTGGAGACATGATTAGACATCACAGTCAAACTCTTGCTGGATTAATTTGATTCAAAAACATTGTAGTACTGTCGCCAACAACCCAATGATATGGCTGTTGCTGAGCAACTGTGGTCATGTGACTAGTCATGTGACACAACAGGACGTGTCCATAGCGGACTAGATGTGATGACAAGCAGCGTCACTTAATGTGGTCATGGAATGTACTCTTGGGGGTTTCACTGGGGGGGGGGGGGCTTGTAGTGGTGCAGCTGAACAATACCGAACACAGACGTGGATATTTCACACTCACGACAGATGCTATGGCAGCAGCGAATGCTGAGGAAAATGTGTCGCCAACAATACAATACAATACTGCCACAGTTCAGTCGCATGTGTATTTTTGGCCCTGTTTTCCATGCAACACATTTTAAAATGTTTTCTTTAAGGGTTAGTCAAAATGTTAACTGTTTTGAGAGATGTCTCGTCACGTCCATGATGACAAAATAATGGCGATCAATTTCTAGAACGTTTCTTATAAGAAAATGTTAAGTAACATTCTTTCCTAAAAGCGTGATTATTTCCTATATTTCTCCAACACAGCAATTTTTAGCAAGTAATTTGAAAACAATATCTTGATTAGTTCTGGTTTAGCCACTTCTGTCAATATTAATCCACACGGAATTGTGGTACGATCCACCAGTTAGCGGTGCTATGAAGCTATGTATCCAATGTGAATGCCAACTATACACTGGTGAAATAGTCATAGGTCATCCAGCCGTCCGACCCTTGCGACATTTGCACTGACTGAAAGACGAGGGTATGTAGTACGATGGGAACTATCTGTACACAGCCAAACGCTGCGCCAACAGATGCTAGGAGATAATGTTGGGTGAATCCGCCAATTTGTCCTGAAATTCGACCGATGTCCTCCGCGAGTCGCCCTCCAACACTAGAGTGGCGCCACCTGGCTGTGACTGGGTGACAAGTCCCGAGACTCCAGGGGGTGCCATGATCGTGAACGAGACCGGCTGCATGGGCACCTTGCTGGTTGCCGTGGCGATGGTGCGGCCAGCAGAGCAACAGGGGACGGGCAGCGAGGCGGTTGGCACGACAACAGGCGCCGCGAACACCTGCTGGAGGTTGCCGGTGGCGATGAGCGTTGTCGGACTTGAGAGACCGACTGCAAGCTGGGCGTGTACCGAGTTCTTGTTGGCCATCATGGCCGCCGTGGCTCCCTTCAGCTGCAGGCCACCACGTCTCTCACCATTCTTGCCTGCAACAAACACATTTGTTTTATAATGAGAGGGATAGTTTGATTTATACAGCGCCACCAATCTGGACACAGTCCATTCTGAAGCATTTTATAACATGGATGCTGAATTTAATTTAATTAAAGATGATAAATTAGGTAAACATGATGCATATAGAATATTTATATATCATCAGCCAGATACCGCCACAGGAACACCTGCTGCTGCAGGGTGACTTCAATGCAAGGGTGGGAGCCGATCAGGTTGCCTGGCCAGTCTACCTGGGACATCACGGAGTCGGCAAGATAAATGAGAATGGACAGCGACTTCTTGAGTTGTGCTCCTACTTCGACCTCTGCATCACCAACTTCTTCTTTCAGACGAAGCCCCAACACAAGACATCATGGAGTCCCGCCCGATCAAAGCACTGGCATCAGTTGGACTTGATCATCACTAGACGCTCTTGCCTCCAGAATGTTCTGATCATCCGATCCTACCACAGCGCTGACTGCGACACAGACCACTCCTTGGTGTGCTGCAGGATTAGGTTGCAGCCGAAGAAGATACATCGCTCTAAACGCGAAGGAAAACCTCGCATTAATGTGAGCAAGACAACACATCCCGAAAAGGCAGCACTATTTAGAGAGGGACAGTCTACCACTTGACACTGCCACTCAGACATGGGACTGTGTATGTAACACAGTACAAAATGCTGCCATGACAGTCTTTGGAAAGAAGAAGTCGAGGAAGACAAAGGATTGGTTCGAGACTAACTGCAGTGTGATGATTCCAGTTATCGAGGCCAAGCGTGCAGGCCTTGTAGAACACGAGCACTCACCCAGCCAAGCAACCCTCCAGGTACTACGAATAGCCAGAAGCGAAGTCCAGCAGACTGCTAGGCACTGTGCAAACGAATACTGGCACCAGATATGCAAGGACATCCAGAGGTGAGCTGATACAGGCAACACTGGGGCCATGTATGATGGCATCAAGAAAGCCATAGGCTCTACTCAGAGCAAGACAGCCCCTTGAGGTCCTCCACAGGAGAGCCCATCCATGACAGGAAAAAGCTAATGGAGAGGTGGGTAGAGTACTACTCAGAACTATTCTCCAGAGAGAATGCTGTCACCAGCTCAGCCATGGATGGCATAGAATGTCTGCCCTTTCTAACAGAGCTGGACGAGGAACCAACCATCGACGAACACAGCAAGGCTATTGACAACCTATTCAGTGGAAAAATACCTGGAAGCGATGGAATTCCACCCGAAATCATTAAGTGTGGCAAGAGCACTCTACTGAAACCCCTATACGTACTTCTTTCTTTGTCAGTGCTAGAGTGAAGGGGCCATGCCGCAAGACATGAGGGATGCTAACATCGTCACGCTATATAAAAACAAAGGAGACAGGAGTGATTGTAACAATTACAGAGGCATCTCACTCCTGAGCGTAGTTGGCAAGTTGTTTGCTCGTGTGATCCTGAACAGACTACACATACTCGCTGACAGTCTACCCCGAATCCCAGTGTGGCTTCAGAGCAAATAGATCAACTAGTGACATGATCTTTTCGCTTTGACAGTTACATTGCCTTCACCGATCTTACCAAAGCCTTCGACCTTGTGAGCAGGGATAGTCTGTTCAAGATTCTACCGAAGATAGGATGCCCCCAAAGCTCTGCAGCGTAATCAGGTCATTCCACGATGATATGAGGTACAATCCTGTATGACGGTTCTACTTCTGAGACTTTTAACGTTACCAGTGGGGTAAAACAAGGATGCGTCCTCACCCCAACCCTCTTTGGGATATTTTTTGCCCTTATACTGAAGCACGCCTTTGGATCTTCGACAGAGGGAGTGTACATGCACACGAGATCTGACGGAAAACTATTCAACTTGTCTTGCCTAAAACCGAAGACCAAAGTGCATCTGGCCCTCGTCAGAGACTTTCTGTTTGTGGATGCAGCAGTCATCACGAGCTAAAAAAACCTCATGAACCGCTTTGCATGGATTTTGGACTGACAATCAGCTTGAGAAAGACTAACATCATAGGGCAGGATGTGATCACCCCCCCCCCATCCATCACCATAAACAATTATGAGCTAGAGGTCGTTCACCTCTTCACCTACCTCGCGTCCATTGCCGACAACCTCTCCTTAGAAGTAGAAATCAGCAGAAGGATTGGGTGAGCGGCTTCAACACTTGCCCGGCTTACAAAGAGAATGTGAAATAACAAAATGCTGACAGAGCACACAAAGGTGACAGTGTACAACGCCTGCGTGCTGAGTACACTTCTGTACGGTAGTGAGTCCTGGACGCTGTACTCCACTCAGGAGAATCGAATGAACTCATTTCACATGCACTGCTGCGGCGCATCCTCGGGATCTCCTGGAAGGACTGAGTCCCCAATACAGAGGTCCTCTCAAGTGCCGAGTCTGTGAGCCTGGTGACCATGCTCAGGCAACGTTGCCTCCACTGGCTCGGCCATGTGCATTGGATGGAAGATGGGATACTTCCAAAAGACATCCTCTATGGAGAGCTGGCCTCTGGAAAGAGAGCTGCAGGACGTCCCCATTTGCACTTCAAAGATGTATGCAAGCGAGACTTGAAGGCACTAGACATAGATGTTGACAACTGGGAGGATCTTGCTGGAGACCGATCCGCATGGAGGCAAAAACTACACAGATGTCTCAAAAGAGGAGTTGATACGAGTCTCCGCAGGCTAGCAGAAGAAAAAACGCAACCGCAGAAAAAACACCCAGGCTGAGAACAGAACCGAGAGCGCCTTCAATTGCAGCATATGCAATAAAGACTGCCACTCAAGAATTGGCCTCTACAGCCACAACATACGCTGCCCAGCCAACAACTGATCTTCGACACCAGGGCACAGATCCATAGTCTTATGAGATTGCAAGATGCCTACTACTATACATATTATGACATACATGTACATATAGGTAGACATACATATGTTATACACACACATACATATACAATTTATTAGCTAAACAAATTAGTTAAAACATGTCATGTGCACAGCAAAACATTTCTATTAATTAATTATTAAATGAATGATGAATTACAGAAACATGACGCATATGTACACATCTGTTGGGACAGATAGTTATCAACGCTGTCATATTGTCTATGTTTGCAGAAATATTTATTTTTTCTCTAGTTTTTTTGAGAAGATGCAGGAGAAAACTTCACCAAGATGGTTTTTTAAGTAAAAAATGTTACCTTTTCTCAAAATGTGTTTCACAAAATTCAATATTGTATAATATATCACAAAAATATTTAATTATGAAAATTATTGTGTCATATTTTAAAATATAATTCTTATTACAAATCCTAGTACAAATAAAATATCAGAATTTCAATCACAGTACTACTCGGAGTGAGTACTCGACCACAAAATTCACAATCCCTGCTTTGCACACAAAAGTAATCAAAGAATGATTAACTGAACATGAATCTCATCAATGTAGGTAACCACTTGATAAAAAAAATTGCCCTCGCATTTCATAATAAAACTGTACACCATGATGACAAAGTCAGATAAAAGTAACCGCAGAATATAACCAAAAAAATTACTTTATCAGTTGAACATCTTAGACAAACAATCCAATGTTTGCCAACCTACCTGATGATTTATAATGTTGCCCTGCTCGAACGCTCAGCTGTTGCTGTGGCAACTGCTGTAGTTGCTGCAGCTGCTGCTGCTCCAACATCACCGCAGCAACTTGCTCCACTGCTCCCACCGTTGTCGTGGTTACACTTTGGGTGGTGGGAAAAGCTTTCACGGTGACTGTTTGGGATGAGGAAATGACGCCATTGGGGAGTGGCGAGGCTGCGGAAATCTGTGGACTAGCAGAACCCTGCAAGAGAATTGTGGGAGTTGACGATCCATGCAATCGAGTGAGATTTAGCACCAGGCTTACCTTCAGGCATGATCAAATTTGTACCAGTCCAAAAATATCTTGGTAGGTATACACATGTACAATCCCATCCAAAACACATAAATATACAATTATAAATGCATACACAAGTGTGATGCATATTTTTAAAGCATATGGAACAATATAAATGGCAGTGAGAGTTATTAACATTTATTTTCACAAACATTGGGATACTACTTCTGCTCAAATTGAATTCTGTCCAAAACAAACTCATCCCGTCGAGTGGACGGATCTCAACAAAAGCACGACAGCTATGTGGTGGCTACGTTAATGTGCTGTGGTTATTTTGTACACTGCAGTCTACACATTCCATAGTTCTATAACAGCTAGTATACCTAACTGGATGGCACTTCAAGAATAATTATGTACAAAAGCAAAGTTTCTCCGAAGAGCTGGTTACATGGAGATGACAACAAATTTGGACACTCGATAAATCAATGGTTTCCTTTGTGCATTTGCCAACTGAGTTTTTTTGCTTTAAATAAAATTGTTTAATATTTAAAACAGGATAAATGACAAGAGTTCACAATAACCCTTTAGAAAGCACAAAAACACTTTTAGAAAGAACAAAGAAACGTCGGGTTCCACTACAATGTTCTGATACTGAACACAATATTTCACAAATTTCATGTCTGACAAAATAGAAATACAAACATTACTGATTTGCTTTATCAGACAGTAAAACATTAATTGAAGTGTTTTCCGAGCTGTTTGTAGAATTGAGGGATTATGGTTCATATGTGTACACCAGCGAATGGAACTATCATCAAAGTTGAACAGGTTAAAAGGTATGACTATGACCAAACACCTGGCATGTTATAATAAGCTTCTAAATTGTAATAGTTAGTTGTTTCTAAATTACCCACCGTAACTCCACACTCTGAGTGACAATTAACTACAACTGAAAGCAACCACAAACAACTACTAACAACAACAAAATGACTGCCTTAGTAGTAAAGAGATGAAGATAAGCTGATAGCAGTGAAACCACAAAGACAAGCTGATGGAAGTGAGTGAAGTGACTTACTGATCGGATGAGTGGACTGGGGGTGGTAGTCGGTGCCACTCCGGTGTTGCCGTATGCAAATGCCATCTGCATGGACGACGGCGTGACGACGGTACCAGGGGGCGGTGCCGTATCCATGACAACCGCCCCTCCGACCGACATGGCATTGACGATGGCATTGAGACTGTTGGCTGAACCATCTGGCATGAGCACTTGTTGCGACTGCTTCAGGGTCAAAGTTCGACTGCCCACCACCCTGCCCGACTGCACTACTTTGGCACTCGCTTTCTCCAAGTTGTTCACCATCTGTACGTGGTTGTGCGTTGTCACGGCAACTGATTCGGCGGCAAGCTGGATGCCTGGAATGGTCACCAGGTGGCCGTTGACAAGGCCGGTTCCATCAATGTTTGTGACAACGATGTTGAGGTCTTTGAAGAGATTGTTGCGCGCAAAATGTTGGTGCTTCGTGGCCACCGATGACATGCCCAGACCACCAATGGCCGTCGTGCCAAGATTCACGTTCACAGCGCCGACAGGAATTGCAATGGAGATTGGATTGTTCATGTGACTCGTGCTCACTGCTGAAAGGTTCAATTGATTAACATTGGGGGCACTGTTGGCACCGATGACGTTCGACAAAACAACACTGGAACGCTTTCGCTTCAAGCTGCCGTGACTTGTCCGTACACCAGATGGGGCCACATCGGCGGCTACGTTAGTCCTGTTTCCGACCACTAATGTCACCGGAGTTCTTAAGCTGGCTGTGCTGCTACCTGGTGAGTTGACTAGTGGCACTGACGATGACGCTTTCACTTTCTGTTTGTTGATGACTGGCTTGTTGTGGCCAGCCACGCCTATAGGGTTCATTCCTCCACTGTTGACATTTGCACTGCCCCCCAGCCAAGGGTGATGGTCTCCAAACGTGAATTCATACGGGTCGTTGGAGCTGGCTGTGATGTTGGAACCCTGGGGTAACTTGGACTCGACACAAAGGCGCCTGTAAGAGACACAGACAGCTGTACAGGGTGCGACCTGGTGTAAAGTTGATAGAGTAACATACCGTAATGAACGTGTGTATTGGGACACTTAAAATAATTAAATTATCAGCAGTCCCAAACACACGGAGCACAAAAATAAATCTTAGATTCACTGTCCCAATATTTATGGACACAAGCGAGTTCTGACGTCATAAATCGTCCTTGTCTATAACCCGCTGCTAACTATTTTTGAGTG
Source organism: Escarpia spicata (assembly GCA_963995525.1). Taxonomy (NCBI): domain Eukaryota; kingdom Metazoa; phylum Annelida; class Polychaeta; order Sabellida; family Siboglinidae; genus Escarpia; species Escarpia spicata. The sequence continues at coordinate 7,070,242 of OZ023205.1, forward strand.
TCTCAGTGGCCCTATATCCTGTGTGTCTGAATACGTTGGGACAAAAAATAACTATTTATTAAGGTGTCCCAAAACATACAGTACAGAATGCGGTGTCCCAATACATGCGGTGTCCCAATACATGCGGTGTCCCATTACATGCGGTGTCCCAAAACATATGGTCTTTACGTTAGGCTAGCAAAAGTAGGAATGTATCCGTGATATTCAACCAATTACTATGTCTATACCGAACACATCGTAACAACAATACCGCTTGTTGCTTTTGAAAGTAAATGTTGATATCTGGCATAATAAAGCATAAATAAATTGAGATATTTAATTGTTATAATGAACAGAACATGCAGTCACACATGTAGGTGGTATGTAGGGCAAAATCAAAAGAAAAATTTATGTATTTTTGTTAGTTTTAATAAACTCAAATCAGTCATCTGTTGATAAAGATATACCATCAATACACTGTGGACCACAACTTATAAAACATAAATGACAATATAAACTAACTGCAATCCTAGATGTAGTTATTTATAATTTTAGAGAATAAAGTTACACTATTTTGTTCGGCGTGGCCCCGTGTTGGTTGGAGCATGTACTTGTGGAATGGAGGGGTATTTAGTTGTAGGGTCCTTATTTTTGGGGCTGAATGAGTTGTAATATGAATTTTAAGTGTGTAGCCTTTGCTTGTGGAGTGCTGGTAGATCCTGATTTGAAGGGTGACAAACTTGTGGGGTGGGTAAAGTACTTACTTGTGGGGTATGTGGTGGGGGCGAGAAGTCCAACTACCCCTACATCATTTTCCACTCTGTACTTACTTGTGGGATGGGGTGAAGTACTTACATGTAATACATACTTCCAGGGTGGGGTGAAGTACTTACTTGTGGGGTGAAGTACTTACATGTAGGGTGGGGTAAGATACTTGTGGAATGAGGTGAAGTAATTACTTCTGGATGAAGTACTTCTGGGGTGGGATAATTATTTGTGGTGTGGGGTGAAGTACTTGTGGAGTGAAGTACATGTGGTGTTGGGTACTTAATTGTGGGGTGGTGTGAAGTAGTTGTGGGGTGAAGTATTTTGGGGTGGGGTGTGGTATTTGTGGGATGGGGTACTTACTTGTGGTGTGAGGTATTTATTCCTGGAATGGGGTACTTACTTGTGGGATGGGATGTACTTGTGGATGGGGTACTTACTTGTGGTGAAGTATTTACAGCTGTACTTGTGGTGAAGTACTTACTTTTGGGGTGACATACTCCTGGGGTGGGGTACTTACTTGTGGGGTGGGGGATGCAGGTGTCTGTTGACTGCGGCGAGGAATGCGGCCTTCACGAGATCTTCCTTCCTGTTGAAGACATAGCAGCCAGAACCCTGGAGCCAACTGCCGAAGCCGTTCACCTGCAAACATGGGTCACCATGGAAACCATGCGATCATCCTTCCACACCAGGTCAATGTCATAAACATCCCATCTACAGTGCGAGGCGTTAGATAAAGTCAGGTACCTGCAACTGTCAGTTTCACAGCTGTCCAAATAGCAAGTAAAGTCAATACCTGCAGTTTGAATGGTTAGAAAGATATATGCTGTAAATGCTCTCGCAAGTTCTCTGTCACAAATTGTCTACAACCAGTCTGAGTGTATTGTGTCTAGTGACCAAACACAGGACATGCTGCACTGAATACATAAGAGTAGCTGCATACCTGTAATATGTTCAATCTAGTTTTCTTTTTATTTAAGTTCACCAATACACTAAACTTTGTTTCACTGATTCTGGTATCATATCACTCCACTCTATGACTCACTGAGTATTCAACTTTGATACGCCCACTCTGTGAGACGTCCAATTTATGATACATCCACCATGATATGTCCATTCTATGATACACCCATACTGATATATCCATTATATGATACATCCACCATGATACGTCCATTCTATGATACATCCAACCTGATATGTCCATTCTATGATACATCCAACCTGATATGTCCATTCTATGATACATCCACCCTGATATGTCCATTCTATGATACGTCCACTCTGATATGTCCACCCTACGATACGTCCGTTCTATGATATACCCACTCTATGATATGTCCATCTAATAATGATTCTATGATACGTCCAAGGTAAATTCTTTAAAATGTACAACAACACAGAGATATACAACTGATTGTGTTTCTTGTTAAGACCGGTTTGTATGAGCAATTTATGTCCAATTTTCTGCCATGGTGGTGACTTGGCTACTCACTGCGGCAGGGCGGGGGTGGAAGTTGACGTAGGGGTAGTCTGGCTTCTCGCCCCCACTGCTGTCGTCCAGGTCGTTGTCTTCGCCGTCACTGGACAGTCGACTGTATGTCTCTGCCGGCAACTGCACCGGCTCATCCCGGGGCACATGGGACACCACTCCAGATCTGGACACGACATGACATGATGGGACACAACACAAGACACAATGTGACATGACACAAGACATGATATAACACGACACAATGTGACACAAATGCTGACCTACACACGACACAACATGACACGACCACCGACCTGGACACGACATGATGTTACATGACACAACTGCCAACCTGGACACACAAGGTGACACGACACAAGACACAACATAACACAACACAATAAACGGTGTGACATGACACAAGACACAACTGCTGACCTACACATGACAAAGTCCATGGTGTGACAGAAAGGGTGATCTAGACACAACATTATGTGAGATGTGACAAGACAACACAGCACTAAGTCAACAAAACTAGTATTATATGGCGATATAAGTTATCAACAGTCGACACTACTTCTAATTTATACTGGCGTAACACTTGTTGGGCTTAGACATGAAGTAAGAAGGATAATATGTGATAATTTACAACACATAATTAATGTGCTATTATCTGCACAAGATATGGATACAACCAAAAATAGATAAGCGAGCGAAAAATGAACAAGTGAAAACACATCCCAAAAATGCATTTTTAACGATTGCTTGTACCATTACGGTTCGTCCGATCCAAACAATCTTGATATCGCTTGAAAGATTACTTTTCTGCCATTCAAATATATATACATTTTTCCTGATAGTCATTTATAAAATAAACTATAAACGTACATACAACGGTGCCAGTTCCGGTGTCTTAGACACTGCGAACGATGTTGTTTCGTCGACACAGTTCACCAATCTACCGATTGAGGCACCACTGTCTGATTTTATGGTTTAAGCTCCACCCACTTTCAAACGGCTGCTAAAATGACATACGCGAAGTAGGCGTGACGTCACAATCACATATATCAATCAACCAACGCAACAAATTTTGCCCCGTTGGTTGGCGTACATTATTGTGACGTCACGTCGACGTATATATACATGTATATCGGCTTTGCTGCGATCAATGCACATCAGTTTCGTTGCAGTTTAAAAATGGGTGGAGCTTATAACATGAAATCAAGAAATGGTGAAGTGCGCATGTCTGAACCTATGCAAATGACGAAAACAACGCCGCAATCAGAAGTTTATTGTACTGACTACCCGCCGACAACATCGTTCGGAACCATACAGAACACCGAAAACGGCACGATTATAGGTCCGTTTATAGGTGTTCTATGATCAGTTACTGGGAAATATAAATGACGCCAGAATAACAAAAAGTGCATCCTTTCAAATGATACCAAAATCGTCGGACAGGACGAGCCACAAGGGTGCTAGTGACCATAGAATTTCATGTTTTAGATGTGTTCCAAATTATTAATTTTCCGCTCACTTATCTATTTTTTATCTGTTTATTTGAGTAAGTACTACACATTACACAACACTAATAATTAAAAAACATAGGAATTATTAGTTGTCAAATAAACTGCTGCATGTGTCACTGGATCGGTATCACACTGATCAAAGTAATCAAGACTGAAAGTGCAGAACCCCACGAACCAACCATTCCACACGGGGCTGGTAAATATTCGTTGTCCCTAAACACATACCGTGGAGACAGAGAGCCAGGAAGTAACTTGTGTGGTGCCGGTTTGAGGACGCGCTTCAGTTCAGGAGATGTGAGTGGAGAGGATAGCACCTTGTGCTGGTGGTCACTGCTGGAGTTGGGCAGGGATGACACAGACATGGCGGTTGTGATCGCGGTGGAGACGGGAGTCTTTGAGCCCGATGCCATAGCTGCCTTCGCCTTCAGCAGAGCCTCCTTCGTGGCACGATGCTCCCGGAGAAGTTCATCGAATGATTTCGATCTCGCCTGCACTGCCCGGCGCAATGACAGGGCGTGGGTCTGTAATGTGGAGCCAGTGTTGTCAGAGTTGTCTCATTTAAAGCACTGATATAAAGTGTTACATAAATCATTTGAACAATGTATCTGATTTTATTTTAATTTATTTCGATTTGTATGAATATAACACAAAGAAACATTATGCTCTTACCAAAAAGTCAGTTTATTGTGTACATTCTTTTATTATAACCACAGTATTAAATGAGCAACAGTTAACAATGCACAGTATTAAATGAGCAACAGTTATCAATGCACAGTATTAAATGAGCAACAGTTAACAATGCACAGTATTAAATGAGCAACAGTTAACAAATTGGGATTTTTTATGGGAGTGCATAGTTAGTAGACAACCTTGTGTTGTTATTGTCTTGGGGGATACTACCACGGGGGACACAGAGGGGTATGTTGGAAGCAGTCACGAGGGACAGTGAATATTGCCGGCGATCTAATAAAATATTAATTGACACTGCAAGTTAAATGTGCTATCAAGTAACTATAATGGTTTACCACTAATTACATTGGTTTTGATAGCAGCTGGAAACTGTTACTTTGATAAATAATCCTAAGCAGGCTGTCCTGTCTGAATTGATTGTAGTTTTCACATACAATGTACATGAGTAAGATGATGAATTACCTTGCAGGTGAATGACTGAGTGATCACATGACTTACCTTGCAGGTGAGGGACCGTGTGCAGGGTCGAGTGAGTTCAGGGATCCACACCCCACAGTGTTTGTCTGGGTCAAACTCCCGGTCTGCAACAAACGCGCAAACTCAGTCCACAGTCAGTTGTACACATACATAACTGACAGCTGGGTCCAGTACGTCGCAGTTTATGTCACAATCACTATGTGATTGATCTCTGTCACGCTTTGCGAACAATGTTGATCAAAGTAATATATGTGCATTACATTACTAGGGCAGCGTGACATTTGTTAGATCAAACATTTGTCGCTTTAAAATCTATACCTTTTGTCTGTGTTATAAAGAAAAACATTTGTAGCCAGAATTTCAACAAAATATAGGATGGTACATCAGAACGCTCCACGTGTTCAGCATCCATTTATATGGCTTGACGGACCTTTTGCTAGGCAACAGGTCACATAATGGATAGATTAACTGCGCTTTATTAGCTATAAATCCCAATAGCAGCCAATATCGTGAAGCAGCAAACACATAACATCAAAATGTAATTGGCAACTCGTCTCCACCCTCAATGTAGTAGTAGTCCATCCAGTCTGTCAGACTTATTATTAAATCAGTACTAATTAGGCACAGCTAGGGGAGCATTTCATTGAGATAACGAGTTCATAAAAAATCCATCATTAACTAGAATCGGTTGTTAAATTTTACCTTTTTCAAAATGCAAAAAAAACCTGCATTATCACCAAGGACATTTCCATGACACAGTGACGAAAGTGTCCCAGTGACATGTCTTGGTGTTGACAGTCTTCAGTATACACGTCCACTGTTAATGAGCAAAATCGATTTTGAAGATCAAACTTGGACCTATGACCTCATAAGAATGTCAGTGAAACGGACACCTGAAGTGACGGCCACACATCCACAATGGAGCAAACTGACGGCCACACATCCACAATGGAGCAAACTGACGGCCACACATCCACAATGGAGCAAACTGACGGCCACACATCCACAATGGAGCAAACTGACGGCCACACATCCACAATGGAGCAAACTGACGGCCACACATCCACAATGGAGAAAACTGACATGAATTTGTTACTGCCTACTATGAAATTCTAACGTGCTTATCCCTGTGAAATATTGAAATAATGATCAGAATTGCTACAAGTAAATGCTAAAATGCATCATATTTTTGTTAGCCATAGCCCCCCCTCGTGTCCCAGTCAATCACGACTTACCACTCCGTCCACTTGCACTAATCGCAACTGCACGTGGCTCCCCTTTGTGGCTAGAAAGGTAATTTCCTGTCCAGTACATTAGAATTGGTGCCCATAATTTTGTTCAGTTGATTAGTTATACTTAGCAAGGATGGTGAATATATTAAGGGCAACAGCATTCAGTCATCAACCTTTGCAAAAAGCTTTGTCTAGACGACACATAAAAATAATGTTCACATCACCAGGTAAATAAAAAATGCTTGCCTAGTTTTAGGATATCTACTGAAGCACAGTACTACAAATCAACAATTCAAATGAAGTGACCGCTGAAGTAACAACTGCAGAAACGATGGTACCTTTACACGGAAGAAACTTGCGTTCCTTCTGTGGCCTGCGACAGCTGTTGCCAGGCAACACTGTCGTCATGACTGACAGCGTGGTCAGACACGTCGTTGTTGCTGGTGACACAGTAGTCACTGCGGTTGTCGTGGCAACGCTCTCCTTCATTGTCGTGGCACACCACGATTCAACCTTCACTGGGACACTGCTGCCACCCGGTGTCGACGGCTGTTTCACATCGCTGCGGGGCTCGATTTTCACTCGAGATGGTGTGGGTGGTTTCATCGCTGTTTCGGAATGTCTACTGCTACTGGAACTACTGGCGTGTTTACCCTGATTGTCACCGAGGGCGCCACTGGTATAACATACTGGTGCTGCCATCACCTTTGCGCTGCTGCTGCTGGTAGTGGTCGTGTCAGAGCTCGAGACAGATTTTGTTTTAGGCGACGGCATACGTTCGACCTTCACGAACGCTACGGAATGGTTCTTGCGCCCCGACTTATGATGATGGTGCACCGTGTGGTGATGGTTGCTGCGACCACTACTTGTGCTGCTACCTGGTGCCAATGCAAGCACCGCGGCAAGCTCTGTGGGGGGCCCAGGGTGAGGGGTGCACAGTTGTGTCGCTGACTTGGAGTGTTTGACTGTCCGACTGGCAACATCTGACATCGCCGTGGAGTGTGATGACGTCAGAGAGCTTTGCCCCAAATTCGACATGGACACAGACGACAAAGAGCGAGTGTCACTTTTAGTCACTGAACGTTTTATCTCCACTCGGCAGCTTTTTGTCACTGTTGGTGACAACCGCTCCTTGTGACGCAGCTCTGAAATTATAGCAACACAACAGGCTACAGTTAAAACTTATGAAACACATGTCTGCCATGTTACAAAATGACTGCAACAACAAATTTATGCCAATTTTTATTTGTAATAAAATTTAAGATAAACTACAATGTTTCTCACATTTCACTGGCACCGCTCTACTAACTATACATATTGAACAGTAATATGTTGAGAAAAAACTCAATGTAATAGCAATAGGAAGCAATGTAATAGTAATTGACCTGTTACTTTTGTATTACTATTGAACATTTAAACCAAATTTCAACTACATAACACTTCCATTTGATTAGGTTGTAGATTCCACTAGTTTCTCCAGGTTTTATGGTTGTTCCTCCTTGTCAACTTCAGCATGGCTCTCATGAAGTTTTACCCTAGACTTTTATGAGTGCTTACATAGCAAGAGACACTGGCACAGTGGGACTGCTGCATTGACTAAAGGGATTAAACTGGACTTTCACTGCTTTGAAGCATTCTGCCAAGTGCCAAGTTGCCAACTACCCTTTTCAAGTAAGCCTGTTGGTGTAGTGACTGCCTCCATGGTGCACACAAGTCAGCCTAAACTACAGTTGGGGTGAAAGACATTCTGATGTACTTGTACCAATCATTAGCTGTCCAAAAAGCAGCAGTAGAGCAATATGGTTTAATTATACTGCAATATAATCTACCAAGTTATGTGGCATTGACTATTGCTTTTGTCTTTCATTCCAGTATGGTATTTAAATATAAAATGGAACATGTTCTATCTTTAGTCAATGAAGATTGTACTAAATATGGTATATACTGTATAAATATATTTTGTTGTAAATATTTATTATTTTTTTATTCTTTATAATACTTCCCTAATGATGATGATGACGAAAAGTACTTAACAGTCTCAAATATTATTAAAAATACTTTGGGCATGGGTATTAATAAATAGCAAGTTAGATTATTTATTCACCTGTCTTGTTTAACTTCTTGAGACTGTGATTCAAACAATAATATGGTACTTTTTGTATTTGTGCATATAGTGCAGTATACCATAAAATATTCCGATGAAAAATGTAATAGTAATATGAAGAATTCAGCAAGTAATAGTAATAGGAAGGACACAAAGTAATAGTAATAAATTACATTGCAATGTAATTGACCCCAGGCCTGGTGAGTGTGTGTGTATGTATGTGTTTATATGTACAGTGTACATGCATATGTGTGTTTGCTGTGTGTTATTTTGTGGACTCCAAAATTTCTGCCATAATGTTAAATAAGTTGTGCCCAAGCATACCCTATTAGCTAGACGGTGTATATGAAACAATTCTTCTTTGCCAATCCCATCAAATTGTGGTCATTCAAATGGTATATATACCAAACTCAACTAGTATGCTTCACTTGGTTAGGCAAGTTATAACAAGGGTTTTTGTTAATTCAATAATGTTTGTTTGATTATTATATGTAAAAGTGTGTAGACATTGTTTCATGTATTAAATTAATGATTTTAATGTGTTAGTTCTTGAAATGAAGCCTAGACAGGCCCTCGGTGAATCATGAATGCAGCAGACCGTATCCATGCAGCTCAAATGTATGTAATTTTTAAATATATATTTATATATATACATACTCTCATTCAATTTTTTTTTATCAAAACGATAAATTATATATTCTGAAATACAAATCTGGGTGCGTTAGTATCAATGCCTCTCAAGTGGTAGATCTGTGAAAATATTGGTATTTGAACCCCGACTTACCGACATGTTTCTTCAAAGCTTGCGGTTTGATGACTTGACCACAACGTTCGCACACCACTAAGTAGAATTCGTCACGAGATGGACAAAGTCCATACAGCGACATATCTGTAACAAGACAACTGAGATGTTACTGTGACATCTAGCTAAAAATCAAAACAAGGATAACTGCTTTATATAGGCTGAAATTTAAAATTAATTATATGACATGATGGTAAATACTGCACAGAAGTACATTCATGACAGGACAACGATTCAAACATTGAACATGGGTGAAACATATTGATATTGTCTCAGAAGATGATGTTGAAATAATATGCCCATCTTAGTTGCTTTAAATAATAAACAGAGGTGTATAATAAAATGCTAAGTGTAACTTTGCACCAATACTGTATACACCATCTAGATACAGTTTAGTTTCAGATATGTTTGTAAAGAGTGACATTAGTCATTATTACAAAATGTAACACATATTTGTGCCTAAGACAACGGGATGCAATACACGAAAACAAGGTAAATAGGTGATTTGAGATTTTGATGTGAAACATCAGTCGTTAGACGATTAGTGCATTTGATACGTCAAATACACTGCATGTTTAACAAAAATGTTTCTTTGTTGTTAACTTAAAAGGGATGATCGATTTAGAATGAATGCAATGCAAGTTATTTATGTTAATGGCTATATCAACAAATGTTATTAACAATCATGAGGTACATTAACCGCTAAGCCTGAGTAGTGCTAAATCACATTCACAGTTCCAATTTACGAGATTGTAAACAGGTACTCAACAAAAAACTGTTTGAAGTGTCGATCTTCTATTTCACTCAGTAGTACATTACCTTCTTTTCTCAGTTTCATTGTGCCACTGCCATCATCTGCATTATTCGGCCAACCGTCAGCTTCAGCCTCTGAAATAACATCAAAATTGTAATTGACAGTTGACGAAACAGGCATGTTGGGAGTTTCGAACCAGCCTCATGCACTAAATTTCGGTTTAAATTGCGGACAACAGGTCATTCGTGTGAACCCTGACTTAGGATAAAAATGTATATCAATGTTGTCCGTTACCTTCTTTGCGGTCCCCCTCAACCCTCTTGGCCCAATGGGTCCAAGTTTGTTCAGGAAACGGCGACGGACTACTGTCCAAGGTCGCCATCTTGTGCAAGTCTTGTTGCTTTTCTCTCAACGGGTTTTACCGAGTGTGACGTCAGAGTCGACATTCCCCGGTTAGCTCGGAACAGCGTAGCTTCGCCCCGGGCTAACAAGCCGGGCTCTTCATACCGATCGTTTCTAAATTATTAATACTACTGCTATCGTATGCTCTTATTTACTTTCCATTTGTTGTAGACATACAACAAGTAATTAAGAATATATAAAATATGCTATAGTTTGATCTAAGCGGTTACTAGCAGTAAAATTAGCATGCATAACACGAGCAGTGACATCTCTATCGATGTGTGTGGAACTTTCGGTCTGCCTGGCAGGATCGAATCACCGGCCTAGCATTTTCTTGGGGAAATAAATATACGTACGTTTTCATTACAGAAACAAAACTGGTTGTATTCGGGCAATATCCAGTGCTTGCGTTTAGGTTGGGAATTGGTTATTTCAAGCGGTTTTTTGGTCACCTTATAGGACCTAGCTAATTATGTGCACATGACTAAACTTGACATCTTTTATCGTTATATATCATACATATTTATGGCTATATCAACTATCATTCTTACTACACTGCTGTTTTTACCACATAGTCATCATTATCATAAAAAGTAATCTTTATCATAATTATCTTCACCCAGCTGTATTATATTATTGTCATCGATCAGTAGGCCTATCATCATTGTCACCAGTATCATCATTGTCATCGTTATCATATTGTCATCATTAGCGTCATTGTCATCATTATAATCACTGTCATCAGTATCAACATTATCATAATTAATTTGTCATAATTGTCACCAGTAACAACATTATCATCATTATCATCACTATAAAAATTATAAAAATTATCATAATTGTCATCATTATCATCATTGTCATCAGTATCATCATTGTCGTCAGTATGAACATTATCATCATTATCAACATTATCATAGTTGTCATCAATATCAACATTATCATAATTGTCACCAGTATCAACATTATCATCATTGTCATCAGTATCAACATTATCATCACTATCATCATTATTTTCATTGTCATCAGTATCAACATTATCATCATTGTCATCACTGTCAACATTATCATCATTGTCATCAGTATCAACATTATCATCACTATCATCATTATCATCAGTATCAACATTATCATCATTGTCATCAGTATCAACATTATCACCACTATCAACATTATCATCCTTGTCATCAGTATCAACATTATCAACATTATCATCACTATCATTACTATCATCATTGTCATCAGTATCAACATTATCATCATTATTATCATTGTCATCAGTATCAACATTGTTATCATTGTCATTAGTATAGTATCACCATTATCATCATTGTCATCAGTATCATAATTATCATATTTGTCATCAGTTTAATAATTATCACATTTGTCATCAGTCTCAACGTTATCATATTTGTCATCAGTATCATCATTATCATAATTGTCATCAGTATCATAATTATCATATTTGTCATCAGTATCATCATTGTCATCAGTGTCATCATTATCATAATTGTCATCCCTATAAACATCATCAGTATCAACATTGTTATCATAATCATAATTGTTATCATCAACATATGTTTATAAACTCGTAGGACCTACATGTGTTGGTTGGATGTGTCGGTGTGTATTGCCGCGGTCCAATAAAAGGTAAGTTCTTAAATAGCGCCATATTAAATCCTTAGAACTGCTCAAAGCGCTTTACACTTCACCCCCCTGGCAGACTTGTTCAATCGAACACCATCTAGACTTCTCCAGGAAGCATTCAGCCACGCTGTAATTACTGCGCAAAAACTATTGCACACATATTCACCATTGTACCTATGTATATGGCTGAGTGAATTCGTGAACAGGAGCAACGTAGAGTGAATGAACTTGCCCATTGTTCGAAACTGCAGCAAGAGAATTTGAACCCGGGTTCTCTCGAGTGAGAGTCCAATGCTCAGGCCACTGCATCACTGCGCTCTAGATGATACCCACCGGCGGGCTGACTTGCATACTTATAATTACGATCCTAATTTAGAAACTCATAATTCCGACTTACACGCATGAATCTTCAGCTTTCCTTGTCAATTCCAAGTCGGATTGCATTCAGACCTTTCTGAAACCGGACAAAAACTAAAAACAGGCCCGTAGCGTGGTTGTTTTAAGTGAGTGCAAGTTAATCCTGTGATTACACATTTTCAACAAAAATTCAACACATGCATTCACAAATTTTGAGTTGGAACCTCGAGGGGGATAGCGTTGGAGATTTTTGCGGTCGAGTTGTGTAATGTTGAACTTTTTCGCGGTTGAGAGTGAGGGAGGTGGGTGTAGTTACTGTTGGAAATGTTTCGCCATTGAGGGGAATTGAGTAATGTTGAAAACATATTTGGGTAGGGGGGTAGTGCTGGACACAGTTATAAAAATACGTTACTGATTACAATCATCCACAGCTACTTCCTTCCAAGCAGAACGTTTGCCTCGGCGTGGAGGGAGGGGGTACGCATGCACCCATTGCACCACCAGCCTACGGGCCTAACAAGGGTATTACAAATTACATGCTGGGAGCTGAGAGGAGACATGGATGCGCAGGACGTGAACGACGGCAAATTTGTGGAGCGCGGTGGCGCAATATATATAGCATAGGACTTTCAATCGAGAGAACCCGAGTTCGAATCCTCTCGGTGCCCTTTTGAACCGCAGACAAGTTCGCTCACTCCATGGTGTACCAGTTTACTCAGAGTGAGTGAGTACCTGGCTATAGACAGTGCTGGATATTTGTGTACGAATATTCTTCGGGCATTAATTGCAGCGTGGCTGAATTCTTCCCAGAGAAGTCGAGATGGTGTTCGACTGAACAGGTCTGCCAGAGAGTAAAATGTGATGCGCTTTGAGCATTCCTAGCGATTGGATACTGCGCTATGTAAGAACTCACCTTAACTTTTTTTTACAAAGAGAGCACGAGAAACAAAAGAGAGTGGTAGACGGAGACGAGGAAGACCAAGGTTAAGATGGAAAGACGATGTGAAGAGAAATCTCGAAAAGTCGCATGTGAACAGTCGAGAGTGGAGAAACATTGCAGAAAATAGCGACAGGTGGAGATAAACCATTGTCAGGGCGGAATAGACCGTATGGTGCAGAACACACACCACAGTAGGCCTAAGTAGTCTGGCAGTTTGGTAATGGACTCTGTCGTTCCCTACATTACATTGCGCACAGACAATACGTGTTGGAAATACCGCTTCTAGGCGTTTGCCTATTTTGCATGTTCCATAGTTCTGGACAATAGGATCCACACGTAAACAAACCATGTGTGTCGGTGTGATGCAGTGTTCCTGATCCATTAAAATGTTACCAGGACGTGTCGACATGGCGTACGACAACTTTATATTGCTGTTTTGAGCAATTGCTCAACAACACATCACAAATACACGAATTAAGCCGTGTTCGCTGCCAATGTGTCATTAACTTTTAGCATGAATTAAGTAGGTCTAGTATTCACACGTGATCACAGGCGCCAGCGCAATTGCACTTCTGTAGTAATCGACACACCGCTTTCAAGAACTTCACAATAATAACTGATTAGACAGTATTAAAATTGTTCCACGATCGAGTAGGCCTATATTTAGACATTGCGATGTTATATGTGGAGTGTATACAAGTCAGAAGCACACAATCAAGATTTGTAGGGTTCTTTTCATTCCTAAGTTTTTGTTAAAATGGTTTAATATAGAGTAGTATGGGTATGAATACACGTCACCATTCACAGTGACCTCGACACAAAGACAACACGATAGATTTGGTGAAACTCTTGTTCTCCGGCGGGTTAGGTGCAATACTTCGGCAGGCGACAGGAACACCCCGGATTCTGGAGGGATACGATGTATTTGTGAACGAAGCGTATGCGGTTGAGACGGTAGCTCTTGTGGTTGCATTGACGCTGTGGTTTTTAACAGTGCCAATCTCTAAAAGGGGTCACGTCTTTTGTCCACGCCACACCTCAGCGGTAGTTAAACCTTTCACCGTTACCCCTTGACTTATATCTTACATAATAACATACGTTGGTCTGTTTGCTAGCGGGGAGAATATATCGACAGTGATCATCCACTCTTGACGGTTTTATGCTTCTAGATGAATATATGAGGCTTTGCCACAAATAGAGCACATCCCAAGACTTCAGCAGGGTCAAGTGTATTGCTGTCCTTGGTTTTAATGTTAATTCAATTAAGGTTGTAGAAATGCAATTCATCCACAGCAATGCATAATTTTTGTCACAACTTCACCACCACATCATCGTCTTTGACGGCTCCTTCCTCGGCTGGAAAAGGTATCACAATCAGTGGCGTAGACAGGCTTTTGTATTGAAGGGGCCATCCGGCATTCAAGATACAAAGTTCCGACTACCCAATGGAAAATCGACTAGATCAATTGCTTTGGCCGCAACTTGCAACTTGATCTCAGTCTAGTAACTATTCATCTTGCAGGGCAACTATCATTTTGCATCCTTGTGTTGATATATTAATAGGCATTAGCCATCAAGCACATTGTGAATGATGACATTTTCGTTGCCCTGACACATCTTGGGCTGCAGCCTGCTGGATACTTATCGCCCACGGCAGAAGCGGCGGATTCCTCCACTTTGGGTAACTCTATCCCATTTGTATGATGATAAATTTCGTTGCCAAAGACTAGGAAGTCCTACACAGGCACCCCTATAACCTCTGCACCTTGTCACTCTATGAATCAGACAACCAGTTATAGGTCCTCAGTCCCTTACCCATCTAATTTTCCGGGATTGGGGGCATGGCCCCCCTGGCCCTCACCTCTGGCTACACCACTGATCATAATCCATGCATTCTTTTCATGGTGTACCAGACTACGGAACTATTCACTCGAGGTTTCTTCAACGGCAAACACACGCTGCATGATATCATCAACAAAGGACATATGCTGATTATAACATCTATTTGAAGAGCGATGCACAGGTCTTTACTATAACTATTGCAATTAAAATGGTCTGATCAAAAATGACCTCGCTCATCTCTGAGATTACGTTTTGTATGGTGGTGTCCTAAATTTGTGGAGCGAGTCCGAATCCTGTGCTGCGGGAGTCGAACTTTGGGCAAGTCCTAGCTATAGACAGTGGTGGATATTTGTGAACGATATTTTTCGCGCATTAATTGCAGCGTGACTGGATGTTTCCCAGAGAAGTCGAGATGGTGTTCGATTGAACAAGTAGGTAAAGTAGTATAACTATAAGTAACTTAAGAGGGACGGTATCTGTAACTGGGTGGAAAGTGGAAATGCCACTTCCGGTGAAAGGTCAAGGTCAATGACACACGTTAGAGGTCAAAACGCCACCTGGCGGATATGTGGTGAACTAAGTAGTTCAATAAGCGTCCACAGGTGAAAACATGTTTGTGCAACTCGTTGGTTTAAGTTTGGTTCCTGCAACGCGTTGGTCTACGTTTGGTTCGTGCCACTCGTTGGTCTAAGTTTCATTCGTGCAACTCATTGGTTTAAGTTTGGTTCGCGAAACTCGTTGGTCTACGTTTAGTTCATGGGACTCGCTAGTCTAAGTTTAGTTCATGGAACTCGCTAGTCTAAGTTTGGTTCTTGGAACTCGCTAGTCTAAGTTTAGTTCGTGCAAGTAGCTGGTGTAAGTTTATTGTTTAGTTCGTGCAACTAGCTGGTCTAAGTTTGGTTCTTGAAGCTACTGGTCTGAAGTTTGGTTCGTGCAATTCGTTGGTCTTAGTTTTGTTCATGGAACTCCTTGGTCTAAGTTTGGTTCGTGCAACTCCTTCGTTAAGTTTGGTTGGTGATTTTGCATGTTTCATGGAACTCGCCGGTCTGCGTTTGGTTCGTGCCACTCGTTGGTCTAAGTTTGGTTCGTGCAAATAGTTGGTCTAAGTCTTGCTGAATGAAACCTGTGTATCTTGCTGAAATTGATGGATGAAACCTGTGTATCTTGTTGAATTTGCTGAATTGACCCCTGCATCTGTATTTGTCGCTTAGGCCCCTACTACTCAATTGTTTAGATAAATGTTGAATTTCCATTCGCTCTTTGTAAAGAATGACGGTATGTTGTTGAGTAACTGCTTCCTGAATGCTGAAAACGTATTGATTAGCTAACCGTGCATACTGAACGCATCTATGTTTACAAACTCAATAAAAGTATACATACACACACGCACACCAAGTTTGGGTGGTAGGAAGGGAGGGAGGGAGGGAGGAAGGAATGGAGGGGGAGGGAGAGATGGAGAGAGGGAGAGGGGAGAGAGGGAGAGAGGGAGAGAGGGGGAGAGGGGGAGAGGGAGAGAGCGAGAGAGCGAGAGAGAGAGAGAGAGAGAGCGAGAGATAGAGAAAGATAGAGAGCGAAGAAGACAAGGAGAGAGGAAGAGAGGGAGAGAGGGAGAGAGGGAGAGAGGGAGAGAGGGAGAGAGGGAGAGAGGGAGAGAGAGAGAGAGAGAGGGAGAGAGGGAGAGAGGGAGAGAGGGAGAGAGGAAGAGAGGGAGAGAGGGAGAGAGGGAGAGAGGGAGAGAGGGAGAAAGGGAGAGAGAGTTATAGTAAAAGAAATGATATCAAAGCAAATAGCATAATGTGTCAGGGTATATTCCGGAATAACAAGTTGAATCATCACCAAGAAATATATCACACATGTCTACCAATAAATGTACACAGTTGAATAGTTGTCTTGTTGAATGTGCTAACCTGCTTATGCAATATGCATCAATACCTTAACAATTAGTTAAATATATACGCTTGGTTGTGTATGACGTATACCTTATGAGAATAAAGTATAATTCATCGTTTTAACGATTTAACACAATAAAGCAAAACCATATGAATGATACACACTATACATTTGTTTTAGTGTACAACAATATAATTATATATATATATATATATATATATATATATATATATATATATATATATATATATATATATATATATATATATATATATAATATAATTGACGTATGATATAATGTGTTTACGAAATCAAAACGTATGATGCTTATTACTATGACTATACATACAACTAATACCGTACATACTTATGTAACACTTTAATGGCTAAGTTATGTAAACCGATACTCATTCAATATTTTATTGTTGAAGCGTATACACCTGGTTTCTATGGAAACTTCCATAGACATAGACCACACTGTTTTCTTGCAACATATCATCAAGGTGGTCCCATCTGAACGATCGTCCTCCAAAAATACATTCGCCTTTCCTCATCCCACTCTGATACATCGCAGTACGGCTGTAACACAGCTAAATTTATTGAGGCTTTCGAGCAATATCGTTTTCTATATGATTCAGCATGTCAAAAAAATGTCAGTTACATCTGGAAGAGGCGATGGACTAAAGTGGTTAAGTAGCACTTGCGGCTAATTGTATCTCTTGTCTGGCAAGTGGATTTATTACATGACATGTAAAAGTCTGTGCGTCTGTGAAGACGATATTTCCTGGGCCAGGAGCTAAATTAGAACAGCACCTCCCAAAATTATAGCAGGCAGTGGACTAGAATGATGCTACTTATTGACATCATATGGTCGTAGTACCGCCTACGGTTAATCGTGTCTTTGATGTGACTAGTGGACACAATTGTTTCTGAACAAGCATAAGCATGAGTCGACAATTGTTTCTGAACAAGCATAAGCATGAGTCGACTAAAATGGGCAGGGCATATAGAGAGAATGGGAAAAGAACGGATGGCAAAGAGAACAGATGCACGGAGAGTGGAGAGGAAAATGAGACGAGGAAGTCTTAGACTGCGATGGGAGGACTGCGTAAAGAGGGATTTTGAAGGATTGGGAGAAGGGTGGAGAACGAGAACGAACGATAGAGAGGAATGGAGACGACTGGTTGAGAGAGCAGTGCAGGATCAGTGAGAGAAAATAAAAAAAGATCAGTGACAGACAGGGAGATAGGAGTAGTTCAAATTAATTCATGTTTGTGGAGAGCCTCAATCTGGTGAGCCTTGGGGGTGGGGGTGCAAATCGTGGTTGTTAAGAGCCTGAAGATGGAGTTATTTTGGCGAGCCTCAGTGGGGGTGCAAATTGTGGTTTTGGAGAGCCTCAAGGTGGGTGTTTTGGCGAGCCTCAAGAGGGGGAATGCAAATCGAGGTTGTGGAGAGCCTCAACCCACCAAACATCCACCATGTTCCGACGCCAGTGTTTTGGGTTTGGCTTTGTTGTCTGGGCTTGAATAAATTCGTGACCTTAGGCAACACTGGATACCTTTTATGTTCAACGCATGTGTCCATGGTTGATGACTCGTGCGCGCATACGGCTACACGTCTGTTTATTTGGCATACCGAATTGTGTGGTCGTACTTCTAAATATTGTGATAGAAGCCTAATGCGATTGAATATAGATAAACCGGGGCATGCGGGCAATCACTTTATAGAATGTAATCTATGTTCTCGCATCAAAACCCGAGTCCAAAAAAGAATTAATTCATAGCATGAGGTGCGTACCTCTTCTACCACTCCCAATTTCATTTTTGAATGGTTTCATCTGAATATCCTTGATCGAAAATATAAACGATAATTTATGTACCTCCACACATGAAAAACAGGGATGTTGATGGCATCTTTCAATTGAACATTAACCGTTGGCTTTGAAGTGTACATTTCTTTGATATTTATTCATTAATGACATGGTATATTTTCATAGGTGAACATATCATGTTAATTATGCCTTACATAAATAAAAAAAATAAAAAAATATATAATCAGTTAGACCCTACTAAGATTTAGTGTCTTTAAATTTAATATCTAAATGTTAAACTAAAATAGTATTGTCTCTAATTATTACACCAAGCCTACATACAAAAATACAAAATGCACAAACGAGGTAGCAAATCGTTGTTCCTAGAGCATAGTTTTCATTTTTTTGCTAAGGGATCATCTCAGAACGTCGATGTCCGATATCAAACGAAATTATTTTCGATTGGGGGAGGCCGTTTCACCTGGCGTCGAACATCGATGTTTACGCTTCTGACCGACACTGCTAATTATACTAGTATCATCATTTTAATGTTTACAAAATTTCGAGAGGGTGGGGGGCTGAGGGTGGGGGGCTGAGGCAAGATGAAAGTAATTTCGCCTGATATCAGATATCGACGTTCTGAGATGATCCCTAAGTGAATCGAATTGTAGACGCACAGTGTACCTCCTAGTAGTAATAGACCTGCTACACGTAGTTATACTGCCTGTCAATTTCGGATGTTTATTACGTGGCCAATAGCGCTGGTAGCCTGATTTGTGCGGGCATATTTATTGACACTGTTATTCGTGCTTATACTTAGGCGCAACGCTGCTTTTATGTGTTTTTGCCCAATGATTTTTGTATGTTGCGTCTCTGAGCTCAGATTCGTGTTGATTTAGGCGCTATAGAAGTTAAACACCACTGCATTTATAACTAAGATCGTGGCTAAATTCAATCCTAGTAGACTTCCGTGACAATATTTAGACGTACAAACACTTAGTATTTTGTGTACAATAACTAGATGTGTAACCGTGTACGTACAGTCAGCGTCATCAGCCATCATCACGTGCTCTGAATGCGTTTAATAAAATGCAAATGGCTGCCTAAGTCTCGTTTTCGACGTACGCATGCTTAATACATTACGGCATCTTTATAATTTATACCATCGCATCGCGCATCGCATCGCGCATCACATCGCACCGCACCGCGCATCGCATCGCATCGCATCGCGCATCGCATCGCATCGCATCGCATCGCATCGCATCGCGTATCGCATCACGCATCGCGTATCGCGTATCGCGTATCGCATCGCGCATCGCATATCATCGCATCGCCCATCGCGTCGCGCTTCGCATCGCGCATCGCGCATCGTCCATCGCATCGCGCATCGTACATCGCATCGCCCATCGCATCGCGCATCGCACCATCGCCCCATGGCGGTGCAGATTGCCACACAAAAACGCAATGGCCCTTCTCGGCCATCATAGTTTTCTTTGTCATCGTCACATTAACAAGTGTGCATATGGAGTCACGTGCTGATCGTAAAAGACACGTGCACACTCTAATGTACAATTGAGATGCTGTTGCGAGCCACTTCGCTCGTTTGTATAGTGAGTCATATGCGCGGGAACAGCTAGGGTGCAAGGGGGTAACTGCCACTGGAATTTCGCTGAGGGTAGACATGTGGTTCTGCCCCCCGAATAAATCTGAGCGTGCATGTGGGTTTTTGGCGAGCGTCAATGGGCAAATTGAAGTATTCTGGAACCCATAAGGTGTTTTTCTTCGTGGCGAGTGTCAATGGGATGCAACTGGAGGTTTATGATGAGCTTCAAAATTGTTGAACGTCGCCGCGAGAAATATTCCTACCGCCACCCCTCGTCTTCGAAGTCATCAGCCGAGAGCCGAGGCAGCGGAGAAGGTTAAATTACCGCGGCAGAATAATAATTGTTAACAACTACCCCCACCCCCCGTCTTCCGCTGTCTTGACCCGATAGCGGAGCGGAATGGCGCTGAAGCTCCAGATTGTCCAGAATCAACATATAAATTAATGGTTATAGCATAATGCGTTCACAATATGCGTTCACCTCCAAACTAATATATATAGAACACCACACCACCTGCAGATGAACACTTTTATGTGTTCAAAGTAGTGCCATCTCTTACAACATTAACAAGTACAACCGAATAGTTGGTCTTACTGAATCCGGCCATAAAGAGAAGCAGCACGAGGAAGACACGTGTGTCTATGTACACGACCACTTTCCTCTTGAACGTGCTTGTCACTGTCACATGCATGTAATATGAGGCCATAAAGAGAAGCAGCACGAGGAAGACACGTGTGTCTATGTACACGACCACTGTCCTCTTGAACGTGCTTGTCACTGTCACATGCATGTAATATGAGGCCATAAAGAGAAGCACCAAGAGGAAGACACGTGTGTCTATGTACACGACCACTGTCCTCTTGAACGTGCTTGTCACTGACACATGCATGTAATATGAGGCCATAAAGAGAAGCAACACGAGGAAGACACGTGTGTCTATGTACACGACCACTGTCCTCTTGAACGTGCTTGTCACGGTCACATGCATGTAATATGAGGCCATAAAGAGAAGCAACACGAGGAAGACACGTGTGTCTATGTACACGACCACTGTCCTCTTGAACGTGCTTGTCACTGTCACATGCATGTAATATGAGGCCATAAAGAGAAGCAACACGAGGAAGACACGTGTGTCTATGTACACGACCACGGTCCTCTTGAACGTGCTTGTCACTGTCACATGCATGTAATATGAGGCCATAAAGAGAAGCAACACGAGGGAGACACGTGTGTCTATGAACACGACCACTGTCCTCTTGAACGTGCTTGTCACTGTCTCATGCATGTAATATGAGGCCATAAAGAGAAGCAACACGAGGAAGACACGTGTGTCTATGTACACGACCACTGTCCTCTTGAACGTGCTTGTCACTGACACATGCATGTAATATGATGCCATAACGAGAAGCAGCACGAGGAAGACACGTGTGTCTATGTACACGACCACTGTCCTCTTGAACGTGCTTGTCACTGTCACATGCATGTAATATGAGGCCATAACGAGAAGCAGCACGATGAAGACACGTGTGTCTATGTACACGACCACTCTCCTCTTGAACGTGCTTGTCACTGTCTCATGCATGTAATATGAGGCCATAAAGAGAAGCAGCACGAGGAAGACACGTGTGTCTATGTACACGACCACTCTCCTCTTGAACGTGCTTGTCACTGTCACATGCATGTAATATGAGGCCATAAAGAGAAGCAACACGAGGAAGACACGTGTGTCTATGTACGCGACCGCTGTCCTCTTGAACGTGCTTGTCACTGTGTCACTGCCTCAGTCTCTGCCTCTCTGTATCTCGTGTCTCTCTCCTGTCTGCCTACATGCCAGCCAGCCTGTCTGCACACCTGTATGTTTGCCTTCTCATATCTGCCTCTGCCTCTGCCTCTGCCTCTGCCTCTGCCTCTGCCTCTGACAATGTATCTGTTCCTGGCAAGTTCTAAGTTCC